>JAJPUD010000075.1:445568-469181 GCA_023553655.1 Myrmecobius fasciatus | reverse complement strand
TAAAGTTTATGCATAGGCCTGTGTTTTCTCATTCTCGGGCCCTGACATCTCCCCCTACTGTATATTATAAGAGGCAGAACAACAGGGTCGGTGGAAGGTCTGTCTTAGGCTATATGGCTTGTGTTTCCTGAACACGGTGCCTTAAAAATTGGCAGGGCCCCTGTCTTAGGCTATGGGAGTTGCCTCCGAGAATCCTTTGGGAGTGGACCCACACTAATCCCGTCATTGGGTAACCAGGCAGCATGTGGCATGGCCCCTGTCTTAGGCTATGTGGGTTGCCTCCAAACCCTCCAGACCTCGGGCTCCCACTAATCCCGTCATTGGGTGATCCCTGCAGCCATTGGCATGATTATTCGTGTCAGGGCCATACTAATCCCGTCATTGACCAATCCACAGCTTATGGCCCTTTTAACAACACCTCTTATACCAGGGAGTCTGAAGCTCTTGATCTAACCGAGTAAAATCAAGGGGCTCGAGTGTGACAGCAGGCAATTGTTCCATGGAGTCAGATGTCTGAAATCGTTGATAGAAGACCTGAGTGTTCTTCTGGAAGGCAGAATCAGGTAACATTGAGGATCGTGTATTGGGAGGTCGCGTGGGTGGCACGAGAAAGTAGCAGGACACAGAAAACAATCTTCTCCATGTTGTTGACTGTAAGAAAGCATAAAGGAAGCATTTCTCAGGGAGGATCCCTGGGTGGGTTATAAAGTTTAACCAGTCTTTCAGGGAGCCATCTAGCATTTTGTTCCTGTGAGTCATAGACACAGGCATGACCTTTTCCCCATATGAGCACTGGGTCGGGCCCGTGCCATTTGCTGGAGGCAGGGTCTCTCCACATGGCCTGTGCATATGTGCTAGCCGTGGTTGTGTGCCAAAGGCGGTCAGCAGCACTTCTGCCTTCTTTATCATAAGTAAGAAAGTTCAGAACGAACAGAGCATGATTTAAGAGGTTTTTGGCATTGCCCGATCGAGGGTACAGTGCCTCTCCCCCAGACTGAAGTTTAAAGAGCATATTTTTCAGGGTCTGATGAGCTCTTTCGACTATGCCTTGGCCTTGGGGATTGTAGGGGATACCAGTAACATGTTTGATCTCCATTTGGGCACAAAATTGCTTGAAGGAGGAGCTAGTATAGCCTGGACCGTTGTCAGTTTTAAGGATCCTAGGTTTGGGCAAAACAGCCAAAGAACTAAGAACATGACACACAACATTTTTGGTGGCTTCCCCAGTGTGTAGGGAAGCGAAAATGAAACCGCTAAAGGTATCAATGGAGACATGGATATATTTCAATTTGCCAAATGGGGGGTGATGAGTGACATCCATTTGCCAGAGTTCCCCAGGGACAAGGCCACGGGGGTTAACTCCCAGATGGGGCTCAGGTAGGAGAGTTAAGCAGTTTTTGCATTGGCGAACAATGTGACGTGCCTGTTCACGTGTGATGGAGTACTTAAGCCTAAGTGTGTGAGCATTAAGGTGATGCGTGGCATGAGCACGCTGTGCAGCAGCAAGTGGGGTGGTCGAGAGGGCAGCGACCACAATACGGGTTGATTGATCTACTGCATCGTTTCCCTCAGCTAGGGGTCCGGGGAGGTCAGAGTGGGCACGGATGTGTCCAATAAAAAAGGGCTTAGTACGGGCAAGGATGAGAGACTGGAGGGTGGAGAACAGGGGGGAGGCGTTAGTGGTGGGACGGATGTAAGGGACAGTTTCTAGCAGGGGGACGGAATGAGCAACATAGGAACTATCAGTGTACAGATTGAACGGTTCGGGGAGGCATTCAAACACTCTGATGATGGCAGAAAGTTCTACAAGCTGGGCGGACGAATATTGAGTGTGGAAGTGTGAAATTTGGCCATCAATGCTAAGGGCGGCTATGCCAGAGCTTGACCCATCTGTGAAAACTAAGCGAGCCCCTGGGATAGGGGAAGTCTTTGTGCACTTCGGGAAAACCAACGGGGTCCTATGTAAAAATTGGATGAGCCTATCAGCAGGGAAATGATTATCAAGAGTACCTGAAAATGAGATAGTGGAGACAGCCCAGTCATTGTCATTCTGCAGAAGCCACTGGGTCTGGGTGGAGGTGTAAGGAATGCTGATATGATCTAGGTCTTTTCCAAAGAGTTTAAGGGAGGCTTCACGGCCCAGGCGGGGGAGGTCGGCTACCAAGTGGGGATATGTGGGCAAAACTTTAAGCGGGGATGCAGGCAGATGGACCCAGAACAGGGGTTTCACCTGCCATAGTAACCCAGTGGGAGCAAATGGGGTGGGAAATAAAAGGAGCCATAAAGGTTTAATGGGGTCATAATATCCGATGTTTTGTTGACGAATCGCTCTCTCAACCGTGTCCAGGGCCTGCCTCGCCTCGGCAGAGAGGGTGCGAGAGGAGGAGGGGTCAGGGTCGCCTTGCAGAATGTCAAAAAGGGGTTTTAATTCTCCCGTGGTGAGTTTCAAATAGGGCCTTAACCAATTTATATCACCTAGGAGTTTCTGGAAGTCATTAAGGGTGGCCAGATGGCAAGTCCGAATCTGAACCTTTTGAGAGACAACCTTGTTAGAAAACAGTTCAAAGCCCAAAAATAATTGAGGGGGGTGGGTCTGGATTTTCTCTGGGGAGATGAGAAGGCCACGGTTTTGAAGGGCCGAAACAAGGGACTGGGCGACCTGAGAAAGGGCTACCTCGTCAGGCCCCGCGAGGAGGATATCGTCCATGTAGTGGACAATATATAGGGCAGGATGGTGCAGCCGGAAAGGGTCAATAGTCTGGGCTACATATCTTTGGCATAAGGTAGGGCTGTTGGTCATTCCTTGGGGGAGGACTTTCCACTGGAAGCGGGGAGAGGGGCCTATACAGTTGGTAATGGGGAGACTGAAGGCGAAGCGCTTGCAGTCATCAGGATGTAGAGGGATGGAAAAAAAGCAATCTTTTAAATCAATGATAATCTTAAAAAACCCATTCGGGATGGCCACAGGAGATGGCAGGCCGGGCTGAAGCGCCCCCATAGGCACCATGGTTTTGTTGACAGCTCTTAGGTCATGTAATAGGCGCCATTTGCCAGACCGTTTTTGGATAACAAATATGGGCGTGTTCCATGGGGATGTAGAGTGTTCTATATGACCGGTGGCTAGCTGTTCCTGCACTAACTCGAATGCCGCTCTCAGTTTCTTGTCAGGAAGGGGCCACTGATCAACCCAGACAGGGAGGTCATCCTTCCATGTAATTTTATCTGCCTGGTGTGCAGGGGGGTCAGTGGCCCCTATGAAAAATGGTCCTGATGCCCTAGTCCAGCACGATCTATTTTTGGGGTGAGCATAAGAGGCTCAGTCCTACCCTGGCTCCTCTTGCCCAGACCTTGTCCTGGGCGGAAACCTTGGGAGAGCATTTGTTGAGTTACCGTGGTATTGGGGCTACACATAATGACTCCCATTTGTGACATAATGTCTCTTCCCCAAAGGTTGACAGGGAGTCCTGGGACCACAAAGGGCCGGACCGTGCCAGTATTGCCTTCCTCATCTGTCCAAGTGAGGAGCTGTGTGCTATGTAGGGTGTTTTTTGATTGCCCTATGCCGCTCAAATGGGTCATGGACTGTTGTACAGGCCAGTTCAAGGGCCAGGCGTTTTGCGAGATGACAGTAGAGTCTGCTCCCGAGTCAAGGATACCTTCAAAAACCCTTCCCTGCATGGTGAGCTTAAGGGTGGGGCGCTCGTTTGTGATTTTTTGTACCCAGTAAAGATCAGAGGAGCCAGGATTAGAAGCCCCTCTTTTTGCTGCAACATATGGGAAGTCATTAAGCAAGGGGAGAGGGAGGGCCTGAGCCAGGCGGAGGCCTTGGCGGATATGTACAGGTCCAGAGGGGGCGGAGGCCAAAAGTTTTACTTCTCTGGTATAATCATTGTCCACCACAGAGGGGTGAACAAGGAGGCCCTTGATAGTGGACGAGGCGCGCCCTAAAATCAGGAAATAGGTGGATGGTGGAGGAGGGCCATAGACTCCAGTGGGAATGATCTGAATGCCGTCCTCAGGTCTTAATATTGAGGAGAAGGCGGCACAAAGGTCCACTCCTGCACTGCCTGCTGTGGCTCGGAGGAGGGAGGAGGTTGTGGGCTGGTCCCCGCGGCCCGAATGAATGGGATAGTCTGCGGGGCCCGGGGCTGGCCCCTCCAGCCGTTTCCCTGGTTCTGGGTTAGCGGTTGGCCATCAGCATTCGGTGGTAGAGCGGCACTCATTGGCCCAATGTTTTCCCCTGCGACAGCGGGGACAGAGTGTTAAGGGTTGACTGGGCCGAGAGGGGGCCGTCACTGGCGGGGGAGGGGCAACAGGGCATTGGCGAGCAAAGTGACCAGGCTGGCCGCAGCAAAAGCAAGTTCTGGGGATAGCGGGTTTATTGCCACCCTGGAGGGCAGCCCCCACGGCAAGGTGGACTGCCTGGGACATCCTATTGGAAATGGGATCAATGTCACGGCACATGCGCACCATGTCATCTAGGGACTTATCCCTAAATTGCCCACGCAGGATCGCTCTGCAGGGGGCATTAGCATTCTCATAAGCAATACGTCTAACGAGGGGATCACTAGTAGCTTCGTGGCCTAGCGTTCTTTCTGCGGCTTCCAGCAAGCGGCTAATGTATTCAGAAAAATCCTCCTGACTGCCCTGAAAGATCTTATTCAGGGGGGCAAAAGGAGACCCAGTAGAGGGTAAGGCCCGCCAGGCAGCAAGGGCTGCGTGGGCTGTCTGAGCAAGGAGGTCATCAGGAAATTGTTGCTGGCGACTCTCTGTCGCATACCGGCCTTGACCACTGAGTTTATCAGCGGTCCAGGTGGTGGTGCGATTGGATTTTAAATTGATAGAGGCCGCGGCTTGACAGCGATCGAAAAAATCCGCTTTCCATGTAAAGAATTGGCCTCGGGACAGGACTGTTTGAACAATGCGTACCCATTCAGATGGGAGGAGATACCCTCCCCTAGACATAGCCTCCAGGGCTGACAAAGTGAAAGGCGCATTGGGTCCGTAGGTTTTTACAGCCGCATTTAAATCTTTAAGAGCTTTAAAATGAACCTTTCGATATTGGTGGGCAAGGGGATCTGCAGGGGGGTTCTGGGGTGGGGCTCTGACGCCCTCGTCCCCGCTCTCCTGACCATCGCTTTCCTTTTCGCTATCAATTTCACTGTCAGAGGGTAGAGGGGTTTTTTTGGGCGATGGGGGAGGCTGGGGTGCTTTATGGCTGCGAGTGATGACTGGAAAGGCCATAGAGAGGGGTTTGACATACTTGGGGGTCTCGGGCTGAGGTGCAGGGCATGGGCGGGAGTCGGACCCAGGGGGTTCGGAGTGCGGCGGGGCGAGAGCCTTATTAAGAGAGCTCTGCAAAGAGGAGAGGTCTGTGGAGAGTTGGACAAACTGTTGTTGGAGGTCTAGGACCTCTTTCAGTTCTCTGACTTGAGAGGCAAGCTGCTTTTTTGTCTCTAGAAGGGCGGGGAGCGCAGGGGTTGGTGCAAGGAGCGGGGGGCGCAGCACAGGCGCGGTTAAGGGAGGCCAGTCTGGGCTATTGTACTGAGCGGCCTCCTCCCCCAAATCTGCCTCATCCTCCGGGCTTAGAGTGTCTATTGGTGGGGGGTCTATGCGAGGCTTCTGGGCCACTGGTTTAAAAAGGACTGGGTAATTTTGGGAGTCTTCAGTAGGAGGGTGAAAATCAGGAAGCGGGGGGTATAGAGATGGAAAATGAGGGGTGCCGGTGTCAGGGGGCATTTGGATAACCACTGACGGTGGCCGGGGAGGGAGGGGTTTTTCTGGGGTCATAGCAGTATCAGACAAATGAGAGGTTACAGAAGCGGCTCGAGACAAGGGTTTTAAACAACACTCTGCCACAGAAAGAAGCCTCTGATTTTGTGGATCTTTATTGGCGGCTTCAACGATGTCTCTGATTATGCCCCAGTAGGAAAAAACTGTTTCTGGGACAGAATGTGAGCCTTCCTTTTGTAATTTAGTATTAAGATCTTTCCCTACTTTCTGCCATTTTGGGGGGTGGATTTCTGGCCCATTCACCATGAACCACGGGCAGACTTCATCTATGAATAGGAAAAAGTTAACCAGATCTTTTCCTTTTACCCTTATTCCTCTCTCCCTGAAAGAGCATTTAAGATCCTTAATAAAAAGAAGTTCCTTAGAGAGTTTATGGCCCATTCTCGAAATGCGGTGGATGAATCAACTTACCAAAGCAGGAGTCCAGCTGGACGACACAATTCCAGGGGTTCACGAATGCAGGGGTCCACCAGGTCGGGGGACCAATCCAGGGGTCAAAGACCAATCCAACGGATCTCGGGGTCCACGAGGGACCAATCCGACAAATGCAAATGCGGGGGTCCACAAAGGACCAATCCCGTCCACCGGGTCAAGGTTCCGTTCCTCGAGCCACGTTGGGCGCCACTTGTCCCGTCCACCAGGACTTTAGTAATTCGTGGGGGCGAGGAGGACCCGACCTGAAGGGAGAGAATAGGCGAGAGAGAGGAAGGAGACTACATGGCAGATGGAATAGTCTCGTTTATTGAAACAAAAGAGCTAGGGTTAAATAGGCCAATGCCGTTAGGGATGAGGAGTTGCAGGGATGCGGAGGTGGTCAGGCTGGTCCGATTGCAGATGGGGTTTAGGTAATTAGCGGAGAATGCAAGGACACGGGGGTTGGGCAGCAGGGTGAGGAGTGTAAGGACATGGGGGTCGAGTAACAGGGAGTGGAAGGCACGGATATGGTCCAGCAGTCTCAAGGTGTAGTTAATCACTCAATCTAAAGTTTATGCATAGGCCTGTGTTTTCTCATTCTCGGGCCCTGACAAAATTTTTTTAGGGTTTGAACAGTAAGTTTCTAAGCTACATTATTTTACACTATTTTTATACTATACTATTTTATTCTATTAATAGACTATCTAAAAAAGAGAAGATATCATAATCCCTTAAAGCAATGTCCTTTTATAATTCTGGATTCATATTCAAAAGGTTTTCATTCAATTTTGAACATACAGATTAATGTCTCCATATTCCTTCAATGTTATGAGCTAAAAATCAAGTCAGACACTGAGAAATACTGAGTCCTAGATCTGCCACTCTGGCAGATATGCTGATCTGACATAGAGAAAAAAGGTAAAACACAGGAACAGAGAGATATGACTTAGAGTCACTTTGTACTCTTAAAGTTGATTCTTGAACTCATGTAATACTGTATATGAAGTCCTATTTAATTCCATATTATTCAGTGAGGAAGACTGGAGGTGAGGGGGAGGAAGTCAAAAGAGAGCAGCAATGAGAACATGGAAAAGGAGTAGAAGACAAAAGTTGCATATTTCTATACAAAAATATAAATGCTATTAACTCATATTATGGTAGGAATAAAGTAGCATATCAGATAAATCTGGCTAGCTTTAAATATTACCACTTTGTGAACATTTGGTTTGTCAGAATTCATTCGATAATAATAATAATAATAATAAGTAAAAATTCAACTTACACAAAGGGTATTCTGTGGCCATGATGTTCAGTCATCACCTTGGGGAGCTTTCTTCCCTTCTTGTGAGTCATAATGAAGAAAAAAAATTCAAAATCTTACAACCCCAAACAGCTCTCTTCTTCTCACAATAATGAAAACAAAAGTAAAAGACTACATTGGTCTAATAACTAAATCCAGCTTCTCCATACTTCTCACAAAGCTCTAAAATTTCAGGCACAAGGCTAGTTGGCTCTTTTCCTCTTAGTTATTCCTCAATGAAACCAGAAACATAATTTTTCCAGAATACTCTTGGTTTTGTGTCAGTTCAAGCGAGTTCCCAAGAAGAGTGAGTAGCAGGTAACTGGTCTTTGGATAGATATCTGGATATGGGCCAGTAAGTAATTCTGCAACAAAAAACCACAAAGCAATTACCCTTCTTCAAGGAAATCAGTATGAACATAGAATATATTTTTTTAATTATCAAGCAACTATAAGTGCTACAAAGTGATTTTCCTTAGAAGTTCTATAATGGAAAATAGAAACATACTTAAGGATTTGGACTGAGACAAAAACAATCTGTAATGTGCTTTCAAGAACTATGATTGCTTAGGATACAGTTTTAAAAAGTTTGAAGACTAAAAGAGTCAATAAGATAGAAACTACAAGATAACATGTTTTGACTTCTCATGCAAGGTAGTCCTCAGGAATAAGAGGTACATGTTAATTGTGCAAATTACTTGTAACAAGCAATCATTTTGATGAGATGTCATTTGAGGACAAAAAATGCTCATTATGTACATTCATACTAACCAATGCTCAAAAAACAAAAACTTTCAGAGGAATACCTGGATGAGTTGTATTGAATCCTGTATAGGATGTTATAGATGCTACATTGAATCAGAATGTTTCACCTCAATCAGCTAATCTAAACTGGCATAATTTTTCCACCATTAATTCACTTTTAATTTATTGTGTTCTGGATTTCTATCATGAATGTTACTTTTTTTGTTGTTTTCTATGGTTTTTAAACTAGATGGTATTCCAAGGAAATGTGCAAAAGTTAAAATTCTGAAAACATAAGCTTCATTTGTAGAGTCAGCTGATGACAGAGTTGATGTAATGCTAGGTATGAAGTCAAGAAGACCTGAGTTCAAATACAAAGTAGGACAACAACTAGCTACATTTCCCTGGACAAGTCACTTAATCTCTGTTCAACTTCTTCAGTTGTAAAATGAGGATAATAATAGCATCATCCTCCCAGGTAAAAAGGGCTTAGGACAGTGCCTGACTCATGGTACAGCTATACAAATCTCCCTTCCTCCTCATGTTAAGAGTTATTGTAGTGCCTTTTGGTGTGAAGGAAGTAAAGCATCTCAAATAACATTCAAATAAGATTAAATAGAACATGTGAAAAGCTTATTATTAAGTTAAAAAAAAAGATCAATGCCAAGAACTGATAAATTATTGCTTCACAACAGACTAATAAATCCTCATTAAACAAAGCCTTTCAGAGAAACCTGATACCTGGATGAGTTGTTATTGAATCCTGTATGGTGTTATAGACTTTTTATGTTGGAAGAACATTAAGACTAATAAATAGATACTAAAATTGTTAGGAAAAACAACTTTTTAACTACTCGTCATGGGTAAGACACTACAAAAATGAGAGGATTGACAGTTAATATTCAGAATTATATAATAGCCAGGACGCTGGACTTGGATTCAGGAACATCTGGATTCAAATCCTATCAAATCAAATATCTATTAGCTGTATGACCTGATCACATCACTGCACATTAGCTTCATCCTTGGTGCAATGAGGGGAAGTAAAATTCAATTCCTATAGAGCCCCTTCCAGCTCTTACTCAATTATTGGAAACAGGTAACTGTTATTGCTGAAGCTCACTTTTTCAATCAAAGCTATTCCAAAACCACTATCAGAAATTCAGGTGAGCCTGTAAAGTCTGAGCATCTTCATCAGGTTATAAAATATACTTTTCATGGGCTTGAAAATCTTATCCTCACTGAGGGATGAATTCTAATAAATATATTGATCTACTGACGTAACATCATTGACTCTCACTGTAGAACAGAGTTGACTGCCTGGAATTTCTGTCCCTTCTTACCTGCTAGATGGTGCAGAGCTGAATTTTCCCCAGGTTTTCTATCCCCACCCTAGGAGTGGTTTAGGGTATGTTATTTTTCTTTGGCCACCAACATATCTTCCTTAATTTCCAACTATCTAGAGACTTGATCAGCCACACCCTATTAGTTCAGTTTTGGAGGCAGATGTAATATGATAGTCCTCAGGTCCACATAGTCCCCTCCTTCATTCATTTATAGAATTTATACCAGAAAAAAAGTTGTTGATACAATCATAATAACACATTCTTCAATTAGGAAAATGGCTAACATTCAGAAAGAGGTTAGTTTTCATTCTAATTTTAATGTTTTTATATATCTAAGTTATAATAAACATTAGGTAAAGGGACCAATAGAGACTATTGCAGAATCTTTTACTGGATAAGCATAAGGAGGATAACTTAGGAAAAGATCATGCCTTTCTTTTGGAAACCCAATTTTGATCATGAAAAGGTGAGTGAATTGGTAGCTTCAATCTGAATGCTCCATATCAAGATACTTTTAGAGATCCAGTAAACCACTTAAACTTCTCCCTTATGTCCTGCAGCTTTGTCCACTTTTCAGTTTATCCTTTTGATTTCTTCTAGCAGTGCCCCCAATACTTGCCAAATCAACTCATTGAATCTCAGGTATATCACTTCCCAGATCTTTCTTCTCAGTCTGCTCCTAAGAAGATCATGTGTGCCTCTTTTAAAAGTAGTGAATATAACTCATGTCACCCTATTCTCTAATACCACAATATTTAAATAATTAAATTAATATCTAAATTATATCACAGTTGTGAGATTTAATAGTCAATATTACATTATACATTATAGTATATATCATGTGCTACCTTATATGTCATTCCATATATGATATTGTATATTTTATATATTATCTCATATTATATTATCTATATTAGATCACATCATATTATTTGTATTTTACATTATATTGTATTGTATTGTATTATATATCTTATATATCACATATATTATATCATACTTCATATTGTATCAGATATTAGTGTATATTTCATTAATACTATATTGTGTTATAATTATTTGTTTTAATAATAATAACAATAATAATTATTAAAATCTCAGGGTTAGAAATGAATGCTTGCTCTTCGAAATACGAATCTCAGATTAGTTCTCAAACCCCTATCACACTGAGAATTGTTCTTGAATTAAAGAAATTCCCAAAGAGCAATGGAATACTACAAGATGACCTTGTATCATGACACATGTCACAAAAGGTTGACAGTGGTAGCCAGGGGTTAGATATAAATCTGTTCAGTTGACCTAAAGATTACTTCCATTAAAAATTTATGGATTAGGGGCAGCTAGGTGGTGCAGTGGATAGAGCACCAGCCCTGAAATCAGGAGGACCTGAGTTCAAATCTGGTCTCAGATACTTAACATTCCCTAGCTGTGTGACCCTGGGCAAGTCACCCCAATTGCCTCAGCAAAAAGCAAAAAAAAAAAAAAAAAAACCAAACCAAAAAAAACCAAAAACACAAACAAAAAAAAACTTACAGATTTTTTTTCTCTCCCAACATGATTCAGAAAACAATGTGTGTTAAAATTATTTTTTAAAGTCAATAAATATGTGACCCTGGGCAAGTCACTTAACCCCAATTGCCTCAGCAAAAAATAAATAAATAAATAAATAAAGTAAGTCAATAAATATGACATTGGTTATACATATGAAGTCATGAAAAATACATTTCCACATTATACTTGTTATGAAAGGAAAAAAGAAAAGACAGCAAAGGAATATATGTTTTAATCTATACTCAGAATTCTCTCTGAGAGGTAGATAGCACTTTTCAGTATGAATCTTTTGGAATTGTCATAGGTCATTATATTGACCAGAGTAGCTAAGCCTTTTACAATTGATTATTGTTACAATATTGCTGTTATTGAATATATTATTTCTCTAGTTATGCTCACTTCTCTTTGCATCAGACCATATATGTCTTCCAGGGGTTTTCTGAGACCAAAAATTCACTTTGCTATTTCTTTCTTCTTTTTTTTTAAAGCTTTTTATTTGCAAAAAGATATGCATGGGTAATTTTTCAACATTGACCCTTGCAAAACTTTCTGTTGCAAATTTTTCTCTTCTTCCCCCCACTCCCTCCCCTAGATGGCAGGTAGTCCAATACATATTAACTATGTTAAAATATATGGCAAATCCTATATATATGTATACATATTTATACAGTTATCTTGCTGTACAAGAAAAATTGGTTTTACTAGGGGAAAAAAAAACTGAGAAGGAAAACAAAATGCAAGTAAACATTAACAGAAAGCATGGAAATGCTATGTTGTGGTCCACACTCAGATCCCACAGGACTCTCCCTGGGTGTATATGGCTTTCTTCATCACTGAACAGCTGGAACTGGTTTGAAACAACTCATTGTTGAAGAGAATCATGTCCATCAAAATTGACCATCGTATAGTCTTGTTTTAGCCATGTATAATGATCTCCTGGTTCTGCTCATTTCACTTAGCATCAGTTCATCTCTCCAGGCATCTCTGAAATCATTACAAAACAATAATATTCCATGACATTCATATAACTTATTCAGCCATTCTCCAATTGATGGGCATCCATTCAGTTTCCAGTTTCTTGCCCACTACAAAAAGGGCTGCCACAAACATTTTTGCACATGTGGGTCCCTTTCCCTCCTTTAAAATCTCTTTGGGATATAGGCCCAGTAGAAACACTGCTGGGTCAAAGGGTATGCACAGTTTGTGAGCTTTTTGAGCATAGTTCCAAATTGCTCTCCAGAATGGTTGGATTGGTTTAGTTCCACCAACAATGCAACAGTGTCCCAATCACTTTGCTAATTCTTATAGCAAAATAGTATTCTATCACAGTCATATACTACAACTTGTACAAGCATCCTCCAAGTGATGAGCATCCCCTCAGTTTCCAGTTCTTTGCTACCACAAAAGGAGCTGCCATAAATATTTTTGCATACACAGATTTTTTTTTTTCCTTTTCTTTTGATCTTGTTGGGATATAGATTCAAACGTGTTATTTTCGGTCAATAGACATACAAAATTTCATATTCCTTTGGACATGATTCCAAATTGTCCTTCAGACTGGTTGGGCTGGTTCACAGTTTTATTAACAATTCATTAGTACTATTTTTAGGATTGACCTTCCCATGAGCAATTGTTATTTCTCTGCTTGTTTAAATCTATATTTTTGTGAAAAGTGTTTTGTAATAGTATTCATATAGTACTGGCATGTGTCTTGGCAGGTAGACTCCCAAGTACTCCCATTATGCCTTAATAAGGAGTTTTAAGTTTTGGTTCAAGAAAAGAAACCATCAGTAGGTCAAACTTTTAATGCTAGGAATTTGTAAAACATTGTCTAGAAGTTTTCCTAATACCATACTCTCCTTAACTAATATGTCTATTCATATACATACATATATTTGACAATTAATTGTTTATTAAAGTTAAATCATTAATTAAAATTATTTGTTAATTTAAAAATATTTGTGTTTACTTTGATGTACTCAGCTCCTGGAGTTCTGAAAAGCTATATTCCTAATCAAAAAATCAATTGAGAAATTAAAAAAAAAAAAACTTATGGGCTGTTATTATAGTTAGACTTAGAAAAAAATGAACCATTCATTAAAGGGGCAATTAATATTCAATGTATAAAAGTGTGATTTCATGATGAAGAATTAAAGATATCAAAATGAATTCATCAAAATCATGTAAAACAAATGATGACAGCAAAAGGAGAACTTGGTATATTTTAAAAGTTTTTGTTTAAAATATAAAATGTTATGAAAAACTATTAGCATAACTGGCTATATCAATAATCAAACTAACAAAAACCATATGATTGTCTCAATAGATACAGAAAAAGCATTTGATAAAATCCAACATCCATTCTTATTAAACAACACGAGAGTATAGGAATAAATGGACTTTTCCTTAAAATGTCAAATGTTATGAGGTTCTTGTAAAAGTCAATAAATTTACTTTATTTTGTCCCAAATTTTACACACTGCTAGAAGTAGGAAGTGCATTCCCATCAAAATAAAAGTGGCCCTTAACTATTCTGAAACTAAAAAACAAAAACAAACAAACAAAAAAAACCCACTGGGGGAAAAAAGATAAAGATAATAGATAATAGTGATACATACATATAATAGAAGTTTTTCTCTACTCAAATTCTTATCCTAATACTTCATCACAGTCTAGGGGTGACCGTGGATTCCCAAAAACCATTTTAATAGAGAGCAAGCCTTTCAAATTTCTACCTTCATACGTTGGGCTTGGAATCAGGAAGACCTGATTAAAATCTGGCCTCAGACATTTACAAGCTACGTGACCCTCAGTATGTCATTTAATTTCTGTCTGCCTCAGTTTCCTCAATTAAAAAATGGGGGTAATAATAACATCTATTTCCCCAAGGTGATTGTAAAAATTAAATATGATCCTTGTAAATAAAGCACTTAGCACATGCCCTAGTGCATAATAGGGACTTTAAAATATTTATTTCTTATTATGGAATATTATTGTTCTGTAAGAAATGACCAGCAAGATGATTTCAGAGAGGCTTGGAGAGACTTACATGAACTGATGCTGAGTGAAATGAGCAGAACCAGGAGATCATTATACATGGCAACAACAGTACTATATGACGATCAATTCTGATGGACATGGCTCTCTTCAACAATGAAATGTTTCAAACCACCTCCAATTGTTCAGTGAAGAAAGCCATATACACCCAGAGAGAGGGATGTGAAATGTGGACCACAACATAACATTCTCATACTCCTTGATTGATGTTTGCTTACTTTGTGTTTCCTTTATCTGATATATTTTTTGTGTAGATAAGATTTTTCTTGCACAACAATAAGTTTGGAAATATGTATACATATATTCAATTTGCCAATAGTTTAACATAATTAACATGTAGTGGATATCCTGCCATCTAGGGGAGGGGTGGGGAGTTGGGGGGAAAAATTTGTAACAGAAAGCTATGTAAGGGTTATTGTTGAAGAATTACCCACACATATGTTATGCAAATAAAATTTTAAAAAATGAAAAAAAAATTAATCTGTCTTTTAAAAAGTAAAAAAAAATAAATAAATTTCCTTTCTGCCAAAATGAAAAGGTTTAAAGTAGGGCCTAGTATGAGCTATGTGCTTCTTGTCTGAGGACTAGTCTTGATAAATGCAGAGAAGTTCACAAACAAAAGGATGACCAGAAAGTGACAAGGTTGGGGACTTTGGCATCTCAGAAAGATTATCTGTTAAAAGCATTGAAATATCTATTTATGAAAATGGAGAAGAAACCCACAATAAAAAAAAACTGAAGGTCCTATGTATTGAAGAAAGGTCTTTTTTGGAAATGGGTCCTTTGAAGGGTTTTTACTAAGTAAGAAGGTATCATGAATGTCCTTAAAATGGCTTAGAATATGGCAGCTAGGTAGCACAGTGGATAGAGCACCAGCCCTGGAATCAGGATGACCTTAATTCAAATTTGCTCTCAGACAGTGTTGTATGGGCTGCACCACCAAGCTATTTCATACTAAGGCTAATATTGGTCCTTATAATTGGTGGAAATCATATCAATATTTGTGAACAATGATTGGAAACAATAACTTCAATTAATTTCAAAACATCTGTTGTACTTACCAAAGAGAAACAATTTCACAGATTCAAATCAGCATTGTACAAATGATTTAGATTTTGAAGTGATAATAAAAACTATGATCCTGAGGCCATACCCATAAAAAAGAGACCCTAAAAAATAAGAAATTGATCCAAATTAAACTAGACAATTATTTAGGTAAGGAAAATTGAAAAATTCTCCTTAGTGTTTGGGGGTGGAGGGGAGAAGCAGTCATAGTTCAGAAGCAATACACAGATGATGATCCAACAAAGGAACCTGAGAACTGTCAGGAAGAGAATTAGCAGACATGTAATGAAAGTGAAGACATGAGAGTATCCAGGACTGTGAAATGGCTACCTGCCCAGAGAGAATTCATAGAACTCAAAAAACACTTTAAAAATAAAATAAGAGATATTAAGGAAAAACTGAAAAACTAAAATACAATAAAATAAAAACCAACCAAGAAAATAAGATAATGAAAAAAGTTAACCAACTAGAAAGGGAGATAGAGTTTTAGAGAAAAAAATAATTATTTGAAAATTAGAATTGGGCAAGGGAAAGCCTGTGAAGCTATAAGAGACCAAGGAAAAAGAAAAACAAAATATAAAAAATGAAAAAATGTAACAGAATGTGAAACATCAAAAAAACTACAAATATAGAGAACAGATGAAGAAGAGAAAATGAAAGAATGATTGGACTTCCTGAAAGCTGTGAAAACTTAAAAAAAACAAAAAGAATGCAAGAAATAATTCAAGAAAATTGTTCTGGAGTGATATGTGAATGTAGAAATAGAAAAAATTCACAGATCATCACCTCAAAGAGATCCTTTGTGGAAAACATATAGGAATATTATTGTCAAATTTTGGAATCAGATCAAAGAGCAAATTATGCAAGAAATAAAAAAGCAAACAAACAAAAACAATTCAAATATGCTGAAGCTACACTTAGAAGTGTACAGGATTTATCAGCAGCCACAGCAAAAGACCACAGGTCCTAGAATCAGAAATACCAGCAAGTAAAAGGACTACACCTGTAGCCAAAAATATCATATCCAGAAAATTATCTGTAATACTGAATGAAAAAAAAAATGGACATTCAACAAACTTGCAGATTTCCAAGACTTTTTTGCAATGAAACCCAAACTTAATATAAATTTTAATATAGAAGAGTCAATACTAAAGATTAATTTCAAGGAACTTAGTATGGATAAATTGTTTATGTTTTATATAGGGAAATGTATACCGTATGTTTAAGATTGACATCAGTAATTGAGTAACTCAAAAGAAAAATTGGGGCAGAGTTGACAATAATCTGACAAAAAAAAAAAAAGAAAACTGTCTAGGAAAAGCTAAAAATAATAATTATGTTATACAAATGAAGTGCAGAAGAAGAATAGACATAGGCATTAGAGGCAGAGAGGAGGGCTTATAGTTTTGAAAACCTACTCACATCTGAAATTAGTTAAATAGGCAACACTACATATATACCATTAAGGGTATAGCACCCTCCAAAATCTAAATAAGTGATGATGTGTGAAAAAGGGGTGAGGGGAACCCTTTAGCTGTCAGGGCTTTGTGGAGGAATCCACAAACCCCAAGAAGCAAGTTGAGATGTTTGTGGCAAAATGGGTTTATTATAGCAGAGAAGCAGCTTTCTTGGTGGGACAGTTGAATGGGAATGGGATAAAGAGGAAAGGAAAGGGTGGAGAGAGAAGGGATCCATGGGTGAAGAGAGGGTAAGTAATAGCAAGGCAAGTTAAGAAGCAGAATGAAAATAGAAGAGTTAGCAGGGTTAGGAAATAAGGGAAACACTACAATAGGAGTAGAATTTACTAGAAAAAAAGTAGGACTAGAAATCATTGATCTTAGAGAAAGTCAAACTTAAATATTCAATAGACCAATCTATCTTTTGTTAGCCATATTATTAATGTTTTAGATGCATATTTATGTATGGGTAAATGTATAGGAATATTTATGTGTCTAAATATATGTGGGTATATATGTATGTAGGTCCATATATTTGTTATATAGACATGTATGTATGTTATATATGTGTACATACACACATTCATACACATATAAATACACACACATGTATATATCTTTACTTAAATGTAGCCTGCTTCAGGGAGATGGGGGGAATGAAAGGGGGAAAAAAGATAAAGTAATAAATGCTCAGCAGAATACAAAAGAATAGCCTACAAAGAAGAAAAGACACTCGTGAATATAATTTCTTTTATTATTATATATGCTTTCTTAAAATGGAAATTTGTTACTTATTTTGAATCCTCCCTGATGATCTGCTGAGCACATGACAATTTTTTTTCTTGCTTTTTTGCTGAGGCAATTGAGGTTAAGTGACTTGCCCAGGGTCACACAGCTAGGGAATGTTAAGTGTCTGAGATCAGATTTGAATTTAGGTCCTACTGACTTCAGGGCTGGTGCTCTATCCACTGCGCCACCTAGCTGCCCCGACAATATTTTATTTTGTTTTATTTTACTTTTATGTCTTTCTTCTTTCTACTCTGTTTTTTCTTATTATGTATTTAGTTCAAGAAAGAAAAAAATGAACAGGCAAAGGAGAAAGAATTCAACTGAAGAAAATTACTGGGGAGGATTCTGGGAAGATGATGGAGTAGGTTGGTAAATTTCAAGCTCTCCAGATTTCCCCCACAAACAGAACAAATTTGCACCTCAGAGTGAACATAGATTGGTGAAAAATCAAGAAGATTTGTGGCAGAAGAGGAGTCCCCCTAGTACAATCCAACAGGATCTGAAGAAAGATCCCAGACTGGGATTAACCCGTGTGAAATACAAACTTGTCCAGACTAGCTCAGCAGAAACATCAAGTGGGACCCCTAGAACTAGTTAGATGTGGCTGGAGTTTCGGCAGGAACCATAGAGACTTCTATCTGCTGATCGAATCCCCGAAGATGGAATGAACATCAGCTGAATGGGAACACCAGACCCAGCTGTGCTACAGACAGACAGCTCTGGGCAAGAAGTCTTGAACCAGTATCAGGTGAGTGCAGAGACAGTGGGGCAAGGAGCCTGTGGGCTGCCAGTACTTGCAGGAGGGTGGAGCTCTTGGTTTGGAGTTCATGGTCAGAGTGGAGAGCTAAAGATAAGCTTGAGGAACTATTCCTCCATTCGAGGTGCTTACCCTAATACCTCTTATTTAAAAAAAAAAAAATGAACCAGCAAAAAAGAAAGTATTGAAACATACTTTGGGAACAGGAAAGACCGGGATTCATCTTCAGAGGGGAACACTTTAGTAAAGAGCTTTTACCCCAAAGACTAATATGAAATAGTCCCCTTCCCAGAGAGAATTTATAGAACTCAAAAAATAATTTAAAAACCAAATGAGAAACATTGAAGAAAAAATAAAAAATAAAAATTAAAACTATCCAAGAAAAACAAGACTATGAAAAAAAAAATTAACCCACTAGAAAAGAAGGTACAGAGTCACAAAGATGAAAATAAATTTTTGAAAAAATTAGATTTGGGCAAGGGGAAGTCAGTGAAGGTATGAGCGAGCAATAAATAAAATAGATTATAAAGAATGAGAAAATAGAACAGAATGTAAAACATAAGAAAAATGATAGATCAGGATAACAGATTGAGAAGAGAAAATATAAGAATAATTGTACTGCCAGAAAGTTGTGACCCAAAAGAGAACCTTGACACAATAATGCAGGAAATAATCCAAGAAAATTATCCTGGAATGATAGATCATGAGGGGAAAGTAGAAATAGAAAAAATTCACTGATCACCACTTCAAAGAAATTCTTTGTGGAAAACACACAGGAATGTTATTGCCGAATTTTGAAACCCCCAGATCAAAGAGAAAATTTTGCAAGAAAAAAACAATTCAAATGTGTTGGAGCTATAATTAGAATGGTACAAGATTTATCAACAGCTTCAATAAAAGACCACAGGTCCTGGAATCCTATCTACTGACAATCAAAAGAACTAGGCCTGTGGCCAAACATATTATAACCAGCAAAATATCTATAATTTTGGCTGAGAAAAAAATGGACATTTAATAAACTTGCAGATTTTCAGGACTTTTTACCAACCAAATGTGAACTTAACAGAAAATTTAACATACAAGAGTCAATATCAAAGATCAGTTTTAAAGAACTCAACATGAACAATTTGTTTAAACATGAACAAATTTTTTTTTTTTTTTTGCTGAGGCAATTGGGGTTAAGTGACTTGCCCAGGGTCACACAGCTGTTACGTGTCTGAGACCAGATTTGAACTCAGGTCCTCCTGACCTCAGGGCTGGTGCTCTATCCACTGCGCCACCTAGCTGCCCCTCAAATTTTTTTTTAATATGGGAAAAGTATATTATATGTTTAAGATTCATATCAACAGTAGGATGGCTCAAAAGAAAGATTGGCAGAGTTAAGGTAAAAATAGTAGTCTTGTTATGTAAATAAGATGCAGAAGAAGAATAGAAACAGAGGCATTAAAAGGGGGAGGAGGGCTTGTAATTCTCAAAACCTATTCACATCAGGAATGGGTTCAATAGGCAACACAACACTACATATATACCATGAAGGGTATAGCACCCTCCTTAATCAATAAAGAAATAAGGGGGGTGGGAAGAGTGGATGGGGAAGCAAAGGGTAAGGGAAGAAGATAAGGGAAGGATCCTTGAGTCGGGGGAGATTGGGTAATAGGAAGGCAAATTATAGAGCAGAATTTAAGCAAAGAGTCAGAAAAAATAGGAAAGACGTGTGTATGTAGAGTATGTGTTTGTGTGTGTATATGCATATATCTATGTATGTCTACACAAATATATCTTTTTCCTAACTGTGGCTTACTTGAGGATGGGGATGATGAAAGTGAGAAAGAAGAATAAAGTAAATAAGATGTAAAGCAGAGAACCAAAGAACAATTTACAAGGAAGTAAATAAAAAATGGACATTCATGAATATAATTTCTTCTACTAATACATACATACATACATACATATATACATATATATATGTGTTTCTTTATCTGGTGTATATATATATATATATATATAATTTTTTAATTAAAGCTTTTTATTTGCAAAACATATGTATGGGTAATTCTTCAACATTGACCCTTACAAACCTTTCTGTTACAAATTTTTCACCTCTAGTCCCCACCCCTCCCCTAGATGGCAGGAAGTCCACTACATGTTAATTATGTTAAAATATTTGACAAATCTGATCTTCAAGTCAACGAACTCAGAAATATTTGGGCACGGCTCTCTGGAGAACTTCATATCAGGTTAGTCGGATTCGGACAGAGAGATAAATAGACGACCCCTGTGCAGGCCGGAAGTGAGGGTGGGACTCAGCTCAGCTCATCGTGGAAGAAATTCCAAACTCCAAACTCCAAATTCCAAACACCTGGAGTTTATCTGAGGCACTCGGGATACTCTGCCCTGATTGGGGGCAGGTGTTCTGGCAGACTTGCCTTGTTTAAGGAGTAATTCGGACTTAGTCCTAGCCCCCACCGGCCCAGCACCTTAAGTCAACTCGCCAAAGTGCCCCAGGGCAAAGCGTCTTCAGCCGAGGTTTTTTTTTTTTCCCCCTACCTTAAAGAGATATCCACGCTGTCTAAAAAAAAAAATGATGAAGAAGCAAAAGAGAGCTCTCACCATAGACAGCTTTTATCAAGGCAAAGAAACGACCTCAGATACAGAGGTTTCTTTAGACAAAAATCCAGAAAAAAACAGCAAGGACCATCATTGGTCCCCGTTTCAAAAGGCCTTTCTGGAAGATTACATAAAGAACCTCAAAAGAGAGCTGGAGGATAAATGGGAAAATAAACTGAAATCAGTGCAAGAAGGATACAGTATTTTGCAAGAAGGATATGATGCCCTGCAAAAGAGATATGAAAAAGACACCAATTTATTAAAAAATAAAATTAGTGAAGTGGAAAAAGAGTGCAATGAACAAATTGGCCAGTTACAAAAGGAGCTTAAAAAGGTAACTGAAGAAAACAACACTTTAAAAATAAGAATTGAACAAATGCAAGTGAATGACTCACTAAGACTTGAAGAATCAGTCAAACAAAAACAAAAAAATGAAAAATTAGAAGAAAATATGAAATATCTACTAGGAAAAACAACTGACTTAGAAAATAGATCTAGGAGAGACAATCTAAGGATTATTGGACTTCCTGAAAGCCATGATGAAAAAAAGAATCTAAACACTATCTTCCAGGAAATCCTGAAAGAAAACTGCCCTGAGATTGTAGAATCAAAGGGCAAAATCACCATTGAAAGAATTCACCGATCACCTCCTGAAAGAGACCCCAAAATTAAGATCCCAAGGAATATCGTGGCTAAATTTCAGGACTATAGCACCAAGGAACAGATTCTGCTAGCAGCTAGAAAGAAACAATTCAAATACAGAGGATCAATACTTAGAATCACACAGGATCTGTCAGCCTCCACACTGAAGGATCGAAGGGCCTGGAACCAGATATTCCGAAGGACAAAGGAACTTGGATTACAGCCAAGAATAACCTATCCAGCTAGAATGAGCATTATCCTCCAGGGAAGAAGATGGTCATTCAATGATATAGGTGAATTTCACCTATTTCTAATGAAAAGACCGGATCTGAACAAAAAATTCAACACCCAAACACAGAACTCAAGAGATGCATAAAAAGGTAAAAAGGAAAGGACTCTTGAGAACTTTATTTTTACTAGGGGGATACTCAAAGTTTTGGGGTATAACTAACTAAATATTACTTTGA
The DNA here is from genome assembly GCA_023553655.1 of Myrmecobius fasciatus. Taxonomy (NCBI): domain Eukaryota; kingdom Metazoa; phylum Chordata; class Mammalia; order Dasyuromorphia; family Myrmecobiidae; genus Myrmecobius; species Myrmecobius fasciatus. Next base: position 447,192 of record JAJPUD010000075.1, on the reverse strand, counting down.
TAATATGAAAAAGAGAACTAGAGGGGAAAAGGTTGTCATACTGGAGAAAAGAGGGAAAAAGTGGTAAAATAAGATCTAAAAAAAAAAGGAGGTAAAAACAAGGTAAAATCACTTGAAGAGGCAAAGAAAACCTAATATAATTGAGAGAAAGAGGGGAGGGAGATGAGCACTGTGTAAATCTTACTCTCATCAGGTTGGGCTCTAAAAGTGTATATCAGACATTTGATTTCACATAGAAACTTGTCTGTTGCTAGAGGGAAGTGGGAGGGAAAGGAGGAAAAGTAAGGGACAAACTAATAGAAGGGAAAATAGAAGAATCAGGGGAAAGGAGTAAAAACAGGGGGAGGGGATCTAAAGGGTAGAGTATTGTTTGGGGGAGAGGGTCATCAAAAGCAAAGTACTGAGGAGGGAGGAAGGGAGAAAGGGGAAAGGAAAGGGGAGTATTGTTTGGGGGAGGGGTCATCAAAAGCAAAGTACTGAGGTGGGGGGAAGGGAGAAAGGGGAAAGGAAAGGGGAAAACATAACTTGGGTAAATAAGATGGCAGGAAATAAAGAATTAGTTATTCTAACTGTGAATGTGAATGGGATGAACTCTCCTATAAAGCAGAAGCGGATATCAGACTGGATTAAAAATCAGAATCCCAGAATATGTTGTCTACAAGAAACACATTTAAAACATAGTGACACATATAGGATGAAGGTAAATGGCTGGAGCAGAAAATATTATGCTTCAGGTGAACAAAAAAAAGCAGGGGTAGCAATCCTTATCTCAGATCAAGTAAAAGCCAAGATAGATCTAATCAAAGGAGATAAGGAAGGAAACTATATTTTATTAAAGGGTACCATAGATAATGTAGCAATATCTATACTAAATATATATGCACCAAGTGCAATAGCACACAAATTCCTAGGGGAGAAATTAAGAGAGATGCAAGAAGAAATAGAGAGCCAAACGATGCTAGTGGGGGATCTCAACCTTGCTCTCTCAGAATTAGATAAATCAAACTACAAAATAAACAAGAAAGAAACTAGGGAGATAAACCAATTGTTAGAAAAGTTAGGTATGATAGATCTATGGAGAAAGTTGAATGGAGACAGTAGAGAGTTTACTTTTTTCTCAGCAGTCCATGGAACCTATACAAAAATTGACCATGTATTAGGGCATAAAAACCTTAAAATCAAATGCAGAAAGGCAGAAATAGTAAATGCATCCTTTTCAGATCATGATGCAATAAAAATCACATGCAATATAAGGCCAGGAGAAAATAAACCAAAAGGTAATTGGAAATTAAATAATCTAATCCTGAAGAATGAATGGGTGAAAGAGCAAATCATAGACACAATCAATAATTTCATCCAGGAGAATGACAATAAAGAGACAACATACCAAAATTTGTGGGATACGGCCAAAGCGGTTTTAAGGGGCAATTTTATATCTCTAGATGCTTACTTGCATAAAATAGAGAAAGAAAAGATCAATGAATTGGGCTTATTATTAAAAAAAACTAGAAAAAGAACAAATTAAAAACCCTCAATTAAATACCAAATTGGAAATTCTAAAAGTAAAAGGAGAAATTAATAAAATCGAAAATAAGAAAACTATTGAGTTAATAAATAAAACTAA
>JAJPUD010000075.1:386607-431220 GCA_023553655.1 Myrmecobius fasciatus | reverse complement strand
AAAAAAAAAATTCCTTAAAAATTAAAATTGGGCAAGTGGAAGCTAATGACTCCATAACACATCAAAAAAAAAAAAAAACAATAAAACAAAATCAAAGAAACGAAAAAATAGAAGAAAAAGTGAAATACTTCCTGGAAAAACAATTGACCCAGAAAATAGATCAAGGAAATATAATTTAAGAAATATTGGACTAACTGAAAACAACAATCAAAAAAAGAGCTTAGATATTATTGTTCAAGAAATTTCAAGGAAAATTGCCCTAATATTCTAGGAAAAGAAGGTAAAATAGAAATTGACCACCTCCTTAAAAACATCCCAAAATGAAAACTCTCAGGAATATTATAGCCAAATATCAGAGCTGCCAGATCAAGGAAAAAATATTGTAAAATAACCAAAAATATTATTAAGGAATATCATAACCAAATTCTAGACCTGCCAAGTCAAGGAGAAAATATTGCAAGCAACAAAAAAGAAAAAAAAAAATCAACTATTGTGGAGCCACAATCCGGAAAACACAAGATTTAGCAGTCTTTACTTTAGAGGATCAGAGAGCTTGGAATATGATATTGTAGAGGGCAAAAGAGCTAAGATCACAACCAAGAATCATGTATACCCAGCAAAATTGAGTGTAAAGCTTCAGGGAAGGAAAATGCATATTCAATGAAATAGAAGATTTTCAAGCATTCCTGATGAAAAGACCAGAGCTGGATAGAAAAACTTTAATTTAAATACAAAACTTAAGGGAAGCATGAAAAGATAACAGGAAAGATAAATCATAAGGGATTCAATAAGATTAAATTGTTTACATTCCTACATGGGAAAAATGATACTTTTAACTCCTTAAAACTTCCTCATCAACATGGCAATTAGAAGCACTATACATAAAGGATACAGGTGTGAATTCATTATGATAGGATGATAGCTAAAAAAATAATAATAAAATTATGGGATGGGAAAGAATGCACTAGGAGAAGAGGAAAGAGAAGAGGAAAGAGGTAGAATATAGTAAAGTACCTCACATAAAAGAGATGCAAAAGAGTTTTTACAGAGGAGGGAAAGATGAAGGAATTAGGGGAGGGAGCACTTGAACCTTGCTCTCATGGGAATTGGCTCAAAGAGAAAATAACATACACACTCACTTGGGTAAAGAAATATATCTTTCCCAACAGTAAAAGTAGAAGAAAAGGGGGCACTAATAGAAGGGAGGCCTGATTAGGAGGAATTGGCAGACAGAAGCAAAGCAGTTTTGAATATGGCCAGGGAGAAAGGAAAGAGAATGTAGGATAAATAAGGAGGAAATAAGATGGAGGAAAATCCACAATAATCATAACTGTGGGGGAAAAAAATTCTTATAGTAAGTTTCTCTGATAAAGACTTTATTTCTCAAATATGTAGAGAGCAAAGTTACATTTATAAGAACATAAGCCATTCCCCAATTGATTTGTAATGCTCAGGGAGAAACTGAGGCAGTATCACACAGTGGAAATTAGGTAATGCTTTATTGATGTTAATTGAGAGTTCAGAATCCATAGCTATGGATAAGGACTGGTGGGACTCATGTCTCAAAGCACAAAGTCCAGCCCAGAGACTGACACACAGCAATGTCAGCCGACTGAATACAAATTACTCAGCCCTTCATTGCTGGAGAACACTAGTTTTTATAATCTCCATGGCCCAGGGGGAAACAAAGAACTCATGGGAACAGCTGAGACATCTGGTGTCCAAGGAAACCATAAATTCAGTTCTGACAGGTTAGGGAGTGAGGAGCCTTGAGATAGAACTGGGCAAAAAAGACTACAGATAAGGGGGATGTCGAGGCTGGCCACCTGGAGGTTTCATGATTACTTTGGAAGGTGAGTCCAATTATTTCTGAAGGTCAGGAAGTGGGAATTGCTATTCTGGGACAGAGCAATTAAGGGAGACTGAAACAGCAATTAAGGGAGACTGATATTGCAACTGAGGGAAACTGAGACAGTAACTGAGGGAAACTGAGACAGTAACTGAGGGAAACTGAGACAGTAACTGAGAGGAACTGAGACAGGCGCAAGAGATTAATGGTCAAAGGATATGAAGAGATAGTTTTTAGACAAAGTAATTAAAGCTATCTATATTCATACCAAAATTTTCTAAATCATTATTGATTAGAGAAATGCAAACTAAAACAACTCTGAGATACACCATATCTATCACATTGACTAATATGACAGAAAATTAAAATATCAAATATGGGAGGGGGTGTGGAAAAATTGAGACACTGATGCAGTTGGAGTTGTGAATCAATTCAACCATTCTGGAGAACAATTTGAAACTATGTCCAAAGGGCATATACCCTTTGGTCCAGCAATACTACTACTGGATCTGTATCCCAAGCATATCTTTTTTTTAAAGGGAAAGGACCTATATATAAAAAAATATTTATAACAGATCTTTTTGTGGTGGCAAAGAATTGAAATTTTAGGATAGTCACATCAATTGGGAAATGACAAAATAAGCTGTGGTAGATGCTTGTGATAGGAAGAACAATTCAGCTCGGATACTTACTGCTTACGTCACCCAGTCACTTATTTTTTCTAGGTTGTAAACGTGAAATGGGGATACTAACAGCAACCACCTCAAAGGATTGTTATGAGGTTAAAATGAAATCATATATACAAATTGCTTAACAAACCTTAAAGTTCTAGATAAATGTCCAAAATAATGATTATTTTTGCTGTTGCACTCTCAAAAAACTTATGTAATATATGGTTCAACTCTTAATTATAGAAGCTGTATCTTGAAATCTGTGCTGTTTCTCAGAAATAGAAATAAATATTGGAAATGGTGAGTTTTTAATTTCCCTAACAATAATAAGTCACAAGGTTTTGGAGATTTGGAGGTTGCATAATTATTTTCTTTTCATTTTAGCAAATAAACATTTCTTGTATATTTGTTACATTAAAGCCTATACCCTTACCTTCTCATAAAATGTTCTCTACTCTAATTCTAACCCCCAACACGGAGAACTGAAGTAAATCAACAATTTTATATTATCATCAATAGCAGACTGTTTACAAAGTTTGGGCTGGGAACAATTATAAAGGTCTCCCTACCAAAAGTAGAATTTTCTGTTTTCTCTTTCTTCATGATTCTAAAATGAGCATTGAAAGGCTACATCCTGTTTGAATAAACAAAATTCTAAAAAAAAATTGTCAAGGAAATTCCCACATACCCAAATGAAAACTTCATTCACTCTAAAATGTAAGCTTATGATAATAATAGCTAGAAAGTTCATCATTATCATCACTACCCTACCACTTGACATGGATGGATTTGAGCAATATGACTCTACCAAAAAAGTTCAGTATATTGTGCTTTATCAAGTAAATCTCTTCAATTATACTGTGTGGTACTATATAGACCATAAAAACAAAGACTCTTGGAGTAAGAAAAAGCAAAAAGTTGTTTATCACAATCTTGAGAGAAAGGGCATCTCTCATCTGACAAGGTGTCAGTATTAGGGAGTGCTAAGCATAAACTGGAAAACACAAGATTAAATACCCTGAATGCAGAAGCCTCCACCCTGGCCTGGCCTTTTCTCCCATTGTTTGGGAGAGTCTGGACTTACATACTAATCATGGAAATCTAACCCGAAACAAAAGAATACAAGTCAATAATAATCAACTCAATTTAAATTTCCCTAGAGAACTGCTATACAAACATATCCTAGATAAAAGAATTCAAAGCCATTATCATCTTTAAAAGAAGTACTTAAATAAATTAAGAAGTGGTGGGAAACTGGAGGGGACAAACACCTGCAACTTTTAGCTATAGCTCTATTCCTTATGATTAAGTCTCAAGCCACAATTAAGATATAGTTTAAGGTTATATTCCCATGAAAGTGTCTTCACTCAGCTAATTCCATACAATATTAAAGTATCATTTGCACTTTTAACATCTACTAAGGAAAAAGAGAATTGAAGGCTTCATGCTTGAATCCCACAATTAATTTGAATTGTTGAATGAAGACAGTTTTAACAAATACCTGACTCTCCTTGAGGCAAAACACATAGAATGCAAATCTATCTCAGAGAAAGCTATGGCTGAAAATGTTAAGAGATTCACTGTCATCCTGGAATTAAAAGTGAATGGGGAAAACATTTTTTAAGCAAATAACACCTACATACAACTAGTCTTACTGCACAAATTCAGAACTATAAAATTAATCAGATTTGTAAAATAATCTAACAAAATACTCTTCAATATTTACAAAACAAAACCTATCGGTCAGTCTATATATATTTAATAAGTGCCTACTATGTACCAAGGACTGTGCAGAGTGCTTTACAAATGTTAGCTCCTGTTCATCTCAGCCTTGAAATAAGTTGAAATCAAGTCATTTAGTCCTAAAAACAAGGGAACCCTTCATCTATCAGCTATCCCACACCCAGAAGCAAAGTTGGGGGAGGGGGATACTTTGTAGCAGCCACTTTAAATGTGATTCTCTTCTACTCAAGAATTAAATGAGTGTGTGGAAGGAAGAGTGAACAGTTGTTGGTGGGGAGAAGGTGGAAGGTCAAGAGGTAGGGTGATGAAGGGATTATATTTCTATCCTTTTATACTTTCTCAGTAAATATTCCTTTATAAAAACTAATAGACTTAACTGATTAATTGATGTTCAAAAAATATCAACTGGTCAAATTGGTATTGAGTAAAGATCAATTGGTGAAAATGATGTTATAAATCACTGAGAATTAATCTTGGGAGACACATTTTATATACATGAATAATAGTATTAGAAAAATCCCCAATCCTTTAAAAAGATAAAAAAAAAGGGGGGGAAGCCCCCTCTGGGGCACTGATGATCTGACTTGCTAATATAAATGTAAATTGGGGGAGAGAGCCCAGAGACCTACACATAAGGTTTTATTTAAAATACATTTGGTACCCATCACATTTTCAAGAAATTCTCAATTTGAGATTCCCTTTAGTAGATGACCTAGTTTACAAGCTCTATTAGAAGAAAACTGATAAATTTTAGATTATAATTGTACAGTAGCCAGTTTTTCTAATACATTTCTTTATCATACCTTTTGATTGTTTGAATACTTATTACTGATATGTATTGTTTTACTCTACTAAATATAAATGTTAGTTACTGAGAGAAGTATAGATTTTGCATCCATAAAGTATTGGAGCTTAGATTATATTTACTCATGCTACTTCATGGAGTCTTCATGCAATGCTACATAAATGAAACTGCCTTCATTAAAAGGGTTCTAGAATAAGAGTTAACATCTCTAGTCAGATAATTGGAGGGAACATGACTCAATAGAAAAAGTGCTGGGTTTAAAGTTAGATCACATGAGTTCATGTGCATCTGCCACTTAATATCAGTGTGTAGGGGACGAGCAGACCCTCACCCAAAATGACTACGTAGAGGTCTCTCAAAGTGGAAAGCAGAAAAATATTTAATTAGAATTTCATGAGAAGGGGCGATTCACACCCCAAGCAAAGGAGGTTCTCTGAGTGAAGAGAGCCACCGCCCACACATTTTTATCCCCTTCCAACCTTCAAAAATCATTAACCCCTCCCTTTACCCCTTTGATTGGCTGCAACAATTTCATTCCCTTTTTTGGACAATTATGACCTAAATTTCGTAGTATGTCCTTGTCTCCTTTCTCCCTGTCTTGTTACCTCTCCGAAGATGAGACCAAGGTCTTCTAGGCTCCTCTTACTCTACCTTCAATTACTCATTCAATTCAATTGGAGATCTTGGCCTGGGAGCATAATCACTACCCTCTATTGGATTGAGAATTAGTCCCTCACTGGCTAAGAAACAGAGTAGTCGATCAGTGAAATAGGATAGGATCACAGGACAAACAAGGCAATAACTATAGCAATTTAGTGTTTGATAAACCCAAAGACCCCAGCTTTTGGGATAAGTACTCACTATCTGACAAAAACTGCTGGGAAAATTGGAAACTAGTATGGAAGAAATTAGGGCTTGACCCACACCTAACACCACATACCAAGATAAGATCTAAATGGGTTCATGATTTAGATATAAAGAGTGATATTATAAGCAAATTAGAGGAACATAGGATAGTTTACCTCTCAGATCTCTGGAGATGGAATAAATTTATGTCCAAGGAAGAACTGGAACTCTTAATTGAACACCAGATAGATAATTTTGACTATATTAAGTTAAAAAGTTTTTGTACAAACAAAAGTAATGCAGACAAGATTAGGAGGGAAGCAATAAATTGGGAAATCATCTTTACATTTAATGGTTCTGATAAAGGCCTCATTTCTAAAATATATAGAGAATTGTCTCATATTTATAAGAATTCAAGCTATTCTCCAATTGATAAATGGTCAAAGGATATGAACAGACAATTTTCAGGTGATGAAATTAAAACTATTTCTAGTCATATGAAAAGGTGCTCCAAATCACTATTGATCAGAGAAATGCAAATCAAGACAACTCTGAGGTACCACTACACACCTGTCATATTGGCTAAAATGACAGGAAAAGATAACGATGAATGTTGGAGGGGATGTGGGAAAACTGGGACACTGATACATTGTTGGTGGAACTGTGAATGGATACAACCATTCTAGAGATCAATTTGGAACTATGCTCAAAAAATTATCAAACTGTGCATACCCTTTGACCCAGCAGTGTTTCTACTGGGCCTATATCCCAAAGAGATCTTAGAGGAATGAAAGGGATCCACATGTGCAAGAATGTTTGTGGCAGCCCTTTCTGTAGTGGCTAGAAACTGGAAACTGAATGGATGCCCATCAATTGGAGAGTGGCTGAATAAATTATGGTATATGAATGTTAGGGAATATTATTGTTCTGTAAGAAACGACCAGCAGGACGATTTCAGAGAGGCCTGGAGGGACTTGCATGAACTGATGAGTGAAAGTGACTAGAACCAGGAGATCATTATACACAGCAACAAGACTATATGATGATCAATTCTGATGGACATGGCTCTCTGCAACAATGAAATGTTTCAACCCAGTTCCAATTGTTTAGTGAAGAAAGCCATACACATCCAGAGAGAGGGATGTGAAATGTGGACCACAACATAATATTTTCATGCTCTCTATTGATGTTTGCTTGCATTGTGTTTCCCAGATTTTTTTTCTTATACACACAATTTTTCTTGCACAGTAAGATAAATGTGGAAATATGTATACATATATTGGATTTGTCAAGTATTTTAACATAATTAACATGTAGTGGACTTCCTGCCATCTGAGGGAGGGGTGGGGACTAGAGGTGAAAAATTTGTAACAGAAAGGTTTGTAAGGGTCAGTGTTGAAGAATTACCCATACATATGTTTTGCAATTAAAAAGCTTTAATGAGAGAGAGAGAGAGAGAGAATTTGTCCCTCAAATTGCTCCCTAGCTCAGGGCAACAAAAAAAACAATAAAATCAAACTGTGTGCACAGACCTTTGCAAAAATCCTAAAATGATTTTGCCTGCTAAGAAAACTGTTTTCTTAGTATAATAAACTCATTTTTTGCCACAGTCTTCTCACCTCATTCGGGTTTGAGAATTTTTCACAAAGCCTGCGATCTGGCAAGTGACCCCACTGCTGTCCAGGGATCTCTCAACATTTGTCACACCACAACACAATGATCTTCTGCTGATTTCACTCAGCATTAGTTCATGCAAGTCTCTCCAGGCCTCTCTGAAATCGTCCTGCTGGTCGTTTCTTACAGAACAATAGTATTCTATAACATTCATATACCATAATTTATTCAGCCATTCTCCAATTGATGGGCATCCATTCAGTTTCCAGCTTCTAGCCACTACAAAAAGGGCTGCCACAAACATTCTTGCACATGAGGGTCCCTTTCCTTCCTTTAAGATCTCTTTGGGATATAAGCCCAATAGAAACACTGCTGGGTCAAAGGGGATGCCCAGTTTGACTTTGCTATCAATGCTGACAGAGATGCCCTCCTAGAAAGCAGTGGAGAAAATTTCCAGTGAGAGTCTTGCCAATGAGGACAAAATTCTCTCAGATCAGATTAACACTAATAACTGGGACTATACCAATCTCTGAAGCACTCAACAGGTTCCTAAACCAGATGGAGGAAATTAAGGCTTTGGGTGCATGTTCCATCTCTCCCCACTTTTTGTACAAGCTGGAAAGTACATTCTTTTTAGCCTTGCCCTTCTCTCTTCTTGATTTTTACTCCCATAAATTCTCTTAATCCTCAAGGTCTTGGCAAGGTCCCTTTTGAGGGAAGGGAGAGTTGATAGATTGCTGGGAAAACTGCCCAAATCTGCAGGCATCTATGCCCCATTCCCAATCTCTGTGGCTATTCTTGTTGGAAGCCTGGGCAAGGCAGAAATCTCTTATTTTTACATTCCCAGTCATTCCTGTATCTGTGGCTTACCCCAGAAACTGAACTCCCTTTTGTAATAAAGAAAAGCAGTTAAGTAACTGATTGATACAATGACCCCATCTAACAATGTATGCAATATTGTGTGTTGTCTTCCACCTCAGTACCAAAATGGGCAAGGCATGTTTCATTATTTGTCCTCCAGAACCATTATTAATTTTCCATTTATTCTTCCACATCATTTTCATTTACATTGTTTTAGTGACTGTGTATAGAATTAGAAAGCTTCTTGTGAGTTTTTCAGAACCATTGTTCTATGGTTTTTTGTTCTATGGTTTTTTGCCAAGTTCATTAAGATGGTCTCTCAAGCCTCTTCCAAGGTGTATGATTCTGTGATTAAATCTGTAAACATAATAATTATCAGTAGTTAGCTTTTGTGATCAAAATCTTTATAATTAGCCTACCAGAAGCTGACATGTCAAAGATTCTGTTTTGAATAACTTTAAATAAATGGCAAGAGATTTTGTTTTATTTTTTGAACGATTCTATTTTCAGGCTTTGAAGTCTTGGTTCACTGCATTTTGGATTGCTCATAGAACGAATGAACTTTATATTGCAACAGAGACTAGTTCAATACAAATTGTAGATGTCCTTGACATCCAAATATGGACAGTGGACAAGAAGATACAAATATATAAGCTATTATTATTATTACTACAAGATGATTTTTGGTAACAAAATAATCTCAATGAACAATACAGGAGAACTTCAATGTGTGGTCCCTCCTTTAGAATCACAGCCCAAACAGACATTCTCATCCTGTTATTTCTTACATGAACTCTCACAGAGACTCAAGGGCTATGTTGTATTGCTTCCTCTAAGTCATGAAACATTCCCATGTCAGCACTCATTCCTTTCATCTGTTTTCTCTCATTTTCACTACATGACTAACCTACTTTTGTTTTTAAAATCGCATATTTCCTACCCAATATATCTTATACAACTTCTTGTGCCTAGGACATCAATGAACTAGTCTACAATCTACTCATCTGTACTATATACATCTTTCTCCTTTGCCTTTTGGATCAACACAACTTTGATCCTGCAGTAGAAATTTTGCATAATTTCTTAAATACCTCCTCTCTCTTTCATTTCAGTTCTAGGCCTAATTCACTTTATATATACAATGTCTGATATCAGATAGGTGTATTTGTACAATAATTTAATGAAAAGATTATACAACTGCATGCCAAAGACCTGACAAGTTATTTTTCAACCATTTGGTTTTGAGTTTCCCTCCCATACATTATATATGTATCTTTTGCATAATCATAGATCTCATTCAGGAGTCCTTGTAATGTTCTAGGGTTTAATGCATGAGTACAGTGTCATCAATAGACAAGGACCTCAGGAGAACTGTTGTATCACAGTTCCATGTCTCAGTTTCCCTCAATTGCTCAGTTTCAGGTTCCCTTAATTGTTCTGCCTGGATAGCAACCCCCCGGCCCCTTCTGACCATCAGGAATAACTGGGCTAGCATTCCAAAGAGTCATAAAACCTCCAGATAGCCCATCTCAGATACCTAGACATTCCCCTTATCTTTTGGCTTCAGACTCAGTGGCTCTTAGCTTCTTCCCAAACTTATCAGAATTTATGACCCTTCCTCCATACCCCCAACCTGTCAGAACTGAGTTGATAGTCCTTTCCTGGAACTCCAATCCCCCCAGTGCCCTCCCCTTCCTTCTGCTGCTTGAGCTCTTTGTTCCCCTGAGTGTCAGAGTCTTATAAAATTCTGGATACCTCTCAATAGAGGCCTGGATACTTTGAGACAATAGTCCTGTTCAGTAGACTAGTCTTATTTCATTAACATCAATAAAATATTACCGGGGCAGCTAGGTGGCGCAGTGGTTAGAGCACCAGCCCTGAAGTCAGGAGGACCTGAGTTCAAATCTGGTCTCAGACACTTCCTAGCTGTGTGACCCTGGGCAAGTCACTTAACCCCAATTGCCTCAGCAAAAAGCAAAAAAAAATAAATAAAATAAAATAAAATAAAATATTACCTAGTCTCCAATGTGTGGTACGGCCTCAGTTTCTCCCAGAGCATTACATTTAGAGGTCCCCCGCCCCATGAGATCTGAGAGCAGTATTGCACATTGGAAACTAGGAGGTCTCCTCCTAGAGCCTTGAAGCAGCTGGATCTGGGATCTTTAGGGAAGGCCAACTTTGGCTGGTCCCAGAGTCCCATGAAGAGAGCAGTTTCAGCCGCAACAAGAACTCAAGGCAGACACCTCCATTCGGCCATAGGAGAGTCTGTTTTATAACCCTGCAGGGTAAGTTCTGTCTGTCTGTCTGTCTGTCTGTCTGTCTGTCTGTCTTGGTGTCGACACACTAATTGGTCCCCAGAAAAAAAAATATGAAAAATTAAGATTGGGGTTGACAAGCTATTTTAAACCAATTCTATTTTTCCATTAATCTGGGAGATGTTGATGGGACACCATGCCGCATCATCTGGGTCTGGGTGCCTGTTGGCACAAGTCTGGGTGCTTTTAGAGAACTATCTGGGTCCGGGTGCCTATTGGCACAATTCTGGGTGCTTTTAGAGCATCATCTGGGTCTGAGTGTCTTTGGGCACAATTCTGGGTGTTTTAGGACCAATCTGAATTCCAGGCACTCTCTGTGAAGGTGGAGAGCAGGCCAGATTGATGCCTGGAAGCCTCTTTGAAAGGCTCAATTTGAATATCTGAGAGGGAAAGGTGGTTAACTTAAAACCTCTCTCAGGGCATTCCTGAGAAAAGCCAGAGTTTGCTTTTCACTTCTATGTGTCTGTGTAATCAGTTTTTGAGATTTGTCTGTCTGTCTGGTTGATTAGGGAGCTCTGATAAGTTTAAGAACAGGGGTTGATGTGAGAAATGACCAGCAGGACGATTTCAGAGAGGCCTGGAGAGACTTGCATAAACTGATGCTGAGTGAAACGAGCAGAACCAGGAGATCATCATACACAGCAACAACAATACTATATGACGATCAATTCTGATGGACATGGCTCTCTTCAACAATGAAATGTTTCAAACCACTTCCAATTGTTCAGTGAGGAAAGCCATATACACCCAGAGAGAGGGATGTGAAATGTGAACCACAATATAACATTTTCATGTTCTCTATTGAGGTTTGCTTGCACTGTATTTCCTTTATCAGATTATTCTTTCTTGTAGATATGATTTCTCCTGCACAAAAAATGATGTGTGGCAATAACTATACATATATTCGATTTCTTAAGTATTCTAACATAATTATCATGTAGTGGATATCCTGCCATCTAGGGGAGGGGTGGGGAGTAGGGGGAAAATTTGTAACAGAAAGCTTTGTAAGGGTTAATGTTTAGGAATTACCCATACATATGTTTTGCAAATAAAAAGTATTAATAAATAAAAAAAGATAAAAAAATTACCCATACTATGTTTTTCAAATGAAAAGCTTTAATAAAATTTTTAAAAAGAACTATTAAAAAAAAGCAGTGTTAAAGAAACCTGCGGACCCACCTGTGCAAGAATGTTTGTGGCAGCCCTTTTTGTAGTGGCTAGAAACTGGAAACTGAAGGGATGCCCATCAATTGGAGAGTGGCTGAATAAATTATGGTATATGAATGTTATGGAATATTATTGCTCTGTAAGAAACGACCAGCAGGATGATTTCAGAGAGGCCTGGAGAGACTTGCATGAACTGATGCTGAGTGAAACGAACAGAACCAGGAGATCATCATGCACAACAACAACAGTATTACATGATGATCAATTCTGATGGACATGGCTCTCTGCAATAAAAAATTGTCTCAAACCAGTTCCAGTTGTTCACTGAAGAAAACCATATACACCCAGAAAGAGGGACATGAAATATGGACCACAACGTAACATTTTCATGATCTCTATTGACATTTGCTTGCATTGTGTTGCCTTTCTCTGATTCTTTTTTTTTCTTGTAGATAGGATTTTTCTTGCATAACTTCTCAAGCATTTCAACATTATTAACATGTAGTGGACGTCCTGCCATCTAGGGGAGGGGAGGAGACTGGGGGTAAAATTTGTATTGGAAAGCTTTGTAAAGATCAAGGTTGGGGAACTACCCATACATATGTTATACAAATAAAAAGCTTAAAATAAAAAAAAAATGTTAGGTGCAAAAAAAAAAAAAAAAGAAACCTGCTAGAAGACTAATAATAAGGAAAGGGTGTTGTCACTTCTAAGCTATCAGGGGTTCACCCCTCAGTGGTATAAGGTTACCTGTCAGCTCAGCCACTCTTATCCTGGGGAATTCTACTTCAAAGGCTGGCACTCCGCTTGATTACCTTCTTAACCATTTCTCCGAAACATTAAACCTCATGATTATGGAATATCGTGGAGAAAGAACAAACTAAAATTGTTTTGCCAGAAGGAGTGGCCTTCCTTTGGGGTGGGATGGCCACCAGAAGGCACATATGACAGAGGCACAGTGCACCAGATTGTCACCAGCGAGCCTGGCCATCCAGACCAGTATCCCTATATTGATTCTGGCTGTACATTGTCTCCTACCCCCCTGCCTGGCTGAAGGCGGAGACCGTGAAGAGTGGTGTCTGCATCTTAGTCACTCAGTCTACAGGGACAGACAAGGTAGGTCGTAGATTGCCCTGGTTCTCTTTCTCTTTCTTTAGACCCCGGGGAACCTAGGGTGTGTTTGAAAATTGGGGGTCAGCCTGTTGATTTCCTGGTTGATACTGGAGCTACTTACTCTGCTCTGGCCAAGCCTCTGGATCCGATATCTTCCAAGTCCACCCCTATACCAGGTGCTACTGGTAAAATTGTTTCTTGCCCCTGGACTACTGAACACACTGTCCATCTAGGGCATGGCACAGTCACCCACTCCTTTCTAGTCCTGCCAGACTGCCCTTGTCCCCTTCTGGGAAGAGATTTGCTTCAGAAGCTTCAGGAGACTATTTCCTTCTCTGAGGACCAGGCATCTCTGACCTTAGGTCTTCCTGGCCCACAGCATCTTCTTCTTGTTACCCTGCCCCTCCAGTTTGAACATCTCTTAGTGACATCCTCCGTACCACCCTCTTCCACTCCCTCCCCTTTTCTGTCTCAGCTACAGGCAGATTTCCTTCAAGTGTGGGTAGAAGATAACCCTCCAGGCCTGGCTGCCCATCATGACCGTGGTTGTGCAGCTTTTGGTCACCACCTCCCCTGTATCTGTCAGGCAGTACCTCATGTCCAGGGAAGCCCTCCTGGGCATTGCTGTCCACATTAACCATTTAAAGGGTATTGGTATTTTGGTGCCCTGTAATTCTCCTTGGAACATTCCCCTGCTTCCAGTTAGGAAGCCTGGTCTGCAGACTTCCACCCAGTTCAGGATCTTAGGGAGGGGAACAAGAGAGGACATAGCTGCTGAAATCTCTAACTCCTCCCTTATCAAGTTCCTACAGGCCCTGCAGAAAACTCAGAAAGACATCTCACACCTTGTCCAGCTCTCCCTGTCCCTGTTACTGAGCCCACTCATCCATTCCAGCCTGGGGATGCAGTCCTGATAAAGAAATTCTCCACCACTGGCCTCCAACCCAGATGGGAAGGACCTCATGCTGTGATCCTCACCACGCCACTGTGAAGGTCGAGTCCATTCCCGCCTGGATCCATTACAGCAGAGGAAAGCCAGCAGTCACCACAGGGTGGAAAGCAGAGATTTGTGAAGACTCCCTGAGACTGAGACTGATCCACTCCTCTGATCCCTGACTCTGAAGAACACTGGGTGGAAATTTTTGGGAGGCTTAGTCCTTGTACTCACTGTTTTGCTGACATTGTTTTGAGATTTCCCTGTTTGTCTGTATAGGAGCCACATCATTTTCTAAGGAGCCCCTTCCATCCTTTCTCCAGAAGTATAATTCCAGTGTCACACCATGGGGATTCCCTTAGTGCTCCTCCTCCTCCCTCTGCTTTCCAAAGCCCTAGGGAAACCACATGCCCCAAAACCCACATGGACAATGACCTTCAGAGACCTGGAGGGAGGTCCCTCTTTTTCTGCCACTTACTACTCAGGTTTAGAGCCCTCTCTGTTTAGATCCTACCCTGGCTCCCTGCTTCCACTTTTTTTTTTCATTTTATTAAAGCTTTTTATTTGCAAAACATATATATGGGCAATTTTTCAACATTGACCTTTGCAAAGCTTTCTGTTACAAAATTTTCCCCCCTAGCCCTCACCCCTCCCGAGATGGCAGGAGGTCTACTACATGTTAATTTTGTTAAAATACTTCACAAATCAAATGTGTATATACATATTTTTACAATTATCTTGCTGTGCAAGAAAAGTCAGATCTACAAGAAAAAAAAATCTGAGAAGAGAAATATAATGCAAGCAAACATCAATCGAGAGCATGAAAATGCTATGTTGTGGTCCACATTCATATCCCTCTCTCTGGGTGTATATGGCTTTCTTCATCTCTGAACAAATGGAACTGGTTTGAGACATTTCATTGTTGAAGAGAGCCATGTTCATCAGAACTGATCGTCATATAGTATTGTTGTTGCCATATATAATGATCTCCTCGTTCTGCTTGTTTCACTCAGCGTCAGTTCATGCAAGTCTCTCCAGGCCTCTCTGAAATCGTCCTGCTGGTCGTTTCGTACAGAACAATAATATTCCATAACATTCATATACCATAATTTGTTCAGCCATTCTCCAATTGATGGGCATCCATTCAGTTTCCAGTTGCTAGCCACTACAAAAAGGGCTGCCACAAACATTCTTGCACATGTGTGGGGCCCTTTCCCTCCTTTAAGATCTCTTTGGGATATAGGCCCAGTAGAAACACTGCTGGGTCAAAAGGTATGCACAGTTTGATAACTCCTTGAGCATAGTTCCAAATTGCTCTCCAGAATGGCTGGATCCATTTACAGTTCCACCAACAATGCATCAGTGTCCCAGTTTTCCCACACCCCCTCCAACATTCGTCATTATCTTTTCCTGTCATCTTAGCCAATCTGACAGGTGTGTAGTGGTACCTCAGAGTTGTCTTAATTTGCATTTCTCTGATCAATAGTGATTTGGTCTGCTTCCACTTTCGAGCCCCTGTGGCCCCTCTGGTTGATTCCCTAGCTGAGACGGTTCTCCAGAACCACTGGGGGCTTGACTTGCTATTCTTGCAACAAGGAGGTCTATGTCCTGCCCTGAATGAGGAATGCTGTTTTTATGCTAACAACTCTGGGATAATCAGGGAAATTCTGGTTCTGGTCCATAAGAATCTTGAGTCCAAACGACTGGAGCAGAGTCAGGGAAAAAACTGGCTCCAGTCTCTGTTTACTTCCTCTCCATGGGTAACCACCCTTATTACATCCTTTGTGGGACCATTGATTTTCCTTCTCCTTATCCTTGCAGTAGGTCCTTCAACTTTTCTAATCTTGTTCTCCTGATCAGCTCCCAGATGGAGTCACTCAGAATCATGGTGCTAAGGTCTACTGGGCATGTGGGGGTGTGTGATTCAATGATTTGAATATTCAGGAGAGAGAGTGTGGAACGTTGGGCCACAGTTCCATATCTCAGTTTCCCTCAATTGCTCTGTCTCAGTTTCTCTAAATTGTTCTGCCTTGATAGCAGCCCCCTCCCCCTTTTCTGACCATCAGGAATAATTGGGCTAGCATTCCAAAGAGTCATAAAACCTTCAGATGGTCCATCTCAGATACCTAGACATTCCCTTATCTTTATGACCCCAGACTTAATGTCTCCTGGCTTCTTCCCAAACTTATCACAATTTATGATCCTTCATTCCCCCTACCTGTGGGGGTCCTTTCCTTGAACTCCAATCCCCGCAGTGCCCAACCCCTCCTTCTGCCCCATAAGTTCTTTGTTCCCCTGAGTGTCAGAGTCTTATAAAATCCTTGATACCCCTTAATAGAACGCTGGATACTTTGAGACAATAGTCCTATTCAGTCAACTAGTCTTTCTTCTCCATTAATATCAATAAAATATTACCTAGTCTCCAATATGTGGTACGGCCTCAGTTTCTCTGGGAGCAATACAGAACTTAACAATTTATAAGGAGTCAAAGAGAATCAGTTAGTAAAGATTTACTATTGACTAAAAATGTGCCAAAAACTGTGCTAAGAAAGATAGTCCCTGCCCTCAAGGAATTCACACTCTACTGGGGGAGAGGGGAGTTATAACACATACAAAGAAGCTGAAAAGCAGGAGGAAGGAGAGAGGGGAAAGTTACCAGGAACAGCAACATGAAGAAGTCATGTAGTCAGGATAGAAAAATGTTGATTTGTCATAGAACATAATGAGTTTTTGGAGATGTTGAAGTCCAGGAAAGCAGCTGAATGGGAAATGTACAAGAATTCCCTAGGTGACATCCTTAAATAGAGAAAGATCAGGAAAGAACTCCCAGATGTCTACCTCCTATTCTTTTCAGCAAAAGGGAAGGAGGGGCCCCTGAGTAGGGGGTGCTGAGGATGTGTGGGTTTCCCAGTAGATTTCATCTTGTATAATGTTAAGTTTCTGTAGACATAAAGTCCAAGAAAATAGATAAGTAGGAAATGATAGTAATCCTTCTTCCCTTTGTTCCCTGTTTATAAAATGTTCCATGACAGTGGTAAATATCATTGGTGAGTATACCTTTCCCATTTTTTATTTCTTGTTTAATGCTAATGATCTTTGAGGTTTGTATTTGTCAAGGAAACTTATTTTATCTTCATACATGCAAGAGACATTCTTTGTTGGAAAAAAAGTATTGGAGATAACAATAAATCTGCCAAAAGCTTGGTGTCAGATCCAACTGATCTTGATTATCCCATATTCATGGATGAATCAGGAAGACATATTTGTCACCATTTTTATAACTCTCTAGGCAACTAAGTGGCAGAGATAGCCACAGTTCAGAGAGATGGACTTAGAATTATGAGGACCTTATTTTGAATCCTACCTTAGATATTTAGCAGCTCTATGATCCTGGGCAAGTCACTTAACCACTTTCACCCTTCATTACCTCACTTACAAAATGGAGATAATAATAATTCCTACTTCACAAGGTTGTTGAATGTTATGAAGATCAAATGAGATAATATTTGGAAAGTACTCTCCAAATTTTAAAGAGCTATATAAAAGCTAGATATTTATTAATGATATTGTTATCATTTATGACAGAGTAATCACCATTTTTTTATTCTGTGTTTATGTGAGATAAAAGAAATTATTCTGAAAAAAAAAGTTAGGAAGAACCAAGTAATGGCAGAGAAAAATTATATTAGAGGTAATTTTGAGTGATTTTTTTTCCCTGAGGCAATTGGGGTTAAGTGACTTGTCACACAGCTAGGATGCGTCTGAGACCAAATTTGAACTCAGGTCTTCCTGACTTCAGAGCTGGTGCTCTATCCACTGCGCCACCTACCTGCCTAAGTGATTATTTTATAATGTATTTCATAGAGGGGAAAATACAAAATTATTTTAAAACTGTAAACAATATTACTACCTCCAAAAGAGATGATTGACTAGGTATCAATAACTACCAAGTCATGTTCTTATTTTCTCATCTTTGTAAAAATCTACATGAGAATCCTCTACATATTCATTTACTATAAAGAAAATTTAAATTTAAACAGGTATAAAATACCTAGATAGCCTTCCAGTTCCTCTTGAGCTATCTTCAGATCAGTTTAGTCAGACATTCAATAAACATATATTAAGTATCAATGATATGCCAGGAACTGTGTGAAGTGCAAAGGATATAAAGAAAGGTGAAGGGGCAGCTAGGTGGTGCAGTGGATAGAGCATCAGCCCTGATGTCAGGAGGACCTGAGTTCAAATTTGATCTCAAACACTTAATATGCCCTAGCTGTGTGACCCTGGGCAAGTCACTTAACCTCAATTGCCTCAGCAAAAAGCAAAAAAAAAAAAAAAAAAAAGTGAAAGGTAGTTCTGGCTCTTCAAAGAAAAGTGAAAGTCTTTGCTCTCCAGGAGCTCAGTCTAATGAGGGGAAAACATGAAAACAATTATGTATAAATAAGTTATTTATAGCAAAAAATTGAAATAATCCATAGAAGGACAGAGCTAGAATAAAAATATATGGAATGCTTTATAAACAAGTAAATATTTATGAAGTACCTACCATTTGTGAGTCACTGGGGGACACAAAAAATAAAACTGGCCTTATCCTCCAAGAGTTTTTATGTAGGAGGGGAGTAATATAACATGGACAAACAAGTAACTAGGCATTTACTCAATAAACAGATAAATAAGGATTTTTAATAACAGATTACTAAATAAGTAAATAGATATTTTCAATAAGGAAAGGGTACTAAAAAACTTAATAAGTATGAGAGGGAAAGGGCAAGAAAAGGTTTCATATGGAAGGTTATATATTTTCTGAGCTATGAAAGAATCTAAAAATTATAATAAGCAGAGGTGAGAAAAAAAATGTCCCAGAAAAGACAAGCTATGTAAATCAGAGAAATGGGATATGGATTTTTATAATTTCACTAAGCCAGTTTGATTGGATCATATTGTTTAGAGGAGAATTGAATGAAGTAAATATTGAAAGAAAGATTTGGAAGGCTTAATGATTCCTGTTCTGAACATATTTAGTTTCAGAAGCCTATAGGACATCTATTGCAAGATATCCAAAAGGCAGTTGGTATTGTAAAACTGGAGTTTAAGTAAGAGAGTATAGCTAAATATATAGATATGGTAATCATCTGAATAAATACAATAATTGAATCTACAAGAGCTGATGAGATCACCAAGTGAGATAGTATACACATAGAAGAGAAGAGTATCACTTCTGGGATACTCCCAGTTAATAGTCATGAAAGGGATAAAGAGCCAGAAGAGTAGACTGAAAAGAAGTTAAGCAAATAAGAGAAGAAACAGAAGATGACAGTGTCATGAACCTAGAAATGAGAAAATACTCACAAGGGGAGGTTGATCAATAGTATCAAAGGCTGCAGAGATTTTCAATCAAGTTGCAAAAGAAGGAGAGAGGAGGAAGAAAACAAATTTCTGTTAACTGAAAATAAATTTAAAAAATAAAAAGTACTATACTCAAAAAAGGAGGGTTGCAGAAAGATCAAGAAGGAAAGTTGGAAAATTCCATTAGATTTGACAATTCAGAGATTATTGGTAACTTTGGAGAGAACAGTTTCTAAAAAGGAAAGAAGCTAGATCACAATAATTTTAAAAACATGTATTAAATATCTTCTCTACATAAAGATTTGTGTATTGAGGATGCCCAAAGGAAAAGCCAACATCCTCCTTCTTTTTACTGCAAGTGGATTTAAGAGTTTCTTAGCTATTTAGCTTGGATATATAAGATTTGACTATGTGGATAATTGGAGTAAAACCAGAAGAATTCTCAAAAACTCTTCTCTGTTTTTTTCCCATTTATGTCAATACTTTAAGAAAACTCACAAAAAAGGGAGTATGAAGCAATCCATTCAGGAATATCTTCCTCGTCATTCTTGCCCTGATGTTTTTTGCTATTATAGGATTATAACACTATAATACTTAT
Source organism: Myrmecobius fasciatus (assembly GCA_023553655.1). Classification (NCBI taxonomy): domain Eukaryota; kingdom Metazoa; phylum Chordata; class Mammalia; order Dasyuromorphia; family Myrmecobiidae; genus Myrmecobius; species Myrmecobius fasciatus. The sequence goes on along the minus strand of JAJPUD010000075.1, from coordinate 411,358 downwards.
CAATTTAGAAAGACTCACTAAACTGAGAATTTACTTAAAAATAGATAGTAGAAAAATATGCAGGAATTGTATCCTATTAGTCTCAATATGACCATCAATCTCCTTGGTAGAATAAATATGAATAATTGATACTAATGCTGACAACTATAGCAATAGAATACATTCACAAAATATACTGAAGAAGAAGTTAACTATTGTGTCATAAGGCAAAGACTTTGTAATCAAAAGACTTGGTTGGCAAACATGAAGTCTCCAATTGGAAGAGACTTTAGACTTCATTAAGTCCACTCTGAATATGAACAAAAATACATTCTACATTATTCCCAACAAGTGATCATCCAGCCTTTGCTTGAAGACTTCTAGTGAGAAAAAACCTCTACCCTGTGAAGCAGCCCATTCTTTGTTGGGCCAGCTCTTAATTGGGAGGAAACTTTTACCTCACAATCTATCTTCCTGTAATTCTCACCCACTAAATCTCTGGAATGAAACAAATAATTCTAATCCCTTTAATCTTTTAAATTTGACAAACTTCAAAGACTTGACAGTTATCATTCCCCCTTAAGTTTTATTTTCATGCCCAGTTCCTTCAAAAGGCCCTCAAATAGCAGGCTCTCAAGGTCTCTTGCCATCCTGCTCATCCTCCAGTTTATCAGCGCTCTTCCTAAAAGACAATTTGAGAAATGAACAAAATGATTAAGATGTGTTATGAGCAGGCCAAATTAAAGTGAATCAGATAATTATCCCTCTCTTAATGAAACCTGAGTTTGTATTAATGTTTTGACAGCCATATCACACTATTAACTCATATTGAGCTTGCAAAATCCCCCAGAACTTTTTTTTTTGCACAATAATTACTATCTAATCACACTTCTCCCATCCTGCACTTGTGAAGTTGCTTTTTGGAACTGAAATATGTGCTTTTATATTTATCTCTATTAAGTCCCATTTTGATAGATTTAACTCAATCTATTAGTCCAATGACATCTTTATGGATTATAACTGTCATCCATTATGTTAGCTATTCCTCTTAGTTTTTATTTTTATTTTTAATATATTTTATTTTAATTAAATATTTGCCAATTACATGTAAAAACATTAACATTCTTTTAAAAAAAATTGAGTCTTAAATTCTCTCTCTCCTTCCAATCTCTCCTCCATCTCTTAAGAAAGAGAAATAACAGGGGCAGCTAGATGGCAAGTGGATAGAAGTAAGGAAAAACCTGAATTCAATCTGGCCTTGCACACTTAATACTTCCTAGCTGTGTGATCCTGTGTAAATCACTTAACCCAATTGCCTCAGGAAAAAAAAAAGAGAAAAATATGCTATCAATTATGCAAGTGAAGTTAGGTAATAATTTCCATAATAGTTATATTTCAAGAGAAAATACACACAGGTACACACACAAACAAAGAAAATGGAAAGTTTTAAAAGTGTACTTCAATTTGCACTCAAAGAATTCATCGGTTCTCTGTAGGTAGCATTTTTCATGATGGGTCCTTTGGAACTGTCTTAAATTCTTGTAATGATAAAAGTAGCTAAGTCTTTCACAATTGAAAATCTTTGCAATAATTCTGTCACATTGTACAAATGTTCTGCTGATTTTACTCACTTCACTTTGCAAGAGTTTATATAAATCTTCAAGAGCTTTTTCTGAAACTATCCTGCTCATCATTTCTTATTGTACAATAGCAACCTTCACAATCATATACCACTTCTTCAGCTGTTCCCCAACTGAAGGGATACTCTCAATTTCCAATTCTTTGACACCACAAAAAGAGTTGCTATTAATATTTTTGTGTAAATACTTCCTTCTCTTTTTTCAAAGTACACTTTTGGGATATAGTGCTAATAGTGTTATTAGTATTACTGAGTCAAAGGATATGAACAATTTGATAGCCCTTTGGGTATAGTTCCAAATGGTTTTCCAGAATGGCTAGACTACTTCACAATTTCACCAGTGGTGCAAGTGTCCCAATTTTTTCACATTCTCTTCATCTGTCATTTTCCCTTATCTCTCATGTTAGTAAATCAATGATATTTCAGGATTGCTTTAACTTAAATTTCTCTAATCAATGGGAATTTCAAGTATTTTTCATGAAATTGAAGCTTTGATTTGTTCTTCTGAAAATTACCTTTCATATCCTTTGACTATCAGTTGGAGAATGGATCTTTTTTTATATAAATTTATCTCAATTCCTTATAGATTTGAGATATAAGGTCTTTATTAAAGAAACCTGCTGTTTAAAAAAATTCCCAGTTTCCTGTTTTCCTTCTCTTATTGGCTACATTCATTTTGTTTATGCAAAAAAATTTAATTTCATGCCATCAAAATTATACACTATGCTTCTTGTGATCTTCTCTCTCTCTTCACTGATGATAAACTCTTTCTTTATTCATAGATCAGGTTTATTTTTCCTTCTCTCCAAATTTACTTATGGTAGCACTCTATATGTCTAAGTTATCCATTCTGACTTTATTTTGGTCCATGGTGTGAGATGTTGGAGTATATGTAGTTTCTCCCAAACTTTTCCAGTTTTATCAGCAACTTTTGTCAAATGATGAGTTCTTATCCAAAAGATTGGATCTTTGGGCTTATCAAATGTTAGATTACTATGGTAATCTATTATTTACCACTTTGTATTGTATATCTAAGCTATTTCCTCTAATCCATCATTCTATTTTTTAGCCAGTTCCAAATTGTTACATGATTACTGCTTTGTAATATAGTTTGAAATCTGGGGCTACTCAGGCATGTTGCTTCATATTTTTTTCCCATTGATTCCCATGATATTCTTGATCCTTGTTCTTCCACATGCATTTGGCTCTTTTTTCTGGCTCTATAAAATAATTATTTGATAGTTTGATTGGCATAGCATTAAGTAAATAAACTTAAGTGGAACTGTTATATTTTTTATAACAGGTCAGCCTACTCATAAGCAATGAATATTTCTACAACTGTTTAGATGTTGTTTGCAGTTATTCTAAATGAAATTTCTGTTTCTGCCTCTTCCTGCTGAATTTTGTTAGTAATATATAGAAATGCTGGTGTTTTATGTGAGTTTATGTGCTGAAACTCTGCTAAAGTTGTTTTAACTAGTATTTTAGTTGATTCTCTAAGCATGCCATCATATCATCTGCAAAGAGTGATAGTTTTGTTTCCTCATTGCACATTTTTATTTATAATTTTTTTATCTTTTTATTTATCTTATTTTTTTTTCTTGTTTTATTGCCATAGCTAGCATTTCTAGTGAAGAATGGTAGTGATAATGTACATTCTTGCTTAATCCTTGCTAAATCTTGCTAAATCCTTGTTCTTACAAGGAAGGTTTTAGTTTATTCCCATTACAGTTATTGCTTGCTCTTAGTTTTATATAGATAATACATATTTTTAAAAAGTCTTCCTTAATTCATATGCTTTCTAGTATTTTTAATAGGAAAGAGTATTTTTTTGTCAAAAGCTTTTTCTGCATCTAAGGATATAAGGCATCTAATATATTCTGCATCTAAATCATAATATTTATTTTTGTTACTTATACTCATAATTTTCCTAATGTTGAACCACTCTTACAGTCTATTATAAATGTCCCCTGATGCTAGTATATGATCTTTGTATTATATTAATATAACATGGCATTTTATTTAATATATTTGCATTTTCATTAAGGAAACTGGTCCATAGTTTTCTCTATTTTTGTTTTCCCTCATTCAGGTACCAAAACCATATTTGTGTCAGAAAAGGTAGTTGCTAGTATTTCTTTTTCATATAATTTTTTCTATAATTAACACAGAATAGGGATTAATGGTTTTTAAAATTGGTAGAGTTAACTTCTATATTCATCTAGATCTGGGAAATTTTTCTTAGGCAGCTCATTCAAATTGTTTTTCTAAAGTAAAATTATTTAAGTATTCTATTTCCTCTTCTCTGTTAATTGGAATAATTTATATTTTTATAAATATTCATCCATTTCATTTAGATCATCAGTTTTAATGGCATATAATTGGAGAAAAGAACTAATAATTGTTTTATTTCATTTTCATTGATGATACATTTACCTTTTAATTTTTTGTTCTGGTAATTTAGTGGGTTTTTTTAATCGAATTAGCCACTGGCTTATCTCTTTTACTGATTTTTTTCCCTCATAAAACCAGCTCCCAGTTTTATTTACTAATTCAATAATTGTTTTGTTCTGTTTTTACTTTTAATTTTATTAATTCCTTTGATTTTCAGGATTTCTCTTTTAATGTTTAATTGATGCTTTGAATTGAATGCTTAATAGGCTCTTTCTGTGGTTATGGCTTTTAGGTAGTCCAATAATTTTAAAATAATTTCTCCTCAGTCTATTTTCAGGTTAGTTGTTTTGTTTTATTTTGTTTTCCCTGATGAGATATTTCCATTTTTTCTATTTATTTTTTTCTTCTGACTTTTTTTGATTATTTTTTGATATCTCAGGAATCATTAGCTTCCATTTACCCATTTCTACTTTTTAAGGCATTTTAAGGAATTATTTTCCTCTTTTTTACAGTTGACTAATTCTGGTTTTTAAGGTGTTATTTTCTTCAATTTTTTTTTCTGCCTCCTTTATCAGCTTTGAATTGTTTTCTTTCTTTGCTCTCATTTCCTTATCCAATTTTTCTTCTATCTTATTTACTTTCAAATTCATTATAAGCACAGAAATTCTTCTTGTGCTTATAAACTATTTTGATGTCATTGCCTTCCTCTCAGTTTGTGTCTTTTTATTTTCCTTGTCATCATAGTAACTTTATATTGTCAGGTGCTTTATTATTGTTACTATTTACTCATTTTTCCAACCTCTTTCTTGACTTTGAAGTTTATGTCAACATTGAGTTTTATTCCAACTGAAGGACAGAAAAGGAAGAAAGACTCTATTCCAAGCTTCAAGGGGTTTTTTGGCACTTCTGATTTCTGATTGAAATGTTTTAGTGTTTCTAAGATAGTGTAATCTGAGGAGAGGTATAGCAACAGCACTCCTCATCTGTACTCTGACTCTTATATAGAAAGGGCTCCAGATCTGTGGTATTAAATTCAATAGTGCTCCTCAGGTTCCCTGTTCCCTTAGGACCAGAAGTGAACCTGCTGATCTTCAGTTCCTCTGTTCCCTCTTGATCAAACATATTCCCCTGCACCTTGTACTGTGACTTAGAAGTGGATAGAGGGTATGGAGTTACCACCCATTATCCACTCCTGTAATTTCTTTCTTACCAGTTGCCAGATTCACTTATTATCTTGGTTGAGAACTCCTGAAGCTGATGTAACTTCTCTCACTACCACTTAGTCCCACAATGGTGTTTCATCCACATGGGCTCCAGGCCAGGCTCCCTCCCCCCCACACACACACATCACAGATTTCTCCTTCCAACATCCTAAGTAGTCTTGGACTACAAGAATGTCCCATTCTGACCTTTTGTTGCTCTGCCATGCTAGAATTTGATTTAAGCTGTATTTTAATGTTGTCTGAAGAGTGAACTCAGCTGAATGTTTCCTATACCCCATAGCTTAACTCCATTCTTCAGAAGTCTCTACTCCTTTCAGTTCTGTAATACATAAATATTTAATAAGCATTCCATCGATATCACAGAAAAAATGTTCACTCCTCAGGATGGAACACATGTTCCTAGGATTGTCCATCTCTTTCTACATGGACATATACCTACCTATTAATGATAACTTGAAATCCCACTAACATTTCTCTATATTTATTTCCCCTTATGTAAAATGGGGATAATAATATTTATACTGCCTAAATAAAAGGATTGTAAAAACAAAAACACCTGGCAAGCTGTATATAAATGTCCACTTTTTCTGAAAAGTTACAATTGTACTTGATATTTATGAGAACACAAAAACATTAATTCTGGCTAAATTATATGAATTATAACAATATTCTATATAGGTTTGACATTTTAAAAATTCTCTAATTTCCTTGGCTGACTGCTAGACAGTTTATTTTCCCCCTTCATGTTACAATTTCTACAATATTGAAGAAAAGTTGAACAGCAAAAATTCAATTAAGGAATATTAAAAAGAGCTGGTAGGCAAAATATATTGTATTTTGACAATTGAATATTATATATTGTTCCCCCCAAAAAAACAATCTGACAACATTTAAGCATGCGTGAATCTGCTCCAATATCAACCATGTGTTTTATAGAACAGACATTGTAATTTAGTTCAAATAGTACATATGTCTTTTCCTTTTTCAGTGGGGAAGGAGGAAAGACATTTGAACTTCACTGGTCTGGAGAACTTCTGATTAGAAAAAATATAAGTCAACACCTGCAGTTTCCAGTCATAGAGAATTATTTGGATTATTGAGTGATTAAGTGGATTTGCCCAGAATCATCTTAGTGTGTGTCAGAGACTGGATTGTACCAAGGGAATTAATTCCAAAAAGACTGATTATCTGCCATTATTTTATAGTCTGGAATGTAGTTCTAGAATGTACAAAACTAGCATGTCTTCTCAGATGTGTGAAGCATGTTGCTTCACAGGCACCTTTCACCAGATAAATGATAATAAACAGCTACATAAACTAACCAGATAGATTTTCTTCAGGAACAAATAATTGAGAGGATATGTATTTGTATAAAATCCAGGTGATTATCCTTTTTCTGATTAAAAATATCCTATTCTTTAAAATAAAATTCACAAATTTTTAAATACATGTATTCTTAATAACAACATGTGGCTACAAAAAATTAGCTTATAGTAATGTTAACTATTATCAACCTTGCTCAATATAACTTTTGCTTTCTCATATTTGTGGTCATTTGCATGAGAAAACCACTTGCTTAATGATTTATATTGGCATTAAGTGTTATCTCCTGGCTATTTGTGGGGGGAGCTATAATAATGCATCCTTAGCTCCCTACCCTACAATTTATTAAATATCAACAATGTGTCAGTCACTGAAAGGCACTGAAAATACAAAGCCAAAAAGGAAACAATTTCTTCATTTAATGAGCTAACATTTACAGAGAAAAAACATGCTTACTGCTAAATAAATACAAAATATTTCTAAAACTAAATATAAGGTAATTTCAGTGAAAATAACTGTTTTAGTACAGATGTATATTGGTTGCAAGTGTAGGGTCAAGATCTGAAGAGACTGAATAAATGTGTAACATAACTTTTTTTTTTTAAATTCTAGTGCTAAATATATTTAGAAAAGGTGTAGATTGACAGATATAGCTCTCCAGATTCTTATGGGGACACACTGAGGTAGATAACAATTTGCATGGGAATTAAAAGTCCTCAGGTCAGAAAAGTTTTTCACCCCAAAACAGTCCTTAATATATGAAGGCAATCTCTCTTCCAGGTCTTTCAATCCCAAAGGCAATGCATGTCTGTATGATTTATTTAGTTTTTTAGGGCTCGAGGTCTGGGAAGAACAAATATTTCCTAAGAAAGGAACACTAATAACTTTGAGAACTTAAAAAAAAAATACTCCTTGAAGGAAATGGTCCTGCAACTGATCCATGAATGGAACAGATGCATATACATCATTTGAGGGAAGGGGAAACACTAAAAACTCAGATCATCAGCAGTCTTCTTATAGAAGGCAGCCTATGGGCTCTCCTTTGAAGGAAGCTAGGAATTCTAAGAAACAGAGGTGAGGAGTGAGTATATTCCAGGCATGAATATATTCCAACTTGTACAAAGGCAGGTAGGTGAGTTATTAATCTACCAGCAAAGAGAAAGCTAATGGAGATTCTTGTGAGAAGAGTATATTTTAAAACAAAGTGGAAGATGTGTAAAGAATGGTCAGGGAAGGGGAAGAATGAAACCCACATTTCCAATTAGGAAGCTATTGCAACCTAAACTATAACAATACCAGAGAAAAGAATAGATGCAAGGATTCTCCCACCTCCTGCACTGCCACTAGGGTGGTAGACTTACTATCTTATCCTTCAAGCTCTGGAATCTGGAATTATGTGGTTAGGACAGGATGAACATTTTCCTATTTGGCTTGGGAAAATGCCAACAGAGCCGCCTACAGTGCCAATGATTTCAGTATTCATTACTCTCCACACAACATTCCTAGACTCCTGCCAACTTCCTGTTATTGCAGCAGTGTTCCACAACCAGATTTACCAGGTTACAGTTTGGCAAATATGCAATATACACTACTGAGAAGTGGAGAAAAGGAAGGACACAGTAAAGATTTTTTTTCTCTGATAATTATTAGGTAGAACTGACCAGAATCCTATGTAGGGCTATTATGCTAATTATTGAAAATAAGAAATAGCATTCCAACTTAGATACTAATTCTAGGACCTTTATCTTCTACCAACCCATTTTTTTTTGTATTATTTGTTTGGAACTAAAAACCTCTCATTTTACAAATGAGGAAACTAAAGCCCAGAAAAGTTCAATGATTTTGCCTTTGATTACAAACTAGTAAATAGGAAAGCTGCGATTATATGACTTCAGTCAATGAAAAATGAATGAAGAAGCATTAATTGAGCACTTACTATGTGGAAGTCCAAGGTGATGGTGGTGGTTTTACTTGTCTGGCACATGTTTTGTTGTCTCTCCTTCAATATTCCCTATAGCCTTAGGTAAACTGGTTTGGGCACCCTATTGAGAGATTTGTCACAAATATTGTCTTTAAGTTCTTTTAAAAGTTCTGTAATCATATGTAAAAATTATCATGAAAATATCTACTAAAGCACTTAGATACAAAAGACTTCCTACATCTTTTGCTGCATAGGTTGGCTGACTGTTTGAGAAAAAGAGTCCTTAACTTTTGGGGGGTTATGGATCTCTTTGGCAGTTTACTAAAAGCTTTGGACCTATTCTCAAAATGATGCTTATTGTCTACATTCATAATTGAAGGAATAGCTAATTTTCAATTAGAGGTTAATGAAAAGAAAGATATAATAATTTTTACATCCTAATTTATGAATTCACTAAAAGTACCCAAAGATCCCTTGAGGATCACAGCCCTCATATTTAGAACCCATTCTTTCTAAATTCAGATCTTGAGATGATTATTTGGTTTTTTTGTCATCTCTCACATTCTTCATTTGTGATCTTGTCTAATGATCATATACTATCATTTGTTTAGAATGTCAATCCTACTGTACTACCAGTATGGATCTGGAGTGATAAGCTGTATACATATGGACAAATCAAAGGTTCTTGGCTTTATCAAATATCCTATGTGACATACCACATATTCTGTCTAACAAGCCACATAAGTCTAGATTTTGCAATTTATTTTTCTTTTAGTCTGATCAAGATATCTATTCGATAGAATACATACATATATGTACACATTCTGTTAAGGCAATTCTCAGTCTTAAAGACATAATACTACCCTAACTTTAACCCCTCCTGTAAGGATAAAAAGCCTGTAGAAGAAAAAGAACTAAAAATACTAAAAAAAAAAAAAAGTCAATAAACCCTTTCCTTAGGTATGATCGACTTTCTCTACGGACATATAAAATCTTCCCATCAATGTAGTCAAGGTAGTCTTCTACAAAAATAAAGAATTCTAGTGTTTTTTAAAATCAGCAATGATCCGACTCAGTAGACCCTACCTTGCTTCCATAACTATCTCATCCACCTGATTCATAATACTAATCTTATTGTTCCTCTTAATTTATATCCTTCTGAATGCCAGATCCTCTTTGACTGGATTCCCAGTACAAAACTCCTGCCTAATACCAGGCAAATCTATGCTAGTAAATGTTTACCAATTTCTCTCTCTCTAAAAAAGAAAAATGTGCAAATTAAATTCAATTTACATTATTGACCTCTTCTCCATGACTTTGTTAATTCTAGACAATCAACTGATTTATAGTATTTGCCAAGTTTTGAGTTGTAAATACTCATGGTAAAAATTTAACAATCAACTTGTTCAAGCTGGTTAGAGCTGGCTCCAGAAAACACTACTCCAAGTTGAAACTATGCTCACTATAGTCAATTGACTTCCAAACTAGATACTTGTTCCCAATTATTCTATGACCAATACTCATTATCCTAAATAAAAATTTTTTTATACTTCTAATATTTACTTTCTGGCTTCTTTTTATTTTTCCTGTCAAGTTCAGTAGCCATAGACATACTCTGAAACTCTTTTCTATTCCATTCAGCCCAATTATCTCATTTTCTTTTTTTACCATCTCTTATTTCCATTTTATCTCATATATATTTTGTTTGTACATATTTTTTTGGATGTGGTCTTCTCCATTTGATTGTGAGCTCCTTGAAAGTAGGGGTTATCTTTTACCTTGCTTTGTAATATCTAGCACTTTATATCCTAAAATGCTTAATACATTTTTATTGACTGACTTCTTTTTTATTTTTAAAATGAAATTTCAACAAGCCTTTATTAGGTGTCTACTGAGTGCCACATACTGTGCTATATGCTGTGAATTTTTTTTAAGGTGCTCACTCCCTGCTATCAAAAATCTTAAATTCTACTAGAAAAAAACAATGAGTACCAAAATGGGAAGAATACACAGATATAACATATAAACAGTAAATGCAATATAACAGAGGCATGCCTAAGACAAGCTCCTCAGGGCACCTTCATTTTGCTTCACAAAATAAATACAAAACAAAATAATTTCATGGAGTAATTAAAAGTGAATAGATCTTAAAAGGCCTCAGATTGGAAATAGCACTTGAGTGCAACCTTAAATGGTGCTACAGATGCCAACAGGCATGAGGAAGAGAGTATTCCAAGTATGGGGGAAGGCCATTTCTAAATTACTAGATAAGGAGATGATCTGTTGTATATGGGGATAACTCAACAGACTACTTTGACTGAATAGTCAATGTGAGGTGAAGTAGCATGAAATCCATATGAAATATAGATGATGCAGTGTGAAGAATGTAAGTACCAAGCAGATAAATACATATTTTATTCTTGAGGCAAGAAGGAGTCACCTAAGCTTCTTGACCAAGAAATAACCATGATTGGACTCTTAGACAAGTGCACACTTCCTGACCTTTTACAGTTTTATTCCCCCTACCATAAACAACACAGCTACACTTTTCCATTCTGTTTTGGTGAATCAACATCTAAAAATAAAATTCGTGTATAACAAAACTTTAATATGCATTACATACTTTTTTAGTCAAAACTTAAGGAGGTATAATCCTAAGATGTTTGTAATGGGAAAGATGAATATATTTCATTCATTCATATGAATATATGAAAAATTTCACTGTTAGATTTTTTTGTTAAAGGAGAGAATCAGAATGATTACTTACAGAATACCCTCTTGTGGTCAGTACTTGTCACTGTGACTTATGTCAATGTTAAGAGATAATGTAAGTTTTGTTTTGTTTTTCATTTCCAAGCCAGAAACAAATTGTTTTAACTATTAATTATAATTAATAAGAAGTCAGTATTTTTCAAATGATGTTCTCTTGTGTTTTGTGGTTTACAAAGTAGGCAATTATTCAAAATTTTGGCTCTGGAATAAAAAGATACAAATTCAATGTCTTCCTCAGTCATTTACTAATGGAGTGATCTTGGGCAGGACTCTTAACCTTCTCATCTAGTAAATGAGATCTTACCTCTAAGATCTCTTCCAGCTCTGGATAAATGAATGTAAGATGTACTTAATTTTTTTTTTTTTGACAACTGAGAATTTTTATCCTATAAGGAATTTTAAAATGTATATCAACTTCAATTTCATTTCAGCTTCTTATTTATACTTTGTCTTTTTAGGACTTCTTTCAATCTATACCAAGTTTTCATAGGAACAATTAGGGGAAAATGAAACTGACCTCACTAACTTGTTCTTTCTGTCCATTCCCCTTTCAATTGGACCTCAGATGTGATAATAAATAGGATTATGGCCAAAGGGTGAAGAGTAGTCTAAACAACACAAAACACAACTGAAAGTTGCATGATTATAATGATCAAATTTGGACCAAGAGAAGATATCAGAGAATTATATTTTCTTCCATTAAATGAAGAAGCAGACAACAATGTATGTAAAATGCTGCTTAAGCTATCAGATGCAATGGATGAATAAAGCAGTTTTAATGAACTTTTTTTCATATTATTTTTAACCTTTGTTACAAAGAAAATCTTGGTGGGATAAGGATATGTTCAGAAATGTGATTAAAGAAACAAAAAGCAATAACAAACATTTTTTTAAAGTCATAATGTCATGTTAACCATTCAAATGACAAGAAGTAAAACTCAGATGTGTATAAGTAGGTTATTCAATAATTTTGATGGAAAAATGCCCAAAGGTTTATCTGCAAACATAGTCAATGTACATTGAAACTGGAACTTACTGAAACAGTATGCATTCCATTCTCACATGCTACCTTTGAAGTACAATCTATTAATATCAGATATTCAGATCACACTGAGCTAGAGCTGAAACTTGTTCTACAATATGATGTTATCTTATCAAAATGATCACCTGGCAAGATTTTATGTGATTAATGTACTAGAGTATTTTTGTGAACCTTCTCAAATACTCCAAAGTTAGTATGATCATAATCAAGAGAAATAGATTTCAAGTCCACAGAAAACAGTACTATTCATAAAAATGAAGCATTTTAGAAGTTAAAGTAACAGAGAAGCCAAGTAGCCACAATGAAAGGAACACAGAATCTTGCTGACCAGGACATGCTGTATCTTGAAAATGTTGGTTTCTATGGTGACTTCGAGTTCCAGGTACCTCCAACTGATGTAGCATGATGTGCAAAAGAAGCACAGCATATGTCAAGGCAACCTAGGAGGTGATTTAGAGCACAATTGTACAAGAGATTTTTTTTAAAAAAAACATTTTTTGCCAAGTTAAATTTCCTGAGAGCTGTAACTACAAGCCAATTTTATCCTCTCCAAAAAATATACCAATCAGTTTTTATTTTCATGTTGAATTAGGAATTTTTTTTTGCATAATAGGCCTAATTTATTTGGAACATGCATCTGTAATAAAAGTAGAGTTTTTTTTTTAATTTAAGTTTCATACAGTATGAATAAACATCTGACACTACCATATTAAGATGCAGCTTCATTTAAAGGATTTGCAAATACATTGGCATTAACCAGAGAAACAACATGGTGAAGTGCTAGACAGTCTATCAACTTCAGGGTCCGAAAAACCTGTCATTGACTTATATGGCCAAGGGCAAATAATTTCAATTTTCTGTCATAGTAAAATCTCTAAGACTATAAGTTGTCACATGAAATCTTAAGGAGAAGGGAGATATTTACCCATACTGACCACATTTTTTAGGTCTACACTAATAGGACAGTAGTGATTCTATTCTTCTGTAAAATCTGATATCAAACATTAAAACCCTCTTTCCAGGATTTTTTGCTTTCATAGTATCACAGATTTGAAGAAATTTTTTTTGTTAGCCAAATGACCAATAAATATTTATTTCATTCATTAAAGATAAATTACCAGGAGCCCCTAAGTTAGGACTAAGCCCAGAACAATAATGATAAGAAGACAGTTCAGGTAATGAGAACTGACACAATGAATGATAGAATTCAAAAAAATGTTGGCCAGCTATATAGAATATTTGGCCATATCCACTTAGGAGGAATGATTATGATAAATTGTAGAATCCTCACTTAGTTCCAGATATTAATTACACAAGCACAAAATGGCTAGAAAGAAGTTTGTCTGAGTTTTTAGTAGACTTCAAGCTAATTAACCTATAATTATTATGTGCACTTTGAAGTAGAACTCTGAGAAATCCTGATAACTAGAACTTTTGGTAAAGGTGATAGACTCAGAAGTACAGATTGAAGAATAATTTCTCCTCTTTCTTTTTCTTTTTTTGTAGACATTGCTAATGTGGAATTTCTTTTTTATGACTCTATATGTTACATGTAATAGATTTTGTTTTTCCTAGTCTTTTCAATGACCAAGAGTGAAAAAGAGACTCTAGAACTAAAAACAGCATAAAACTAAATTAAAATAAAATACATTTTAAAATTTAAAAATTGGTTTAAAAAAATTCAGGAAGACAGTGAGTCAATTGCTAAATTTCTTGAGAAAGAATGAAGAATGACTTACGAGGCCAATATCCAATTGGTAGATATTCACTGTAGCTGGTAAGGAAAGTTTAATAAAATGAACTTCCATTGCAGAAGAGGTTGCTGAGTGAATACAGTTAGTTATGGGAGGGTCTATCTGAAAGAGTCAGTGAGGAGCAAGAATGATTAGAGGTGCCATTTCATCTAGGGAAAGACAAATTTCAATGAGGGCAAGTAAATTGAGGTCAAACAATTTTTCAATCCAAGACAATTTAGAAGGTCAGCAAAAAAGATCTGTTGCATTTGGGTAAGGATAGAGCACAATCCAGCTCAGGCCATGCTCCAGGAAGCCAACAGTAGTCCTTGGGGGGGCAGCTAAATCAGTGGCAACATTGATGGCTTTTTAACCTCTCAGTCCACAGTAGGAAGGGGGTCAAGACAACTGGCCATTCCTTTACTGCTGCCAGGGGCAGAACTCTGTTGCACTGTCTATACTTCAGTCTGAGTCAAAGCCCTGGGTCTTGGTCCCAAGGGGAGGAAGAGCACTAACACATCAATGCTTAGAACTACAAGGCAACTAAGATCCCAGTGACAGTTATAGAGTGGAAAAGAATGCTTCTGATATCTCACAGGCCAGAAGAGAAGTAAATACACTTCTCCCTAAATCATGCCACTTTGAAACAGTCAAAACTTAAGAGATCTACAAAATTCTCTCTGAAAATAGCTGCACAAGAAACTTGAAGCCTAGGACTCTAGATGCAGAGCAGTACTTTATCATAGAGTTAAAAGTCAAGAAATAGATTAGAAAAAAAAAGAGCAAACAGCAGAAAAAGATCCTGATTATAGAAAGTTACTATGGTGACAAAGAAAAGCAAAACACAAACTCCAGAAGAAGAAAGCAAAGACAAAACTGCTACATTCAAAACCTCAAAGAAAAAAAAGTAAATTGGTTTCAGGATATAGAGGAGCTCAAAAAATTTTAAAAATCAAGGAAAAGATGTAGAGGAAAAATTGGGAAGAGAAATGAGATTGATGCAAGAAAATCATGAAAAAGAATCAACAACTTGGTAAAGGATACACAAAAAATTCTGAAGAAAATAACACCTTAAAAAATAGAATGGACCAAATGATAAAAGACACACAAAAATCCAATGAAGAGAAGAATATCTTGAGAAACAGAATTGGTCAGATGGAAAAAGGTACAAAAATACCCTGAGGAGAAGAACTCTTTAAAAAGTAAATTAGCAAAGGGAAAAGGAGATACAAAATCTCAATGAAGAAAATAATTCATTAATAATTAGAATTGGACAAATAGAATCCAATAACTTTGTGAGACATCAAGAAACAATAAAATAAAGCCAAAAGAATGGAAAAAATAGAATAAAATGTGAGATACTTCACTGGAAAAACAACTGAACTGGAAAATAGACAAGGAGAGAAAATGTTAGAATTATTGGATTACCAAAAAGCCTTGGTCAAAAAAAAGAAAGAAAGAAAAGAAAAATCTGTTGCATATCATCTTTCAAAGAATTATCAAGTAAAACTGTCCTGCTATTCTAGAACTAAAAAGTAAAATAGAAATCAAAAGAATTTATTGATCATCTCCTGAAAGAAATTCCAAAATGGAAACCCCCAAAAATTGATAGCCAAATTCCAGAGATCCCAGGTCAAACAGAAAATATTGCAAGAAGCCAAAAAGAAACAAATAAAATATTGTAGAGCCACAATCAGGATACAAAAAATTTAGCAACTTCTGCATCTAAGGACTGGAATATTTTGAATATATAACTCTGGAGAGCAAATGAGCTAGATTACAACTAAGAATCACCCAGTAAAACTAAGTATAATCCTATGGGAGAGGGAGGAAATGCATATTCAGTGCTATTGAGGATTTTCAAGCATTCCTGATAAAAAGACCAGAACTGAATAAAAAATATGACTTTCAAATACAAGAATCAAGAGGAGCATAAAAAGATAAACATGAAAAAGAAATCATAAGGGATACAATAAAATTAAACTGTTTACATTCTTATATGGGAAAATTATATTTATAACTCCTAAAAACTATATCATTATTAGAGTAGTTAGGAGTACACATACACAAAAGATATTAATTTAAGTTGAAAAAGAGGAGATGGTTTTCTAAAAAAAAAATATAATAATAAAAGTAAGGAATGAGAAAGAGTAATGCACTAGGAGAAGGTCCAAAAGAGTTTTTACAGTGGAAGAAAAGAAGGGAATTAGGGGGGAGGGCAGGGCCCTTCAATCTTATTTCGATGGCAATTGACTCAAATCAGAAATAACATACATAATAAGTTGGATATAGATATCTATCTTACCATACAGGAAAATAAGAGGGCAAAGAGATAGAAAAGGGTGCTGGGGAGATGATAGAAGGAAATGCAGATTGGGGGAAGTAAAAATCAGAAAGAAAACACTTTTTGAGAATGGACAGGGTGAAAATAGAGAGAAAGTAGGATAAACAAGGGTGGGGGAGAATAGGGTGGAGGTAAATATATAGTAATCATAACTGTGAAAAAAATTTAGAGCAAGTTTCTCTACTAAAGATCTCATTTCTAAAATACATAGACAACTAAATTAAATTTATTGAAATAAGAGCCATTTCTCAATTAATAAATGATCAAAGGATAGAAACAGGTTGTTTTCAGAAAAAAAAAAGTAATTAAATCTATGATCACATAAAAATGCTCTAAAAAACTATTGATTAGAGAATTGCAAATTAAAACAACTCTGAACTACCACCCCACAACTATCAGATTGGCTAATATGACAGAAAAAGAAAAGGACAAATATTGGCGGGGATGTGAGAAAATTGAGATATTAATACACTATTGTGAACTAATGAACTGATTCAATCATTCTGGACAGCAATTTGGAATCATGTCCAAAGGGCTATGAAACCATACATTTGACCAAACAATGCTACTACATTTTTGCCCTGGCCAGAGCTTTAAAATTAGGGAAAGGCATGAGAATGAACATCTATACTGACTCCAAATATACCTTTCATGTTTTGCATGCTCATAGGGCTATATAGAAAAAAAAGGGAACTATTGTTAGCGAAAAATAATTCCACTATTAAGTATGCAGGGGAATTTCTATAATTACTGCAAGTTGTCCATGGACCTAAAAAGGTTTCTGTTGGGTTTAATAAAGGACACCAGAAAGGGAATTCACTTCAGACCAAGGGAAACAGACTTGCAGATTCAGCTGCCCATGCTGCTGCCAGTTTGCCCCTGACCATGGCACCTTTAATTCCCCATCTCCCCCAAACCTACACTCCCTCACATAGCTCCCAGGAACAAGCCCTTGCTGAAGAAAGGGGGTTCACCCTTTCTCCTTCTGGGTGGTTTCAAACACCTTCAGGTCAACTTCTAATCCCAGAGGCCAGCCAGTGGAAACTTCTCTTTGGCCTACATGAAATGACTCACTTGGGAAAAAATGCTCTCCAATTCCTTGTGAAACCTATTTTCACTGGTCACTAGCGGGGAGAAACAACTAAACAGGCCTGTCAGACCTGCCCAGTTTGTGCCCAAGTCAATCCTGAAAGGGCTTTTAAGCTTCCCCCCATCCCAGAGCTTATCTGGAGGAGGGGAGGACTGGCAGATAGATTTTATACATAAGCCCCCTCAAAGGGGCTTCAAACTGCTTTTGGTTTTGTTGGCAATTCTACTAATTGGGTAAAAGCCTTCCCCTGCAAGACTGAAAAGGATCATCTCCACTCTGCCTGTCATCCTCTCTACTTCATGCTTAACACTTAAACATTATAGTGCTTGCACCCTGAGCACTCCTTCACTGTTTATTGCCATACTTCCATTCATTGCCCCTACTCCTTTGAGGAAACAAAAGAAGGGATCTGGGGAAAATATTCTTTGGTATTTATCTCAGGTAAGACTGTCTGGATCTAAAACATTCATGATAGCTTCATCTACCCCCCCCCCCAAAGTCTTCCTCTGGGTGGGGTTCCTGGTTACTGTTCCTAGTAACCTCCATACTAACTCCAATAACTTTCATAATTATTTTTTTTTTTTGCTCACATTGGCCCTTGTGAGAGTTGCTTCTCCCAGACTTTAAGCCATGAAATTCCAAATATTTGAACAATCTGAATATCACCTGATACCCGATTCTGACACTGGGCACTCCTGGATGCAGCTGCCACCACCTTCAAGTCATATATCTTCCTTCCTCAGTCTGGACCCCACTAGGCAGGAACAGCTCTACACCCCTTATCAGAAAAACAGCTCTAAAAGATGAGATCTCTGTCCCTTTATCCCAAATGAATTTGGGGTTCAAACTGGGGAATGATAGGGTACAGCTTCTAGAGAAAATATAGCAGTAATCCTAAAGTCCCCTGATCTTAAGAGTGCTATTGTTGAAAATTCTAAAGTCTTATGGCTTTAGAAATATAATAATAGAGTTATATATTTCTTTCCCTAGATTTTAGGGAAATATAACAGTAATCTTAAGGTCCCCTGACTTCAGAGTGCTATTGTTCTAAAAATCTGTCTGTCAATAATTCTAAAGTCTTCTGGCCTTAGAATAGTCCTACAAACATTACTGATAGACAGATAATCTGTTGGTCCTGATAACCAAATTCCTGAGATAAGAGTGAATAGAGTATCCCTCAACCTACCTATAAGCCATAAAATTAGCAAATAAGTAACATGAAGTTCTGATCTCTCCACATTTGTCCTGTAAATTTATCTTCTTTCTCTTGGTCTTTTGCTAAATCCTTTTGGAATATAGTTCACTTCAATTGGCATTTCAATTACAATAAATATTGCCCCTTGAGAGATAGATTCAAGCCTGCAAATTCTTTTGAGACAGCTCACAACACCAGTCTGAGACCCCTACCTCTTGGGGTCTCATTTTGAACCTCAACATTATGACGTGTTAAGGTACAAACACCTGATATACATCATGCATATTGCTATGAGATTGTCAAGATCCCAAACTACCCCTCTCTTTTTATTCCTCCATTTGTACCATCAGGAAGTACCCTGTTTACCAGAGCTAAGGCCCAGGAAGCAAGCTGTACCCTGAGCTTGACATAATAACCACCCTTTGCACTTACACTCTGGATGAACACTGCTACACCTAAATCATAGAACTGATGGCCCCTGAGCTCAAACCAGCATCAACAGACTCAGACATAAAGCCTGAATGGACTTTTTGTCACCAGGCAATCTTGCCTCAATGTTGTTATTGTGTCTATACTAAATGATTTGATTCTTTGTCTAGCTAATATATATAAATCAAATATATAAATCAAAGTTTAGCCCACCGCCTTGGGTCTCCTACTAGAGGAGGTAACTAATTTCTCACCTTCAATGTAAAAGAGAAAACTTTGCTTATAACCTGTGTGAGCTCTTGGGTATTTTTGGAGGTCACAGTGACTGAAAAACTTCTGTGACTTTTTAAGGGTCATTTGTTAATGACCACATATGGCCTTCAAACACCTGTGTGGCTCTGGGGCAAATCATTTACCCATTTGCCTCACTCTCCTCATCTGTAAAATGATCAGGAGAAGTAAATGGCAAAGCATTCTAGTATCTTCTCCAAGAAAACCCCAAATGGGATCATAAAGAGTGAGAAAGAACTGAAAAGGCTGAATGATAAATATTATATATACTTTGAAAGAGTTCCTCCCCACCTGATAAGTGCTTACTATGTGCCAGATATTGTGCCAATAAAATATCGCATATATATATATATAAACAACCCACCCAGAAAGACAGTCCCTTCCCACAAGATTACATTCTAATGGAAGGAAGACAACACATAAAAGGAAGCTGATAACGGGAACTAGGAAGACAAAGAAAGATATCTGAGTAGGTCCTGGTAGAGAAAGGCTGTAGTAGAGTCTAAAGGGAATGAGACTTGTCTAGAGTAACCTCCCTTATAGAAATATTTAGGGAGGAGCCATCCAATCACTTTGAGGGATCCATTAGGGGCAAGGGTACTTCCACTGAATCAATTCCAAAGAGGAGTGAGGCTTTAGAATGAAGTATATAGTACAGGAAGTCTAGAAGGTAGACTAGTGAGGAATGAGAGATCTATACAGTTCACCTAGTATAGATTACCAACTTATTTGCAATTTGTAGTTTAATAGAATTACCAGAGACTACTGAAATTAAGTTATGTGCCCATCCATCTCAGAGTTATCACAAGCAATACTTGACCACAGTTCTTCCTGGCTCTACAGTTTGCCTTCTACCCACTGCCCTACACATGTAAGCACTTGTGATTGATGTCTTACTGAACTAAATCTTCTCTGAAATTCCTTCTGGCTCTGAGTTTATGACATAACAATATAATTAATATATTTCTCAAAAATTCTGAATTTGATTTTACAATTAAAGATATACATATGTATGATATTAAAATGGAGAATAAATCTTATATTGTTCAAGCCATTATAATGTTGAGGTGGAAGACATTCCAACAATATTAGAGTCCCCAGATAGGTGTTGGGAGTACAACAAAATTAGCAAACTCAGTTTGTCTCCAAGTTAAAAGGCAAAGATTTATTATACTGTAGCTGGGCCAAGTTCCCATGGAATTTAGCAAAGAACTGGGAATAAGAAGATAAATTTATAGGAAAAAGAAAGATAAGATAAAATGTTTTTAATCGCTGATATGCTAATTTTTAAGGCTTAAATATAGAGTTGAGGAGTGGTAAAAGTAGAGTTGCACCCATTATTGAATTCTATGGCTTAGAGGTAGAATTGAGGCTCAGTAGAGTTGAGGAGTATTAAATTCTAGGGCTTAAAGATGAAGTTTCCATCCCATCATCAAATTCTGTCGTTTCGAGGTGGAGTGGCACCCCTACTATTGAATTCCATGGCTTAGATTGTCTCAGAAACTTTGTTTATTACTGACCAACAGAATGTTATCTGACAGCCAGCATTGTTTGTGGCACTTCCTAAGGCCGGGTAGTTTTAGGATTATTGCTACATTCTCCCAAGGAGCTATACCACATCAATAAGAAACAAACTCAAATATTACTAAAGAGAAATTAAATCCTATTTCATTATCTAAATTTTCATTTAAAGTTTTCTTCTTAAAATCGGTGAGGCATCTGTAATCAATATTTAGGATTATGTTGCCACCTACTGGTAAAGACTTTAAAGACAATGCGATAGTGTAAAGTCATTTTAGTTATATGTCCAACACTTTGTGACCTTTTTTAGAGCTTTCTTGCAGAGATAATGGAGAGGTTTGCCATTTACTTCTCCAATTCACTTTACAGATGAGAAGACTGAGGCAAACAGGTTAAGTGACTTGCCCAGGGTCATACAGCTAATAAATATTTGAGGTTGGATTTTAAACTCAGGTCTTCCTAATTGCAAGCTGCTAATGGCCTATTTTCTTCATTTTTCCAAGTAAGCAGACTAGCACATATTTTTTTAGGACATCAGGATGCCCCTAGAAAGATCTCAGGAGCCAGTGAATGGGAATGAGTAGGAGAAGATTACGAGCTCAAATAAATCAAATTAAGATTTCTCAAGACAAAAGCAGAAAGGAATTTTATTATGGTCTCAAGAGAAAGGGCTTCTCCCCACCCACAAGTAGTTAGGCAAGGAGAGGCAAGGCTCAGTTAACAGACAAGAATTATATAGGGGCCTGGGCTAACACTCCCTATAGGGCAAAGATATATATATATATATATATATATATATATATTATATATATTATATATATATATATATATATATATTATATATATATATATCTTTGTATATATATACAATATATATCTTTGTATATATATTTATATATATATATATACACATATACATATATACACATAACATGTGTTAGAACGTGATATATATGTGTGTGTGTATGTGTGTGTGTGTGTGTGTGTGTGTATATCTCACATTCTAAGTCATAAATGAAGAAAAACTTTCAACCCAATCACATTTTAGGATTACTAAATTACCTTATATGGGAGTTTCAGTGCAGGAGATGGCCCCAACTTAGTCTCACAGAGAAAAGGTCCCACTCCTTGTAAACTGCCAGATTTCTGGAGAAAGAAACTTGGCCCTGGGGCACAGGCAACCTTCACTCCGTCTTTAGAATACTGTCTCCATTTTGTGAGACAGCTTTCACAATTCACTTCATTCAGGAACAGTTGAAATGTCACCTATTTGTGCTATCATGTTCCCTTACAACAGAGGGGTTTAACTAAGTTTTCCCAAATAACTATTTTCTTTTTTAGCAAGGAAAGAAGGAGGTGATGCTATGTACACCTCTTATTATTAAAGCATTGTTACTTTAAATAGTAAAAAAATCTTTCCAATTGAGGGTTAAGAAAACAAGAATGGGTGGAGCTTGTCCAGCACAACCATCCTCTCCTGTTTACTCTCAATGCCTTATTATTACCATCCTGGACTATTTAAAATTTACTTAAAATTTAATTTGTTCTGAGCTTAAGAAATAAAACAAGCATTTCCATACATAGTAGGAGAGGGAAAAATGATTATATGGGAAACTATTATGCACAACTTGCTATTCTTTTAAAATACATAATAAAGTTATCAAGTAACTTTCTTTCCCTCCCCCCTTTTTTCTTCTCTCCCTTCTTTGCCCCTCCAACCCTAATAACGCCCTTCTAACAAGTCTTCTTGGTTCTATTCTCCTTTTCCTCTTCCAATTTCTATATCATATTAATAGCAAATAAATATTACTTATAGACAGCTCTGACAGGTAGTATGGCATACCAGATAGTCTCTGAATCTTGAAGATTTGGGTTCATCTTCTGCCTTTTCCACATAATATCTATGTGACTCTTGAGCAAGTCCCTTAATCTCTCAGTATCCTCAGGTGAGGATTCTTTACCAAATTCAGTAAAATGGGCAAGGAACAACCTCAACCTGTTAAACTGGAGTCTAAACCTGGTAGGAAGCCCCACAGAGAGTAAACCAGAACTGGGAATTCATATGTAATTCATAGGTAAGGAACTTTTCAAAAAAGCTCTTATGTAGCACTTTAGGAATTTAAAAAGCAGTGTGTGTGTATGTGTGTGTGTGTGTGTGTGTGTGTGTGTGTGTGTGTGTGTGTTGTGGTCTATGTCTTTTGTCTTCTGTTTCCTCAGTTTTTCTCAGTCAGTTGAATTACAAAGTAAAAGCAATGGCCATTTTGGGGATTTAAAAACACTTGTAAGGCATCTTGATGCAAAGTAACCTGAATTTTTCATAACCTTTCAAGTTTCTCTCTCTCCCTGGAAGGGACTGGGAATGATCAGGCCTGCTGCATGTGGACTTATGTCCAATCTAGCCTCTCCAAAGAATAAGATTTTAGAACTATGTGTGCATTAATATTGTAGTATTACTATCAGTATTACTACTAGAAGTTTAAATCTGTATTTGATTTGAAGTTTAAAAAAAAGTTTATTAAAACAAAGTTCTCTAGTAACTTACCTAGAGAGATCACATGTTTGTATTTCCAAATTAGATGAAATCTAATGCTTTCTAAATTGTATACTGGGTAATTTGTAAAAAATTATGCTTTAAAATTTAGTTAGCTCTGTTGGACATATGTATAAATTTTATGAAATTTGGTCCCAAGTTATTTAGGTATTTTAAAAAGTTGATTTTAAAAACATGGGACAAAAAAGATTGATTTGCAAAAGCAACTGACAATTTAAATGGAACATCCAGTTAGAATCTCACAAGCTAAAGTATTGATTTTTAAAATAACTTTTTTAAATTGGTGTTTATGTTAAAATTGGAAACTTAACTCTACATGAGATTTTTATGATTTTTATGATATTTTGTGATTTAGGATCATTATGATTCACTGCTATGATAGGCTATGTTACATCTATTTGGCTAACACTTATGAAAATTGTGAAATTGTTAATTAAGCTGTTTGGTGTTATTGTAATATTGAAACCTAAAATTGTTAAGAATTATTGATGTGTTAAGTTGTTGGTGAGAAAGAGAGAGGAGATATTGGAGAGTACAGAGAGGAGCAGAATGTTTTGGCTGGCACAATAAGATGTGGTTCCAGGACTCAAATATGGAAGGATAGAATAGACACTAGGAATAATAAATATGAAATAGAGTGGGAGAGAATAGAAAGGTGTTTTTAACAAGTAATGATGGAAAGGAAAAGTTGCTTAGTAGAACCTGCCATTTGCCAGAAGAAAGGAAACATCCCATAAGGTTGGTGCATGCCCTTAGCTGGCAAACCAACTCCTGAAAGTTAGCTATAAGAGTTAGCTAGTAGTGGGATCGGAAAGCATAGTGGAGTTAGGAGAGATACCATGTGGCATGGGGGAAGGGGAAAGGGAAAAATCTGTTGGTTTGGGAAGGTGAAGGCTTAGTCCACCCTTCTCCCACTAAGTGTGGCTGCTTCTTAGAATTGAGAAAACAAACCCACTCACTGGTGCTCACCCCCCCAATAACTTCTGGCACCCCCATGCTGGTTAAATAAAATTGCATTAATTGCTTCTATTGTTTAAAGGAACATTTACATGGTGTTAATAATTGAATGTTTATTTTTATTTTTCATGTCTATGGTTATTTTAAGGCAAAGTCATTTGTGATGCTATATCAAAGATTCTACAGCTTAGCAATGCAAGGAAATTCTAAGAGAAGTTTTGTTAGATTTCTGGTTAATTACAAATTCTCTGAAAGTGCTTATTTCAAAACCCATTCAACAAATTATCTAATATTTACTAAGTATGTGGCAGCCCTTTTTGTAGTGGCTAGAAACTGGAAATTGAATA
>JAJPUD010000075.1:352209-376607 GCA_023553655.1 Myrmecobius fasciatus | reverse complement strand
GGGGGGCGGGGGGAGGGAAAGGAAAAGCTTGGGGAAAAAAAAGTTTTTTTGCAAAGGTCAATGTTGAAAGGTCACTTATATGTTTTGCAAATAAAAAGCTTTATTAAAAAAAAACTTATTTTCTAGTTCCCTTTGTTGATGAAAATTGAAAGCACATATTGCATGAACCATTTTACAACTTAAGTGACATTATTCTTAGAACAGTCAGTAACTATCAAGATTCTCTGAAGAAGGAGATCAAAGGGCAACTCCTTAAAGATTTATGTGAATGGATAAAGAATTCTTCCCCTCCCCCCCTCCAGTTTCTACACAGTTCTTCTACACAAGGTATGCAGCCCTGGGCCACAGTACAGGGAAATTAACAGGGACTTCAGCAGTGTATAAACTTCGATATTCCCTGGATAACACTAGACACAAATACTGATATATATGATCTCATTTTCTATTCTCCATTTTTTTCATTCTTCATTTTTATCTTTTTTATATGTTACAACAATGCTTCCTTTTGACATCACCGTATGTCTTTCATCTATCTTATCTTTTTTTGTTCTCTGTTCTCTAAGGTTCTCACATACTCTATTAACATATCTAATCCACATTACATATAGATTTATTCCTTAACTCTGCTCAAAGACAGCATGGCAGAGTGAATAGAAAGATGTTCTTGAAAAAAAACAAAACCTGAATTTAAACTCTACCTCTGATTTACACATACACATACACACACATACACACACAGACATACACACACACACACACATACATGCATACATACACACATACATATTCCTGGCTATGTGACCCTAGACAAATCATTTAAAATGCTAACCTGCATTCAAATCATTTCTTACAAAGAATTCCCTAATTTGATGACATCACAAGTCTAGTCCTTATCCCTCAGGATTATGCTCAGATTGGCATTTCACTTCTCTTGCTCAGTCACATAGATTTCCATGAGTTTGTAAAATACTAAAAACTACCTTGAGTGAGCTCAGACAAATCAAATAAGGATCATAAAATCCCACTAATATGTGGCCTATACGTTTTGTCTGAGAGTATTTTCAATACTGGTTTCTGACCTTAAACATACATTGTATCTTAATGTTTGTGTAATCAGTTTACCTACATTTCTATATTTTCTTTACTTTCCTTCATTGAACTTTTAATAACTCTAAGTATACAAATAAAAGTATCTTTTCATTCCTGTACTGGTTTTCCTCATGGTTGTCATGTACATTCCATCTATATCACCCATCTAATTCCTCTACTCATTATCAGTGTCTATACCTGATTCTCTGAGCATGAATATCTCAACCCTGCTACTACCTCTACTTCACATCTCATTCCTGTCCCTCAGTTATTTCTTCTCACCTTTCACCAAAATAAGGATATTTATCTTTTACTTATTGTTTTTATGCTTTATGGAATTCCCGTTCTAGCATAAGCAAACTCTTTTTTTTTTTTTTTTTTTTTTGCTTTTTGCTGAGGCAATTGGGGTTAAGTGACTTGCCCAGGGTCACACAGCTAGGAAGTGTCTGAGACCAGATTTGAACTCAGGTCTTCCTGACTTCAGGCTCTAACCACTACGCCACCTAGCTGCCCCAAACTCTTTATTTTTAAATCCATTCTTCATCTCTCCCATTTCCCTGAAAATTTTAAAACTGGCTCTTCCTGAACACGCAATTCTCATCTCTGGCCTCCCCCATGAAAAATGAAGACTTTATATCCACTCACCCTCTTTGATGATGTCTTGACCTTTCTTACATGAGGTTTTGACTCAATGGCAAAGGTAAGAGAATGGATTTTTGCTAGCTCTATTATCACTTCTTTACCCACCAGTCCATGTTTTTATTTTTACTTCCCTTTTTATTTTTATCTATTTATACTATTTATCTATTTATACTAGCCTCTTAAAAACTGCTGAAGTGATATGCTTTCATATAGCTAATTTGAATTAAAATGTGGAATGAACTTAATGAAAACAAAAATAAAATTATTAGAAAAACAGCTTCAATAGTTGTAAAAGATGGAAATTACTAAAAGTAACTTTTATAGCACCTGCTTTTATTAATAATGAGGAGTCTATTGCTACATCAGTATATGAAATGGATGCAAAAATGGGCCAATACTAGATACCAAGTTAAATAATGTTCAAATACAAGCTTTAAGTTATTAATTTAAGCAGAAGTTGTTCCTCAATAGTCCTCCAATGGAAGTTTCCTATATGTTTAATAATTTGTAGTAGAGGATAGCCATAAAGATAAGCATGATATTTTTTATTGTTGTTTCACTATGGCTGTTTCAGTGCCAAAGAAAATACTTCCTAGAAATTGCAATTTTACATAATATATAACATATATATATACATATATGTATAACTTCAATCATTTTTAACTATGTGGAAGGTGGGAAAATTAATTTGGATAATAAAAGTGAATTAAAGAGTATTTTTAAAAGAAATACAACTTAATTATTTCCAACTATTCAAAGTGAGTTAGCAAGATTCAACCTATCACCTTTTAAAACACAGTCCTTCAGAATAAACAACATAGAATTGTAATTAATGTATGGTTTTTATGTAAACAGGCCCCTATAAAGTCCTTAAGGATGCTTGAAAAGTTTGCTTTCAAGTATTTTATACATTTGTTTATTTATTCAACAAATATTCCTGTGATATATGTATATATATACATATATATATAACTATATACCAGAAGACTAAGAAAAAGGAAACAAAATTCTTGCCTTCCAGACATTTTCTCTTTAAATGTTATTTTGAAGATACATTCTATTATGAAAAGTCTTATTTGTTATACATAAGAAGGATCAATGAGAAAACTCAGAAATTAAAAGATCCAATAAAGTGGGTAGAGGATGAACAGCTTTTTTTTTAAAGGAACTAATTGTATACTGTTAATGTTTCTACTATATATCACATATCATTTTTAGGGTAAGCTTTTGCTTCTTAAAAATTGAGACATAGGACTAGAATAGAATCCATAATAAGCTGATTCCAAATGTAAGAGTACATTGGCTACTATATAATATAACATCATTGAAGTTTTGGATTTAGAGTTAAGAGATTTCTAATTCAAGTCCCCATTATAACATTTAACCCGTTAAGTGACCTTGGAGAAGTCATTAATCCCTCTGAGCTCATTTCCTTACCCATAAAATACATACAATAATACTTGCACAATCTACCTCCCAGAGTTATTTTGTGGAAAAGTGCCTTTTAAACTATAAAGTACTACATAAATGTAAGCTCTTATTTTGGGGGGATGAAAGAAATAAAGATATTTGAAAAGAATAGTATTATATTTTATGTATAATAATACATTATTGGCTTATGGTTAATTATTTGAAAAGTGGATTGTAAATTCTTCGTATTTTCATTGAAACAGATTTGAGTCTGACCCATGAATTGTTTTTAACCCATGTACCCCAGTGAATTCCAGATGTGAGCAACTTTCCCGGATACTGATGAACACCATTAAGATTTGCTAAGCCACACTGACTGAACCACCAACCAGTCTTATTATTGAAGTGACTACAACTCTTGACTGACTGACCACCAATCATGCATGTTGGACGGCATCCATCATTATCAACATCAGAGGTGCTGAAAGCCACTGCATTTTGATTATCTTCCTTTCTGAGACCACGGAATGCATCACCTGGATAAAACAGACTAACAATGAGTAAACATGAAAGCATTTTTCATAAATACAATTGAATATTTTCAGCCTACTTTGCCATTGAAATTTTATGAATATTTTAAAGGCAAAAATTATATAAAACTACAATTTAATCCTTAATGATCACAATAAGTACTTCCTATATCAGTATCTATTCAGGAGGTATTATACACAAGGCAAAAAAAAATCTTCTAGAATTTTTAGGCCCTTCAAGCATCTTCCCAAATTGTGCATCTAGCCAGCTCTAAAAGTCAAAATTTAAAAAGTGGTAGACAGGTTTAGATTATGTAAATATTAAATCAGACAATGTGAGGCCAAAACTATTATATATAAATTTGCTAATATTCTGCAGAGAACTTTTTTTTCAAAAACCAAATCAATCACTTTATAGTTATTATTGACTATGTACAAAATAAAATAAAAAATTACCACATTTTTCACTTCATTTAGCTATGGCAAGTTGGTTATAGATAAAAGGTTATAGATAAAAAATATACCTTAAACACTTTTATCCTTAAACCTCCTTACCTATACCTTTTATTCCTAGTCTTACCAATTTCCTCTAGAATTTGTCTATATGGATCTTTAACCACGCTCTCATCTTCATTCTGAATTTACTAGATCTTTCCTTATATCTACAGATAGACTCATTACTCCACTATCCTAAAAACAAATGCATACATAATAAATATATGTGAACATACTTGCATTCATACCACTATTCCTCAAGTTATTCTCCTATATTTCTAACTTTCTGACATCATTTGTTTTACCTTTACAATCTTACTTTTCTCCCTTAGGACTTTATTGATAATGTTGTCTCAAAAGTCTCTAGTGACTTTTTTCTTTTTTCCCCTTTTTATTTCCTGTTACCTTTTATTTTTACATCACAATCACTTCCCTTTTAACCACATCCCCACCACCACTACTACTGAACCCTCTCTTATAACAAATAAAAGCATTTATGCAAATCAACTAACACAGTGACTAATATGTGACAATATATGACATATTTCATATCTGGAAGATTCCATCTTTCTAGTAAGAGATGGAAGTTGAGCCTCTTCAACAGTTGTCTGTGACAAAGATGGATTACAATTAATAATAAATTAATTGCTTTTTAATGTCAGTTTTGTTTACATTATTGTAACTATCACCAATATTGTTAGTATTGTCATCTGGGCTCTGTTTAATTTGTTCTGCCTTAGTTCATACAAGTCTTAGAATATTTCTCTCAACTTTTCATACTCATTGTTTCTCATTACATAATAATTTTATATCATATGCATATATGACATAACAAAGTTATTCCCCAATTCCAATGATCTTTTATTCCCAAGTGGTCTTTTCTTAGCAACCCTCCTTAATCTGTTACCAGCATTTAGCAATATTGATTTAGCCTATGCTTCTTAATGTCTTTCATAGTTATACTAGTGTTATGGCTGTTAAATCCTTCTCCAAGTAGGTGCCCCAACTTCTCTGGTGGGTGCCCTAAATTTTCTTTCTATTGTCCTATTTCATCTTAATATTATCTCCTTTGCCAAAATCGCATATACTTCCATGGTTTTAATTATCTGAAGTATGCAAATGTATCTTAAAACTCTACTGTTTTATATTTCACAGAATATAAGTCAGGAAAGAATCTCAGAGACCTAGTCCAACCTGAACTTGAACAAGAATCCCCTCTACAATGTAACTGATAAATGGTTAAGAGAAAGGAACCCCAATGCTTTTCAGGTCAACAATTCCAATTTCTCCAAAGTCTGCTTCTCTTCACCTTCTCTTCATTATTCCAAGTTATGTTTTCTAGAGTCAAGTAAAACAAACCTAATTCCTCTTCTTCAAAATAGACCTTCCAGCTTGCAGATAACAGCCTTCCCCTTTAGTTCTAAATCCCAATCTTTTCTAAGTTAAATATTCTTAGTTGCTTCAACCAATTCATACATAAAGGAAAATTATGATTTCTCAACATGTTGCCTCTTTTATAAATGCTCTCCAAATTATTGGTTTTCTTAAAAATAATTTGTGGCCAGAATTTAATACTGTATTCCACACATGACCTGAACAGGGTAGAGTAAAAATTGATGGAATCTACTTTTCTAATCCTTTATGCTTTGTCTCTCTTTTTTTCCCCTGAGGCAATTGGGGTTAAGTGACTTGCCTAAGGTCACACAGCTAGGAAGTGTTAAGTATCTGAGGCCAGGTCCTCCTGACTTCAGGGCTGGTGCTCTATCAACTACACCACCTAGCTGCCCCATGCTTTCTCTCTTAATCTAAGATAAAATTGCATTAATTTTGTGGTTGCCACTGTTGAGTCATAAATTTAGAGCTGGAAGGCATCTTAGAGGACATTTTAGAGATGTCAACTAAGGCATAGAGAAGTTCATATTATCTTCAACACAGTTATAAAATAGAAAATGATTAGATAAGAATCATGGGTCATGAGGTCAAAGTCAAGGTTTGCACCTCCATATAGATGAATTACTTTCAATATCTAGAATAACAAAGATGTGCACTGATTATAAAGAAGATCCAAATAATACAATATAGATGAATAACTACAATAAATGACCTCTGGTGAGAAATCAATTCAAAGTACTATCAGTAAAATCATTTATATAGAAAGAACATATAAACATAAAATTAAAACCTAGAATACTAAAAGAAATGATCTTGCAGAGGTTATGGACAGATTTGTAACTTCATTTGTGATATATTCACTAATAGTTCATTTCATGTCTAGGACACCAGACATACAGAATCACAGATCACATATTGCCTCAGCATATGGAGGGTTAAGAATTCCCATTTTGCTAAGATGAAAATATAACTTAATTGAAATCTCTTAAAATTAATTTAATGATATATATTCGAGTTTTTAAAAATACAATATACAGGCAAACTATCATAATAGGCTTGGTATGGTAGGAAGAATAAAAAACTAGAAGTTAGAAGACCTGGTTTCTAGTCTCATGAGTACACTAACAGTAATCTCTATGAATTTCAGTTTTCTCGTGTGTAAAACTGGAATAATAATAATAATACACAATTTTTTTTCCTGAGGCAATTGAGGTTAAATGACTTGCCCAGGGTCACATAGCTAGGAAGTGTTAAGCATCTGAGGTCAAGTTTGAACTCAGGTCCTTTTAACTTCAGGACTGGTATTCTATCCATTGAGCCACCTAGCTGCCCCACACAATTTGTTCTTGATATATTTTTGTGAGAATCAAGTGAGATAATCCACATAAAAGCACTTTGAAAATTGTAAGATATACAAAATTAAGATAATAGAATCAAGAAATTTAGAATACAAAATATTTCCAATTTTCTCATTTCCAACACATACTATCACTACCAATCAAGAAATCTATGATAATTAATACTACATAATAGCATATAAACATTGTTAAACTTTCATTAACTGTTACATGATATATTTTCATTTATTGGCATAATTTTAAGAAGCAAATTTTACCTGCATTTCCTGAATAACGTCCTAAGTGTATCTTAAAAAAGTTTGTTTCATCTTCTATCCAAAAGTTTTCATATGATGCATAAGCAGATGCTTCATCTTCAGATTCCAGTGTCACAAGTAGCAGAAAGCTGGTGTTTTTTTGATTTACGATATAAAATATTTTTTTTAATCCTAGCCAAAATTCTCCTGTAAAGAGAAAATGTCAATTTAAAATTATAGAAAGGAAAAATCAATTTTTTTTAACCATGGTAAGTCTTAACTGTCAGAAGCTAAGATGTTTAATGTGGAAAAGTTAGTAAAGAAAAAGGGAATCTTTGCCCAAGTGTTAATTTTTAGTTTAAATTGTCCATATAATTATTTTAACCTTTCATTTCACTTAGCTATAAATATACACATGTATTTAAATATACATGATTTTCTTGAAAGCAGTCAAGGGAATTAAAAACTTATTTGTAAAATATATTTGAGAAAGATGGTAGAAGATTATGAGCAGTATCTCCTCATGAAATAAAAAAAAAACAGTGAAGGATAAAACCAGTATATAGACTTAGTGAAAGAACAAACTAAGCAAAGCTTTCCCAAAGACATTTTTTAAAAAAGAGAAAAAGGATAACAAATGGAATAGAAATGGGAAAGATTTATAACACTGTTTTCACCATCAAGAACAAGAGAATCACCACATCTAAACTCTAAAATCCCTATATGTGCTTATAGAAGAGATAAAAATCTCACTGTAAGGGAGCATAGAGGAAAAGCACTTGGATTTGAGCATAGAGGAAAAGCACTTGGATTTGACCAAGTTTACACAGAGCTAATTCATACTAGAGGTGGAACAATTGTAAGGACATTTAGAAAGATATTTACAAAGTACCCAAAGGAAGGCAAGACACCAAAACACTGAAAAAAATCTCAAACCTTATTGAGACCAAAAAAAGTCAATAGATGAATATTAGCAATGAGAGATCTAGTCTCTTTTCCCAAATGGAGAAAAATTTTATGACAATAATTTACACATACATAAGGGCATTCACATTTATGGTGTTAAGAGGGAACAAGCAGACATTTAGAAGCAATATGGCAAACCATAATATTATCCCTATATAATTTAAAGAAAAATTTAAGGAATACAATATTCCATTGTAATTGTTGTTGATTATTATTTTTTTAATCTGACTTGGTACAATCAACTCTTTTAAGGTATCTCCCAAGCATATATAAAATTATTCAATATTCCATGAAATATATAACAGAAAGAACCTTGTTTAAATATTTTGTCATTAATATCAGAAAATTAATTAAACAAGGAGACATTCAACAAAGGACTTAAAACTCTGTTGTGAAAAAAAAAACCAGGAAATAATTGAAATTAAAGAAAAATTCCTTGTTATAGTGAGGTCCTCTAGATGCTCCTGTTTGCAGATGACATCAAGCCCTAAACACTGGAATGTCTGCTGTCCAGATTTATGATATATATTTAAATGGACAATATACTAAGCTCTTCTATCAATTAATATACCTTAGATCAACATTATAAATGGATAACAGGATGCCAAAATCATAAAGAAGGAAAACAGCAGATTAAATTTTGTTAGGGAAACTATCACATAGGCCTGTTGGAAGTAGGAAATTAGATAATAAAAGAAAAGCACTTGAAAAACTGTAAAGTACTACATAGATTCCCAGCTATTTTGTTCTCATTATTACTATTATCAATAGTCTGTTCAGATGAACATAAGCAAAATTCTGACCAATAGAATCATTTTCTCTAGAAGGTACCAAAAATGACCAAATTTAGAAGAATAAATATAAATCTGAACCTAAAAGATCGCCAAATCCATCCAGGTAATCACACCACAGCCTTTGAAAATCAATCACTCCATTGATTCTTTTCTGTATCACGGTCCATCCACCTCCTCTATAATCCATGTCACACATTACCTATAATAAAGACATTTCAAAAAACTTTAGCATTTATCATTGCACTGTTTTTTTCCCATCTTCATGTTTTAAAAACTCACTTTTAATTGAAATTTATTTTTTCAAAATCTAGAAACCGAGTAGATGCCTATCAGTTGGAGAATGGCTGAAGTATGGTATGAATGTTATGGAATATTAATAGGATGATTTCAGAGTGGTCTGGAGAGACTTACATAAACTGATGCTAAGTTCCTAGCAGAACTAGGAGATCACTGTACACGGCAACAACAAGATTATACGATGATCAATTCTGATGGATGTGGCTCTTTTCAACATGAAATGATCAAGACAATTTCCAATGATCTTGGGATGAAGAGAGCCATCTATACCCAGAGAGAGGATTTCATGGAAACTTGCAATACAATTAAGAACTTATTAGAAAATCGTAATGCCAACCTGCATCTATATATTTTTATATTTTTTCTTGGTAATACAAAACTTATTTTATTTTTTATTCTTCATATATGGTTAGCAGTGGCACTGGGCTGTTAAAGACTATGGAAATTCTGACAAGGCCTAGCAAATCCTTGTCAAAACTATAAAGGCTTTAAGTACAGCCTATATATACAGTCCTATAAAGGCTTTAAATAAAAACCTGAGGACTGATTGTATATTTGTAATACAAGAATCAGGCTACCTAAATTTAGGCACTTGACCAACAAGCATTCAACCAACAAACATCAAGAGCTTACTATATGCATGGTAAGAACTTTAAGAACTGGAGATGCATAAAAAGGAAAAATACCATCTTGATTTTAATGAGCTCATATTTTAATGAGCAAACAAGCAAAAAACATAATATCAGGGGCAGCTAGATGGTGCAGTGGATAGAGCACCAGCCCTAAAGTCAGGAAACCTGAGTTCAAATCTGGTCTCAGACACTTAACATTCCCCAGCTGTGTGACCCTGGGCAAGTCACTTAACTCCAATTGCCTCGGGGGGAAATATATATATATATATATATATATATATATGTATATATATATATAATATCAAATTGTTTAACTTCAAAAAGCATTTGAGATCATATGGAAGGAAAATCAAATTATTATTCCTTAGTGAATCCTAAGCCAGAGCTAACCATGTTATATTTTCATATCAATAAATATTCATTATTGCTGTTATAACAACATAAGATCTTGAACCAAATATCTTAACTCTAACACAGCAACCATGGCCACTGAAACTAAAATTAGAAAACTTCCTAATTTAAAAAAGGTAGTTCATATGCTCAAAAAATTATCAAACTGTGCATACCCTTTGACCCAGCAGTGTTTCTATTGGGCTTATATCCCAAAGAAATCTTAAAGGAAGGAAAGGGACCCACATGTGCAAAATTGTTTGTGGCAGCCCTTTTTGTAGTGGCTAGAAACTGGAAACTAAATGGATGCCCATCAATTGGAGAATGGCTGAATAAATTATGGTATACGAATGTCATGGAATATTATTGTTCTGTGAGAAACGACCAGCAGGATGATTTCAGAGAGGCCTGGAGAGACTTGCATGAACTAATGCTGAGTGAAATGAGCAGAACCAGGAGATCATTATACATGGCAACAACAAGACTATATGATGATCAATTCTGAAGGACATGGTTCTCTTCAATAATGAAATGTTTCAAACCAGTTCCAATTGTTCAGTGAGGAAAGCCATATACACCCAGAGAGAGGGATATGAATGTGGACCACAACATAACATTTTCATTCTATCTACTGATGTTTGCTTGCATTGTGTTTCCCTTCTCAGATTTTTTTTTCTTGTAGATTCGACTTTTCTTCCACAGCAAGATAACTGTAAAAATATGTATACACATATTCTATTTGTCAAGTATTTTAACATAATTAACAAGTAGTGGACTTCCTGCCTTCTAGGGGAGGTGTGGGGGATGGGGGGGGAAATTTATAACAGAAAGCTTTGCAAGGGTCAGTGTTGAAAAATTACCTATACATATGTTTTGCAAATAAAAAACTTTAATAAAAAATGGTAATAGATAATGGGCAACTGTAGAGAAAATTTTCATCATTCTGTTTTTATATTGTGCTTCTTGAAAGGATTTAGATTCAAGATTTTCTCCATAGTGTGGCATGTTTCTGCCAAACTTTATTAAGCAACATGTTTAATAAATAAATAAATAAATAATAGCTTAAAAAAATAAAAAAGGTAGTTCAACTTGTGTTTTATTTAAGCACCACAGGGCACCAGAATTCCAGAAACCAATAGAACTAAAAGCAGAATTCTTATAGATTTATTCAGAAATGTTTAACAAATATTATAAAAATATTGAATTAGAACTCTGAATCTGCATGCTTATTTTGAGAAACAATGTAGTGGGAGCACCAGCTTTGGAAACAGTAAGCCTTGAGTTCCATTCCCTCCTCTAATACTTACAATAACCCTGTGCAAAGAACTTAACTATCCAGTACTCCTGGCATCTGTCAAAGACTAAGTTTAAGAAAAGCTATCATTGTGTACTGACAGAGGAAACTCCTTATAAGAGCTCCCTACACCAGTGAAATCACAAGTTCTGTTTCTATGCTTGTCCCCTATCTTAAGAAACATGTAAAAGACTCTCACCTCAAAGGGGTAACTGGAGCCTTCAGGGTGTATTATGTACAAACCACTTGGAGTTTTTGTTACAGTGCCAATTGTATCTTTAATATCAGTGCAATCCAAACCTAAAGAACAATAAAAAAGAGTTCTAATTTGGCATTTTTAGAAAGATGGCTCTTAGCACATTAAAATGAACAAATGAAAATTAAGAATTTAGATAGCAATTTATTTTCAGGAAAATTATAACTGGTAATTAATGACAATAAAAATAGGGGAAATTAGGGAAAAATTAGGGAAAGACAAAAACAAGGAGAAGAAGCAAATCCTGCTTTCCAAATGTTTTTTTTAAAAAAATAGACAATAATTACTACAAAGTGTTTCTTCTGTTCACTAAGTTCAGCATGAGATGTGAATTTCTTGCTTCTAAGATAATCATATTGATTTAAATGACTTTTCATCTTCAATATTTTTCCTAAACCATCTATCTCCTCTCTCTTCCCTCAATTTTGAAAAAAAAATTAATAAAATATTTATCTCCATTTGCTTTCCATTTCTGCAAGTTTCCTCAACTATATCTCCTAGGTTTGTCAATGTAAGTAGCAATAAGCAAATGAATCTGAAGTGACTTTTTCTCTTTTTCTGATCAGAGGAACAGATTGAGCATATATTTCTTAAGTGCCAATCATATGCTAGGTGCTGGGATCCAAATGCAGCACAGTTTAATCATCCTATTTACTGATACGAATATTTTAAAAAGAGTTTGATGTTACATTTCAGTACAAATAAAAATAATTATCAGAGAAATTCAAAATTTGTAAAGCACATGAGGTTTAAACTGTTAAGAGTGTGATGAAGTTTACTCAAAAAGAAAAGCTAGCACCCCAACTAATTATTCTCATTGAAGTCAGATGTTAGAAGCAAAGAGAAAATGGGGGGCTTAGTAATAGAAACTGCCAAATACTAATAGAATCCAGCCAAAACAATTGCCTCCTGAGACCAAGATGGAGGAGACCTGCAGATGTAGTACAATCACTAAAAGACACTGAAAATGTTTAAGTTGTGTCACTGGTCCATGAATGTGTCAAAGCCACATATGTTTCCTAAATACATGCCTTTCTAATCAGCCAATCTAATTATATATGTTCCTCTATATGGCTTTCTATAAATATGCCCTACACATACATTCCCTACATATGCAATTTTCTAGTGTTTCCCATGTGTGTCTATACTTCCACTCTTCATATTGTATATGCATTTGAGGAAAGGTGTCCACAAGACTGATAGAGCAAATGTTTCATTGATACTTTTATTATTGTGATAGTTAATTAAATATCTTTCCTTTGAACTAATTCTCTGGTATTTAAAATGTGTCCTCTAGTTGACTAATAAAGGTATATACATTGATTGGCGTTTATAGACTATGATTTTCACTGGATATAGACACAAAAAGTCTCTTAAACCTGAAGTAGCCTTGTATGGGAAAGCCATGTGTAATGTGTTAGATATGTCCCAGGTGCTAGATAATTTCCACTAAATTTACTTAATTTTAGAATTAAGTAAATAGATTAACTATTCTTCATACTTATTCAGCTCTTTTTCTCAAACCTTTAGAGTCAATGACTTTTTGATAGATTTGGAATTGGAAGTGACTTGAAAAGTCATCTGATCAAACCTCCTCATTTTACAGAAAAGAAAACAGATTTGCCTATAATCACGCAAGTTCTAGGTTATAGAATCAGAATGTGAATTCAGGTTCTCTAACTCCAAATGTATCTGTTTTTCATCTCATCATGCCTATTTCAAATTTGAAACATTTCAGGCATCAGAAATTCTGTTGCAAACTTTCTATCCCTTTTGAAGATACTTTATCAAAAATAATGGACACCTAGAATATTTTGGGGAATGTAATTATACTCTATTCAAGTTCAAAGTACTTTTACAAAGTCACAGCTTTCAAAATATTTCCATAAATAATACATATAGATAGTATATGAATATGTGTGTATTTATAAATATACATATATATATTTATATACACACACATACACAAACATAGAGTCTACAATGTAATTTACTTTATAGCAGGTGTTACTCTCTTAAACTCTATTTTGCAATATGGATCTGGTTGTATTTTTCTAAAAATAGAGAAATGCCATTGTCTCATCCATGGCACTTCTAATAAATAAAAGGGAAATGGAAGAAAAGGCAAAGTTCATACCATGTGCCTGAACTGGTCTATGAGGAAAGGGATCCAGATATTTTCTGAAAACTTCTGTATTTAAAAGAAGGATTCTATTCATAAGTTCATTCACCTACATAAGCAAAAGAGAGGGGGGGAACACATTTAAGTAAATTTATGTTTGAATACACTTCTGATACATGTGAATTCTTAGGTTAAGATTCTTGTGCCTCTGATATACAGGCTGTTAGAGTTGAATTTTTGTACTTTATAAGTCCATACTACAGGATTTCCTGCCTTAATATTTTGTGAAAATATTATAGGTTTAACTTTATTTTAAGAAATGATCATTGTTAACCCCAGCCAAGAAAAAAAATAGATATGGCATACCCAACAAAGAAATTAAATCAATACCTGATTAGAGAGATAATCCAAAGAAGCTTGTTGTTCATCCATCATGTTTCTGAGTAGTTTTTTGGTGCTCCTTGTATAGGAAACAATGGAACTCTGCAAATTCCCTTAAATCATGATAAAATTCTTGAGGTATTTTTATTGCTGTACAAAACTACTAGACTGAAAAGAAAAATCTAATATTTTGTGAATTTTGGCTAAGTATGAGATCAATAAAACCTTGATTAACTCAAATATTTAGAAAACGGTGTTTAGGATAATTATTGTTTTCCTTAATCTTTTTTTATTTTATCCCTTATTAAAAACCTTTCTAAAGTGTGTTAATATTTTGATGCCTTAGTAAGTATAGTATACTTCAACAACCTGAACAAAAATGAATTCATCTCCAAAGTCGTATTATTTAGAAGTAAATCCAAAAGATGGAATAGATATCAATTCCCATTACATATGTACATACGCACATATAGAAGTAGGAAATTAGTCTGAATTTATACTAAGACTAGAATATACCTTGGAAATTGTTTTGTTGTATTTAATACTGTTATTAAGTGTTTCTTTTTAAATTTCCCTTCTTTCTCATAAAAGTAGAGAGAAATTCTTATTATTCAAAAGTTTTAGATAACTAGGTTCTAGAAATTGTTGAGGTTTGTGCTGTATTGGAAAGTCAATCAGCCAACAAGAATTTAAGTGCTTACTGTGTGCCATCTACTGAGCTAAACACTAGAGGTGCAAGAAGTATTGGTTTGGAAGTTGAACCTGGGTCCAAGTATCAATTTTGCCACTTACTAGTTGAGTGACCTTGAAGAAGTCACAGCAACCTTGAGTCTGTTTCATGATATGTACAATAAGGGTAGTAATGCCTTCCTTCCCTGCCTGCTTTACAAAGTTACTACGAAGCTCAAATGAGATAAAATATTTAAAAAAACAGATTTGAAAAGTGGAAAGTACTGTACAAATGTGAGTTATAATTGCTGCTAAATCTTATTTTTAATCATTTCACTTCATAGAATCTAATCTAGCTAATATTTTGTTAAATTATGAATCAATTCAACAAAATCTTTGAAAAATGGTTTCCTAACCATGAAAAATGGTAATCCTAAAATCACCAGTTAGATAAATCCTGGAGGTATTAAGAAGCAGACTCAAAGAAGCCATATAGCTAGCAAGTCTCAGAGGTGATAGGAAGCCACTGGAGGTAACTGAATGAGGGAAGTGGTTAGGACATGGTCAGACCTGAACTTTAGAAAGATTAGTTTAAGAGATGATATATGCTAGTGGAGTGAGTCAGAGCAGGAAAACCAACCAGAAGACAATTGCAGTAGTCTGTATGCGAAGTGATAAGGACCTGTATCAGGATTGTAGCAGTGTCAGAGCAGAGAAGGGGACATAAATGAGAATTGCTTTCAAAGTAGAAACCAAAGAAGTTGCTAAGAGATTGGATATGGACGGTGAGGAGAGAATAACATAAAGGGTGCAAACCTAGATAACCAGGAGGTGGATACTAAGAATAATACTAAGAAATATAGGGAAGGGCAGGGGGAAAAGCCAAATGCAAATTGTTCTACTGAGGATCACAATTCCACAAAGCAGGACTAAAAAGGGAAAGCTAAATTTTTCATATTTCTATATCCTTTAACACACAACTAGGAAATGATCTCATATTATAGATGTTAAACGTATACTTCTTATATGATTTTTTTCTTTGTCACATTTGTTCATTATATAACCAGGAAGAATTTTACCTGCTCAAAAGATTGGGACTAAGCAGACTGTCATCTATAAATTTACACAATATCAAATTACTACCACCTTCTACAACCAGTTGTTGCAATCCACAGAATTTAATAGCTATCTGGCCAGTAAGCCAAGACAGGCAGTCAAGATGTAGGTAAAACAAAATTAACCTATAAACAGAAACATTTTTTTCCATTCACAAAGTAAAAAATTCAACAATTTATTGGTGCTATTTTCAAAGGTTACTTACTACACATGAAATGTTTTTCTTCTCGTGTAATTTTAGTTTGAACTGCACATGATTCACCACAATTTTCCTTATGTGCAGTATCATTAGGGTTACTTTTGCTTCCTTTATTGGATATTTCTTCAAGAATGTTAATCGCTGAAGAATCCTATCACATCAATAGAAAAATAAATGGGGGACAAAGAAAAATAAAGTATATTATATAGTAATTACATATACATATAGTAATTATACAGGAGAGGAAGCATGATGCAATATATAGAATAAGGCAACCTTGGATTTAGGAAGGCTTGGGTTCAAATCCAAATCAAATATAGGTACATATAATGTACATACAAAAACTGAATGACCATAGGTCAATAGACACCTGGCCTCTCCATGCCTCAGACAACTCTATTAGACCATAAGTTAGAGATGAGTTGTTCATTGGCATCATTACAGAGATGATTTTTACCACAGAAAAGGTTTCCATGAGAGTTCCCTACACCACTCTCATGTGATCTGCATCAAAACAGACAAATTTTAAAATATGTTACATAATTTAAAATTCAAGAAACTGAGGCAAAACTTACCCAGGGTCACATAGCTAGTAAAAATCTGGGGTCAGCTTAGAACTCTGATCTTCAGACTCTATGTCCTATCCACAGCACCCCCTAGCTGCCCTCTTCAAAGGTGTCTTTTACTCTAAGCCATTTCATCTCCAAACCTCCTCTATTACTCTATTTCCCTCCCCGCAGAGGAGTTCATCACTTATTTTTTTCTGAGAAAATAAAGGCATCTATTGAGAACTCCTTTTTGTCTCTCTCTCCCCTGCTTCCCACCATTTCATATCTGGAAATCCTTCTCTATCTTCTCCCAGTTTCTCTTTCCTTCTTTCCATTTTTAATGAAGTAGCCCTTCTATTGCTCTTGATCTCTTCTCTTCTAGATTTTCCCATTGACAATCCTTTTCTTTCTTTCATTCTCAATCTCTACTCATTTACTTTCTCCTTTAATATTTAATAAGATATTCAATAAATGCTTGTTGACCGATTTACTGAATGACAGAAATATGCCTGTCTCCTTCATCCTTAAAAATGTTTCCTTTGACCTTGTCATTCTCTCAAACTATTTTCCTATATTTCTTCTTTTACACACACACTTCTAGAAATAGTCCTTTAAACTTACCACCCCTTTTTTTCTTACTTCTCAGTTGTCTGTCTTCCAACTCAATCACTTCTCTAAAACTACTCTCTCTCCAAGGTGAAGAATAATCTCTTAATTGATAAATCCTCTTCTCTTTATCCAATCCTTATTCTCCTTGACCTCTCTAAAGGTTATGATTCCATCAACCACACCCTGTTCCCGGATGTTCTTTCTTCCCCTCTCTGCCATAACACTGTCTCTTCTCTCAGTTAGCTGTCCACCTTTTTCAAAGTCTCATAGCAACCAGGTGGCACTAACTGATATTACTCAACAGGAAGTATCTGTTGTTGGATTCCATTATGAGCAGAAATGCTAAGTAAATGTCAAGTTCTCTATAGTCCTTAGAGAATTGATGACATTCCATTCCCCACTATCATCTTTTTTTGGATGACCAAATCATAAATTAATTGAGATGCAATCATTAAGTTCTTACTATGTGGCAAGCAGTGTGCTAATGTGGATATAAACAGAAAACAGCCAAGATTCTGCTCTCAAGAAGTTGAAATTCTAATTGAGAGACAAAAGATAAACATTCAGCTGCAGTATGGATGGAAAAGCACAATGACCCTAAGTGTATAGTGGCAGGATACAGGAAAATCCTAAATCCTTAATCAGAAAGGCAAATGGAAATGCCTTCACCTCAGGAGCTATTGCACCAGTGCAAATGATCAGGCTCTATGGAAGGAAAGCTATAATGGCAGAGTAGTTACTAAGACCCAGTGGTGCTTAAGGTTCAATCACAGGGCAGCTGTTAAGATCCAGAGATCCTCCACCTTTCAGAAAGAACTATAGTTGGTGACTCT
The DNA here is from genome assembly GCA_023553655.1 of Myrmecobius fasciatus. Classification (NCBI taxonomy): domain Eukaryota; kingdom Metazoa; phylum Chordata; class Mammalia; order Dasyuromorphia; family Myrmecobiidae; genus Myrmecobius; species Myrmecobius fasciatus. The sequence continues at coordinate 358,349 of JAJPUD010000075.1, read as the reverse complement.
CAAGGTTCATTGCAAGGATGTGAATAGCCCAAAGTATGGAGTGGATTGGGTACTCTGGATTGCTCTGCGGAAGTGGGGATCTGGGTTTAAGGCATAGGAATGGGAAATGGGAATGAATTAATGAATGAATAAATTGATATTTAATTATGTATATATATTCCAAGTTTCCTCTATTCATTATATGATCATTATATGATATATCTTTCTGGTAAAGATTATCTTTCTATAAAAACTGTAAAGAAATTAATTAGGTAATATGTTTTTATGGAGTATATTTCTGAAAAAATACTATATTAAGAATTAGACTAAAAAACAACAATCCTTGTCAAGGCAATATATTCTGATGGACAGAAGATAAAGGTTCTAGTTCTCAACTTATTTGCTGAATAACCAGAAGATGGCACTATGAGCCAGGATTTTGCCATATAAGGAAGTTAGTAGCCTTTCATCCTTTGGAATTTGGGGGGTGAGGGGGAGGAGTTGTCCTAGGGCTATGGTTCTTAACCATAGACAGATTTTAAGGAGTCTAGGAAATTGAATGGGGAAGAAATTGCACCTTTATTTCAGCATAATTGACTTCCTAGGTATCTTATTTTAGGCATTTTCAAAACATTATTCTGAGAAAAGGAGAATATACTGACAATTTCACATAAAAAAGATTTAAAAAAAAAAAAGGCACACAAAAAGATTAAAAAAACCCTGCCCTAAAGTATAGACACATCTCCCAGACCACACCTTTCTCCTTTCATTGGGAGCCCAAAGGGTATGATTTTGCTTTAGTGTAAGCTTTAACTCTGGAGGCCAAAAGTTTCACCAAAACCTCTAACATTGTAAACCATCTGAATCTTAGTGATTTATCACTTCATAGCAAATGAAAAATGATTCTAAGCCATATGGTTGGCCTATTTTTGCTAGTTAGGTGCTTTAGTTTTTAAGTTATTCCTAAAATCAAAAGTATAGGATTTTCTCTCATTTGGTTTAGCTTCCCTTTAGGGAAAAAGAGGGGAAAAATTCAGAGAAGGTTCATTCTCTCTATTTACCTCTATCTCACAAGCTATTCACAGACTTCCTCTATTGTAATAACTACTGTAAACAATAGGCAGGCAAAATGGAAAAATTATGCTCAAAAATAGTTTTATATGAAACATCAGAATTTAGTAATAGCTTTAGGAAAGAGAAAACTTGCATAGCAATCTGGCTTTAGAACTAGTTATTCTTTACTTTTTTTGCAACATAGGAAGGTAATAACTGGCATGAGAATTTTAGAAAACTTAAAATATGTGGCTATATAAATACAGCTTTATTTAAGCTGATGTGAAAAGCCTAAAAGAATTAAGTTTTAAGGAAAAACTAAATCATTACTTTGTTACCTTTCAGACAATTCACTTTAAAAATAAAAACTTCTGATATTGGAAGTTAATAAATTTATTTTACATGTGAAAAAATGGAATTTAAAATATTAAGGAGCTCAAATAAATTTATACAAAATATAAAATCTAAATATCCATACACATATACACACACACACATACAAACATACACACACACACATATAGGTATTTTTTCCTCCATGGTTATATTTCCTAACTTTCTAGAAAAAAATAAACATAATATTTAAAGCACAAAATATTATGTAACAGTTAAAAATAGCTCATTCAAATGAAGTATATTTCTACTCAATCAAATATTCAGTTAACTTAATTATTGTCATGAGTCACATTTTAACCTCAGTCCTTTAATTGTTTTTTTTTTAAATAAACTAAAATGATTTGGAAATTTTTTAAAACTATCAAATCTCCATATAAAGGATGATAGTCTAAATATAAAAATACTAATAAAATTGTCATCAAATTTAATCTCAAAATTTTATTAAAATAAACTAAATTATATAACTATTGGTAGTAGAAGAAACTTTTGAAAATGTAGATTGTTCTGTGAAAATTACTTAGATTCTTATTAAAAATATAATTTACTTACCATGGTAGAAAACTGTATGCAATTACCTTGCACACTTTCTCCCCATATAAAAAAATATATATTTAGGCATATCGATGAAGTTAGGCATAGAGGTACCATATTTTTCTAGAAGAAATGAAAACACTGCTTCAAATTCCAACTCTGTGGAAAAAACTGCAGTGCACAGACTCTTCAGTTAAAAGTTTTTGGAAGATGTACAACACAAATAGAAGCCAACACCCCAATTCTTTAGTTCCAAATTTTAAAACACCACTCATTTTAAAAACACAGGCACCTGATTTGGTGTTCAGGAATAACTACAGGAAGTATGAAGTAGGTAATGTATTAGAATTTAATGGATCTGTTTAAGATATGTTATAAGATGTGTCATCCTATCTCTAACCCTCAAATAATTAGAATAAATAGACTATATACTAAGTGAATAGAAAAGAATTCATCAGCATTTGAAACCCACATCCAAAAGAGCATAATAACATTGATTCTACCTGACATTCTGAAAGAGATCATTTAGAACACCTAAAATTTTAATATAGGATCTTTCCCTGTTAAGTCATTTTTAGATATGCTATGTAATTATAATATACATAGTAGCTATTTTTATTAAAAATCAAAGCTTTCTAATAATGACTCAAAAATTAAAATATTTAGTACAGAACTTCCTTCTATTATCTATATATCATAAGGATGCTTTTCTTACATTTGGGAAAAAATACTTCTTTGATAAGCTGCATCTGTGGAAATTAATGTTACTTATCAGACAGAAAAAAAATATGGTCTTTGTAAGTGGAAAAAGTTCCAATTCAGCAGTGAATTTGATTAAATATTCTCTAAGGTCTTTCCTACTCTTAGATTCTATAATTTTGTGAAATTACTTAATTTAGTTCTACAGGCCTCAGTTTATTTGTAAAATGAGGAGGTATATCTAAATGACTTCTAAGGTCTTTTTGATTTCTAAGTTCCATGATCCTATGATCATAATAGAGCCAGTTAAATTTCATCCATTATACACAGAGTAAGGATAATCAGTCAATTTGATCAACCTTAGCACATAAAGGATATAATTTAGGTTTTGCAATAAATTTTTCATTTATATTAATATTACCATATAAATTTCTTTGTTTTTTCTGTGTAGATCAAGTCCATGTCAGAACTTTTGATTCAACAAATTACAATTATTTTTAAGCAAATTACTCTGAACTCCATTTCATTTATCTATATCTAACATCTCTTATTCATATAACATTTTACAGTGTGTACCTATTATATGTTAAACTATAAACACTTTCTAGATTATCATTAGGAAAATTCACAAAAGCAGGAAAATTATTCAACAGTAAAAATGTGGCAATAGTCCTAGAAATCATTTGGTTAACATCTGCACTATCAGAAATAATTCTTTTAGGTATAGCTGACTGGGCATAAATCTGAGTATGCTTGAGGTGTACGCTTCTAAGAATAGCTGTCCACGTGGACAATAACAGCTCCTCTTGAAGAACTGGGCAGCTGAGCTCAAACTGGTTTCAATTCCAAAATTAGTCATAGACAAAAACAGATGGCCTAGGGAAATTGCACAAAGACAAATTCCAGAGTTAATTGTCAAATGAAACATTTAGGTAAAAAAATACAATAAAAAGGTTTTTTAAAATTTCATGAAGTAATATCTGAAAAGTTTATATTGAGCATTTTATTCTTGGATATTTTATTGAATGTATATGTATAATTCTATAATTAATACTTCAACATTTTAATATATGAATGATTTAATAGATTTAATCAATATGGTAATTCCCCACAAGAATACAGATTTCTGTTCATTAATGCTTTCTTATTTCCAAGTAACTCTTATTCCTGTCTTCCCAAAAAACCTTGACAGAATATTCTGACAATCTTTATATCTCTTAATATTACTTGAGTACTAGGATGGCAAAAAATTTATTATTATTTTAAGGTTAACCCATGATTCTCCACATAATAAAAATTTAAAACATAGGACAAATATTTTTATTGAATATTGTCAGTCTCGAAGCAATAGGATAATGTGTTGAATGATTAAAGAAATAAATTTAATCCTGACCTAATTGTGAAAATGTATCATCAGTGCCTGTTTGACATGCAAATATCAATTTGTTAATATATAGATATAGTAGAGATATTTATATGGTTGTACCCTACAACTCTTCCTTTCCTTCCTTTTTTAATGCCCCATTATAGGAAAGCAATAAAAATGATTTCTCAGTACAGACACATTCAAACAAATATTGATTTTCAGAGTAAAAATGCAATCTGAATTACCTAGATCAGTAAATGCACCATATTTACTCATATAATTTCCCCCCGTTTCCCCATGATATTTTAAATCTAAAACAAAGAAAAAGGATGCAAACCACATACTATCATCCAGGTCTTATTTCACTGCCACTTTCAGAAATGTTCATTTATCTTTTTAATTTGTTCTCCCATACACTTTAAAATTATACCTTATCTATTGTCATACAGCAATCAATAAGAGAGTTTATTGGAATCTAGAGCCAACATTTTAGCCAGGAATTTCCCAATCCTTTGAACAAAATAATAAATACAACAAATATTTATCAAGTACCTTCATGATTCAAGGTAGATATTGAAGTTAAAAAAATTCTTTTAAAAAATACATAATTTCTACCCTCAAACAATTTATAATCTAGAAGCAGGGGGATTACATGTACATGGGGAAAAACATGATAGCAGGTAGAATCACAGAATTTCAGAGTTATAAGGGATCTCAGGGATTATCTAGTTCAGTCAATACTTGAATAAGAATCCTCTCTAAAAAGGAAGAAAAATTGGGGGCAAGGTTTTTGCAAAAGTGAATGTTGAAAACTATCTTTGCATGTATTTGGAAATATACAATACTATCAAAATAAAAAAAAAGAATCCTCTCTATAATACACCTGACAAGTGATGATAATCCAAACTGTGTCTGAGAAACTGGCAACATTCTCTCCAAGAAAACTAGAGGAGGAAAGACTACTTTGATGTGAAGACTTCATGAAGAGTTTTAATCAAAGTCTGCTTTTCAGCTTCAAGTGAGGCAGGACTACTTTTTTTTGTTGTTGTTTGTTTATTTTTTTTATTTGCTTTTCATTTGCAAAACATAAGTATGGGTAATTCTTCAACAATGATCCTTACAAAGCTTTATGTTACAAATTTTTCCCCGCTAGTCCCCATCCCTCCCCTAGATGGCAGGAAGTCCACTACATGTTAATTATGTTAAAATACTTGACAGATTGAATATATGTATGCATATTTCCACACTTATCTAACTGTGCAAGAAAAATCATGTCTACAAGAAAGAAAATCTGAGATAGGAAACAATGCAAGCAAACATCAATAGAGAGCATGAAAATGTTATGTTGTGGTCCACATTTCATATCCCTCTCTCTGGGTGCATATGGGTTTCTTCACTGAACAACTGGAACTGGTTTGAAGCATTTCATTGTTGAAGAGAGCCATGTCCATCAGAATTGATCATCATATAGTCTTGTTGCCCTGTATAATGATCTGGCTCTGCTCATTTCACTCAGCATCAGTTCATGCAAGTCTCTCCAGATCTCTCTGAAATCATCCTGCTGGTCGTTTCTCAAAGAACAATAATATTCCATAACATTCATATACCATAATTTATTCAGCCACTCTCCAATTGATGGGCATCCACTTCAGTTTCTAGCCACTACAAAAAGGGCTGCCACAAACATTCTTGCACATATGGGTTCCTTTCCTTCCTTTAAGATCTCTTTGGGATATAAGCCCAATAGAAACTCTGCTGGGTCAAAGAGTATGCACAGTTTGATAACTTTTTGGGTATAGCTCCAAAATGCTCTCCAGAATAGTTGGATCCGTGCATAGTTCCACCAACAATGTATCAGTGTCCCAGTCTTCCCACATCCCCTCCAACATTCATCTTTATCTTTTCCTGTCATTTTAGCCAATCTGACAGGTGTGTAGTGGTACCTCAGAGTTGTCTTAATTTGCATTTCTCTGATCAATAGTGATTTGGAGCACCTTTTCATATGACTAGAGATGGTTTTAATTTCATCATCTGAAAATTGTCTGTTCATATCCTTTGATCATTTATCTATTGGAAAGTGGCTTGAATTCCTATAAATATGAGACAATTCTCTATA
>JAJPUD010000075.1:319309-332209 GCA_023553655.1 Myrmecobius fasciatus | reverse complement strand
CATGATGATCAATTCTGATGGACGTTGCTCTCTGCAACAAAGAATTGTCTCAAACCAGTTCCAAGTGTTCACTGAAGAAGACTATATGCACCCAGAGAGAGGGATATGAAATATGGACCACAACGTAACATTTTCATGATCTCTATTGATGTTTGCTTGCATTGTGTTTCCTTTCTCTGATTTTCTTTTTTTTTTCTTGTAGACAGGATTTTTCTTGCACAACTTGTCAAGTATTTCAACATTATTAACATGTAGTGGACTTCCTGCCATCTAGGGGAGGCGAGGGGACTGGGGGTAAAATTTGTAATGGAAAGCTTTGTAAAGATCAATACTGGGGTACTACCCATACATATGTTATACAAATAAAAAGTTTTAATAAAAAAAGAGGCCATTGAAGTAATTTAGGTGAGAGGCAGGGGTATATTCCTGTTTAACAATCAGTTATCCAAAAAAATAAAAAGTCTGTATATATGGAATATTTTTAAATTTAATCTGAATTATTAATATTTTTTCCATTATTTCCTTAAGTCCCAATTTGTAGCATTTACTGATTTCTGAGGTGTTAATACTCATATTGAAAGTTTAACAACTGGATCCTGAGGGCTAGTTTGAGCTGGCTCCAACATATTCCTTGGAAGAGCTGCTGTGGGTCTAAATTAACTGGCAGCTGTTGAGCTACTGGTAGCTCAACATAACTGGTAGCTATGAGGGAAGAGAAAAGGCCAGATGCAAGGAGTGTTACAAAGACAGAAATGTCAATGGATTAGATACATGGGTAAGAGAGAATGAAAAATGGAGAAAAACGCCAAGGTTATCAATCTGAGAGATTGGAAGTTGCCCTGAATAGGCAAAATGAATTCTGGCAATATTCAACTCATTAGTATAATGACAGTGATTTCCAATACCCTATGGATTTGTAGGATGACAATAACTATTGGACCTAAATCTCAGGAATATTAGTTTTATAGATGGCAGACATCAAAACACTATAATATCAATCTTACCTTGCTTTTCAGTCTAGAGTTGGCTCATCTAATTTGTGTGAATTACCCTCCCTTGCCCAGGTATTTACACATGTGGCAGACTCGATTCTGAACAGTTTACAAAAGTAAGTCTAAGGTTCATATGTGCCTTTTAACCAAATGGTTCAAAGAATAAGTCAGAACCACTGGTCTAAAGTCTTAAAAGGAAAGCTGGCCAAAGTGGAACATAAACCTCTCAAGAATGAAATTCTGATAAGATAAAAATGAATTATTCTGATCATAAAAAGGAAGCTTTTGAATAATATTGATATAAGGAAATTACCAACTTAATTTGTAATAAATATATATTATGTGTACATACATTATATATATATATACATATATCCCAGAAAAAGTTATTAGAAGCGCTAAGATTGATAATGAATACTAAAAAGCATAAAAATGGGACAAGAGAAAAATCAAAGCTGTTATGGATGAATATAATGATGACAAATTATTGTCTACTATAGCTAAATACTCTGAAAAATAAAACAACTACTTGAATCACATCATTGATTCAATTTTCTTTGCCAAGAGAAATCTTTCAATTAGGACGATTTTTGGTGTTTGGGTTGTTTGGGTTTTTGTTGTTGTTGTTGTTTTTAATAGTTAAAAGAATTGTTTCCAAGATTAGCAAAAAGTAAGCAATAAAGGAGCTACATGTCTTCAGTGTCAACAGACTTCAACATAAATCCCAGAGTTTTAAAAGAACTGCCTGACAAAAGTAATGTCATTCTTAATGATTTTTTTTTTAAAAAAAATAGAGACCAGAAAAAATACTGAAGGGCTGGAAATGGTCAAGTACTGTCACAGTTTTCAATAAATAGAAGATAAGTTTTCTTAAGCTTGAAGTTATCAATCTTCATGTTAATTCTTGACAAAATTCTATTACAGGGAAATTTTATAGTCATTTATAATGAGAAGGTATGATCACTAAGATTCAACAGAATATCACTGAGACAAATTCATCTGATTTCTTTATTTTTTGACTACTAAACCAACCACAATTATATACCATTTATACTTCAGTTACAGCAAAGTCTTTGACAAAAGTTCTCATCTTATCCTTATGAACAAATATGAAAATAGTTTTGAATGATAATTCAATTATGTGGATTTGAAATGGATTAAATAACTAGAAGTAAAGAATATTGACTAATATATTTATTCTGTCAGCCAACATCAATTATTCTTCCCTGTTTCTTGTCATGAACAAATTTAATAAGTAAAGTCATCTATGCATTCATAGAAGCACTTGAATAGAGAGCTGGCCAGGAGACCAGAGTTCAAATTCTTTCTTGGACATATCCTAATTTTGTTGCCCTGAGCAAGTCACTTAATTTATCAATTTTCTAGGCAATTCTCTAAGACTATAAATGGAAGAGAAGGTGTCAAACTCCATTAGTAGGAGCTTCTTCATCCAGGAGATCCCTATATCAATAACATATTCCAATCACTGACAAAATTATTGAAAAAATAGGATAAAGAATATAGTTATGTGGCACCTGATATGTGTATCTTTTTATTTCTGCTAAAAAATCAGATTATTCTTTAAATAGGAAAACTGGTCTTTAGGTTGTGATTATTAGCTCCTATAGTTTAAAATGAAAAGTGCTTAATTAGTACTTGGATGAAGTTGTTTATATGCTTAATAATTGCAGATTAGTTAACCATTTGTGCTATTATTTTAGTAGAGCTTTTCCTTAATAGAAAAAGCATAATCAGATTTTCTGTTGAATATCAATTTTGTATTATCTACACCTGAAGTAAGTTTAATTTATCTATTTATTTAGTCAAGACCACATAGAAACAGCTGACATGGTGCCTGAAAGGAAATAATCAACCTCCATCTAGTTGAATTTAATGTAGCCAAACTCTCCAATGATTACAATTAGTATACTTTGTGAATTGCATATAATGTCAGACTTTTTAAATAAGTTATTTAGTTTGTGGTACTTCTCTATCCACTATTGCATGATGCTTCTCATGTAATCTTCAATTTCACTCTATTTTGATATCATTGCTTTCTTATTTGTATTTGAACTAGGGCAGCTTCACAAGATTTCAAGGGATAAGGGCAAAAGACATCTATAAAACATTTTTAGAAGAAAAATGCCATGTGAAAACATTTCTCTCTCAAAAGACCACTAGCCTAACTATCAAGAGATTCTGGTTGTAATCCCAGCTCTTGAACTTATTCTTTAAAGAAACAGAATAAGATATTTAACAATAACTTACTACTGCATGACACAGGGCTTGGAAACAGTAGACCTCTCCCTTTTCACTGTTCTACTGGACTCAGTGAGACTCAGTTGGGAGGAGCCTGATTATCCAACTTCAGTCTTTTTTGTTTGTTTTTGGTTTCACTGTCTCTGTCTTTTTCTGCCTCAACCTTAGTACCACAGGGAAAACTCCTTAAATCTTATATTCAATAAAAGGTGTGTGTTGGAGGAAGGGGAAGGGAAAATAGAAAATACTTGATATAAAATAAAAATCAGATATAAAACAACTATTTATTTCTCCCACATACAAATGCACATTAACAAAAACAAACAAGCTACATGAATAACTTAAACTACTTTTAAATTCTCTTGGGAGATTTAGACTTAAACATCAGAAAATAAAGCATCATGTGGGAATGCTAAATCAGTATTTCACATTTCACTTCAGTTCTATCCAAACAATTCCCTCTAGGCCCATGTCTTATGGTAAGTTTGATTGGGTTGTGATGATCCTCTCCAATTTGTAAATTCATTCTGCCAGCTAGTTTCAACTAAAGGACCCAGAAGCTACCCTCTCAAATTCATAAGGCTTCCTAAATAGTTGGACTATTTCAAAATCACTATTTAGACACCTATGTTCAAACTTAAAAAAACCCAAAGCAGAAAAAGGCAACCAGTGCCCCAAGACCAAAGTTCAGCTCTGTTATGGGACTTGAAGACACTAAGAAGTTACCGGTTTAAGGAGAAAAGTGCTGTTCTTGCCCCAGTGCTCATAGGAAACTCAGGAGAGAAAAGATGTATATAAATAAGTAAGTAAATAAATAAACAAAATGTATTATTAACTAAGGACATGACATTGTAGACAGACAGTGATACTTAAAATCAGGAAAACATGAATTCAAATCCCACCTCAGACATCTGCTAGCTGTGTAGGGTAGCTGGTCATATTGCTTAATTTATCTCAAGGCTCATTTCCTCTCTTGTAAAATTTGTTTTTAAAACTTAGAATTCCAGATTCTCTGCCTTCCTAACTTCCCATGGCCCCTCATTGGGAAGGCAAACAAACAAAAAAAAAGCAGTTATGCAAAACATTTCCATATTAGACATGTTGTCAAAGAAAACAGAACAAAACAACAATCTCAAGAAAAATAAAGTTTAAAAAATGCTTCAATCAATATTCAGACAGCATCAGTTCTTTTTTTTAGGGATGGATAGCATTCTTCATTATAACTCCTGCATTTATCTTGGATCATTGTATTGCTGAGAATAGCTGTCACTCACAGCTAATAATCTTACAATATTGTTACTTTGTAGACAATACATTTCACTTTGCATCAGTTTATGTTAAGTCCATGTTTTTCTGAGAGCACCCTGCTCATCATTTCTTATAAATACCCAAATATTCTAAAACATAGCAACTCTATCTTCTTTAACAAAGTCAGAATTTGAGAATTGGAAAGGACCTTGGGATCATCCAGTCCAAACAAAAAGAATCAACAACTGTAACATATCTGACAGGTGCTGGAGAACTGAGAGTCCTATCTGACAGCTCTTAACTATTCTATTCTCTATTCTAACTTTGGACAGCCCTAATTCTTAGAAAATGTTCTTCCCCAGACTTTAGGCCTAAATTTGCTGCTTTACAATTTCCACATACTAGTTTTGGTTCTACCTCTGGAATCTAAAAGAACAAATCCATCCCTTTCTCCACAGGTTTTTTTTTTTTTTTTTTTTTTTTGGTTCTAAAACCAAAATATTTGAGAATATTGTGTCCCTTCTGAGTTTTCTCTATGCCAATCACCTTAATTTTCTCCAACTGATCCTTATGATAATCCTTTCCCATTTTTTATACATTATCCTGTACTTTTTTAAAAAAAACCTTTTCATGTGAGACCAAACGACAGCAATAGTGGAAGTAGAGAATGGTGAGAAGAGCCTTGCTGTGTTGAACAACTCATCTTTGGGACATTATCTTTAAAAATGAGGAAATTCTACTAAATGATGCTCTAAATCTGATTTCCCTAAGCTCTCTTCAGGTTCCAAAGATTAAGATTAGTACGACACTCAGTTTTTCCCTAGACAATTACCATGTTACGTCTATTTTCTATCCCCTTGACAAGCCACACACAAGAAGGCAATGTTTGTTTACTCTTAGTCCCAATGATTTCATCAGTGTAGAAATTCCCTCTACCAATGCATATCAGAACTTTGTTACTTATAATCTTAAAAAGTTATATTGAAGCAACGAGTAAGTGTAACTATGGAGGGTTATATAGCTAGTATCAAAGCCTTTACTTGAAGACAGACCTCCCCAATTCAAAAACTAGCCGTTTCTTCACTATACCCCAAGTTCTTAAACAAGGGTTCTCGATCCTTTTTTGGAGGCTTCATAACTGAATTGTGAGTTGCAAAATTATGATTATTTGCAAATTTTGATTTGTATACCTATTTTACATAATTACATAACTAGGGTCAGGGGGAAAAGAGATTTCAAATGGGAAAAATTCCAGAAGCCCTGCACTATCCATATACCACGCTGCCTTTGGATTTTTTAAAATTATTTTATCTTAATCTATAAAAGATTAAATGTGATACTTTTAAAATGCCAGCATCTTGGGAATATTCCACTTAGTCATCTCATTCCTTTTTTTTTCTTTTTTTGGAGAGGGAGGAGGTATTTTTAATAATTTCAACTGGAAATAATATTCTTTACTTCAACTCTAGAACTGCGTAAACTGACAGGGACTTTTTACTTGTGGGTGAATAATCTTTATTTGGTCTATGTATTCTGGTTCTAATCTCCAAACTTTTCAGCAAAAAACTGTCTGAAAATCAACTTGAATGTGCCATTATGATGGCTCCAACAAATGCTTTTGGACTCCCATCCTCCCCATAGATATACACTGTTGTAGCTACCAAGTAGATGGCTCAAAATGCTATTTTAAATTTGTCATATTATTAGCTCTTTCTATGACTTTCTCCTGATAATAGTCTCATCTTTAAAAACAAGCCAAAACAAAATACTCCCACCCAATAGGCGCCTCAAAGGGCGAAGGCAGTAACCATCACAACCCTGTGACACTAAATGTGGCAATAGGGTGCGGACGCTGAATTAAGTTGACTAGTGACTGTGGTAAAGACAGGAACCACAGGTCTATAGCTAGAAGGGAATAGTCGCTTCAGCAAGGGTCTATAAGGGAGGGAGCATGTTTCTGAATGACTGAAAACCCAAACCATGGTCCCTCTGCCCGTCAGGGTACCAGAGAAGTTCAAATATAGTAGTTAAAGTGGGAAGTCGGGTGAAGGGTGTGAGGTAGAGATCGGAGGACTTTACCACCCATCCACATCTTTCGTCAAGAAGAACTGAGTACTCCTCTAAGAGCAGGGTGGCCCAACTCCGTCACAGAAGCCGCTTCTCTAGGACGTTCTCTGTTCTACCCCAAAATTCCCTCGACGCCCCGCTCCGCGGCCCGCGGGAACCCCGCGAGGCCAAGCCGGCGTCTCGGATTGGTCGCTGCCTCGGTCGCAGACCCGCCCCCTTCTCCCGAGGTGTTCGGTGTCCTCGCTCCCCTCCAACCCTCCCCCCCACCCCGAACTGGGCTCCCCCAGCTCCTGCTCCCTAGTTTCCGTTGCGAGGGTAGCGGCGTCTGTTGGTTGTCAAGATGGCGGCGGCGGCAGAGTCGGCGGGGCTGCTGCTGCTGCCGCTGCCAGGCGGGGTCGCCGCCGCCGCTGCTGCTGCAGTCCTTGTCATCGCCGCCGCCGCTGACACCACCTGCAGAATCGCTGCTGCGCGGGAGACGGGGCTGGCGCGGCCCACCCTGCTGCACTCGTAACTCGAGGCCTCGGGGAGCTAGGGAGTGGGGGAAAGCAAGGGAGGGGAGGGGAGGGGAGGGGAAGGCTAGGGTGGGGGAGGGGACGCGGGAGGAGGGCACCGCGCAGCTGACATGAGGGAAGCGTCTGGGGGTCAGCAGAGAGTCGAGGCGGCTCTGGGCTGAGAGATGCTGACGGGCCGGCCTGGGGCCAGGAGCCCAACCCGGGGATCAGGCACTGCGCCTGCCTCCCCGGGCCCCCACTGGAGAAGCAACTTTACCCAAGAGAACAACTTATATCAGTATCCTTCCTTGGCAAATAGTTTCTGAAAGGGTAATGGATGATAATCAGTTCTGTGGTTCTTAATGAATGAAGATGACTCTGTTCAAGACTTAGCGTCCCCTCCCCTCCACCTCCACCTCTGCTTGTGCTTGTGTCACTAATGTCTGATTCGGGATTGTCGTTGCCCTATCTGCCCTTGAAAATAAGAATTATGCTCGAGTTAGTTTTTAAGCAGATTCTTCCTTTGCCCGGTTACCTTATTCTCATTTATTCCGAGCTTTGATTGGTTTTGCCATTTCTTATGCATTTTTAAATCATTTTGTCTCAGAAATACATTTCTTGAAGTTTTTTTCCCCCTCCATGTGTCATAAAGGTGACTGAATCTTTTAATTATATAGATAATTGAAACCTATAGGTAATGCCAGTTCCGAATTTTATCAACTTGACATTTCCTTCCACCTGACTTTTTCACCAAAATGTGATGAAAAGGTTTCTCCAAAGCTCATTTTTCGACCCATGTTCACAAACTGTTTCAGCCCCCTTGACAAAAGAGAGGTACAAGAGACTTGGGTTAATTCACTAATTGAGTAATTTACTTGAGACAAATCAAAATTTAAAGACATGGAGGAATGAATGAATTAAAATATAGAAAAATATATACATACATGCATACATACTAACCATTTCATAATGTGTTCTGGTAGATTGTGTGTGGTATGGAAACTTAGTAAAATATCAACTGTTCTTATTCCTTTAAAAGATATTGTTTATGATAACACTTGGATTTTCAAAGTGATGTGATGAAGATGCTATGTGGTATTTTTTACAAGTACCAATTATCTTTATTTGTCACAAACTTTGATTTCTTCTGGTATTTCTGCTGGAAACTTAATTCTGAGGATGCATAGTAGCACCTTTTTTTTTTTTTTTTTAATTTTTATCTTAGAAAAGTATAGTTTGTCAGAGGCAGGCCCTGACCCCATGGCTTTCTGACAGTAAAACCTGCCTCTTATTCATTATTTCATGCTGCTTCTCACTTGTATAGTTATTAAAATTTTAAGTCTTCAAACATTTTATTCTGATCTTTATACAGTTTTAATTGAAAATTATAACTTTAATATAAGATTCAGCTTAAATGTCACTCATACACTTAAAATTCAAGTGATTCTATTGGTTCAGTTCAAAAATTTAATTGATAAAGATCATAATCTTTTTTTGTTTCCCTATCTTCCTGAATTATTTCCATTTCCTTGGACTCAGAACTGCCATGTAACTATCACTTTGTTATATTCTGTTGGCTTAAAAATGAACTGGAAAATATGTGGGATTGAGGCATGATGCAATAGAAAGAGCACCAGATTTTTTTGTGGAGTTTCAAATCCCACATCCATGATCTAAATGTTAAAGATGATCTCTTGAGGTCCCTTCCAGCTTAAGATCAATGGTCTAAAGGCCATAATACTCCCTTCTGTATGAGGTTAGCTATACTTGTTTAAATGTTAAGACTTATCTCTAAAATCTGCTAGACTTCCTAGATTCAATGAATATCAAAGTTTTTTAGAATAAGAAGGCTCCTCAGAGGTGATCCTCTCTCCATTGTCCTTTACAGTGATCCCATCTTTATCAGTACTTTTACAGTAATTTCTTAAAAGAATATTAAGTAAAAGAGGCAAATTGTTAAAGTGTATGTCTCTTTAATTAGAATCAGTTTTTCTACTGGAACCCTTTCATAGAAATAATTATGAGACTCCCTCTAGGGGCCTTGACTTGGCAATGCAGTTAATTTTTCAAGTCAATAGTAAATTTACCATAATTTATTTTAAATTATAAATTCCCCCACAGCAAATATCAGCTACAACAGTTTCCCAAACTTCTATTTTTATGTAATCCTTTTAAGAAAATCATTCAATGCGAAGGAGCCCATTTAAAATTTGAATAACACATATGTACTTGAAATTTATAATTATTTCATGTGATATATATTTACTATAGTATATTTCTATAAATTATAAGTATTCTAAAAATAAATGAAAAGGCATTAGTTAATTTAATGATAGTGTAAACTTCTCTCTTTTTCTGACAGTGCAAATTTGCTTCCTTTTCCTCTTCTATATGTATATATAAATAACTATATGACTAAACATAATATCTGAAAGCACTCAATACTTTAAAAAAATTTGTTTTTTTCAATTAACATTTATTTTTTCTCCCTAAATATTTCTATCCACATACCCCAGTCATTAAAAATGAAAGAAAAAAAACTCTTATAAGAAATATATATAGTGATCAAAAATAAATTCCATATTTATTATTTTAAAAATGTCTCATTCTGCACTTTGAAGTTCATCATCTCTCTTCTTAGGTAGGAGAATAACATTATTCATCATTGGTCTTCTGGTATCATAGTTGGTCATTGCACTGATCTGTTCTTAAGTCTTAAAAAATTGTTTATCTTTATAATGTTGTTGTCATTATATATAAATTTTTCTCCTGGATCTGCTTACTCTTGAGTTGATACAAGACTTCCAAGGTTTCTTTGAAATCTTCTCTGTCATCATTTTTTATGACTCAATGATGCTCTATCACATTAATAAAACAATTTAGTTATTCCACAAGTTATAAGCACCATAAATCTCCATTTCATTGTTACTGCAAGAGCTATTACAAAAATTTTTGTACATGTGTGTCCTTTTCCTTACTCTCTTTAGATGAACTAGTAGCAATATCATTGGATCAAAAGATGTGTACAATTTAGTAACTTTAATTGATTTCTAGAATGCCAGGACCAATTATAGTTCTATCAGCAGTGCATGAATGTACCTAACCTCTCCTCAGAATATTTTTTATTTTACTTTTTTTTGTCAACTTTGCCAGTCTGAGGAATGTGAAGTAGAACCTCAGAGTTGGTTTAGCTTGCATTAGATGTCTTCCTTTGGAAACACTCTGTAATATCTTTTGAACTTATCAATTGGAGAATGGGTCTTAATTTTATAAATTTTAATAAGTTCCTTATTTGTCTTGGAAATATGTTTATCAGAAAAACTTTCTACAAAGATTTATTTTCTAGTGATCTGTTCCCTTTCTCTTAGCTGCATGAAATCTATGCCCTCTTTTTTAAAAACTTTTTTCAACAAACAAAAGTCCACTTTTTTTTTCTTCCTCCTAGTTCTCCTCCCCAAATTAATAAAGAAAAAAATTTGTAACAAATATGCATAGACAGCTAGATGCCAGAATGGACTGAGTATTTTAGAGTCAGGAAGACCTGAGTTCAAATAAGGTCTCAAATACTCAATAACTTTTTGACCCTGGGCAAGTCACTTGACCCTCTTTATCTCAGTTTTCTCATGTATAAAATGAGCTGGAGAAGAAAATAGCAAACTACTTAAGTAACTTTGCTAAGAAAAAACCTCAAATGTGGCCCTGAAGAGTTGGACATGATTGAAGTATCTAAAAAAAAAGCAACAAATGCATAAAAGTCAAGCAAAACAATAGTCATATCTAAAAAGACATGTCTTAATTTTCAACTTGATTCCACCACCATTCTCTCAAGAGGAAGGTAGTATGTTTCATCCTAAATCCTTGGATTCATTACTAGTCATTGTGTGGATCAAAGTTTTTTTGCCACCTATTTAAAAGAAGAGAATGAGAAGAGGGGAGTGTTCTCTGTTTCAGTGTTCTAATTTGGTACAGTCTGTTCCTTCTCTCTTACCTTTTTTTCTTCCAAAACCCAGGCATAGGTTCTTATCCTTTCTATCTTTCCTTTTAAACCCTTCTTCAGTATTCATTCTTCATAGTTAATTTGTTTTGCTTAGTACTATAACTTCCTAATATCTGTCCTCTTTCTTAGTCTTCTCCCTCCTTTATGCCCTTTCTCTATTTCCCTCCTGAATGAAATGCATTTCTGCATTCATTTGTTTGAATTATTCTTCTTCACTTTTTTGACCAGTTTTCTACTTGCACACTAATTATATGAGATAATTTCCTCCTTCTTTCCTCTCTCTCTTTTAAATCCCTAGTGTTTTAAACCCCAAGTTGCCTTTCCTGTCTGCTTTTAAGATAATCAAAACATTTAAAAATACATGCCTTATTTCTGTGATCCTTGATGACAGTTGACTGAGAAGATTCATGTATATCTCCCCAAATTAGAACATAAATAGCTCATCCTTCTTTTTGTCCTTTATAATTGTTTGCTCATATTTACCTTTTTAGAGTTTTCTTGGTTCCTGGGTGTGTACTTTAAAATTTCTGCTAAGCTCCAGTCTTTTCATCAGAAATGCTTGGATTTTCTCTATTTCATTAAAAATCCATTTTTTTCCTTATAGGATATTTTGCTGGGTGAATTATTCTTAGTTGTAAATCTATATCCTTTGCTTTCTTTGTATATCATATTCAGTCTCTAGTCATTTTTGCTAGTGGCTATTAAATGGATCTTGATTGTAGTTTAAATTCTTGCTTTCTAGTTGTTTGCAGTATTTTTTTTCCTTAACCTAGAAGATCAGCATTTTGACTGCATTGTCCCTAGGAATGTTCGTTTTAGAATTTCTTTAAAGAAGCAATCAGTAGATTTTTTTCATTTTGTTCTAAGAAATCTAATCAGTTTTCTTTTATGATTTCCTGAAATATTGTGCCCAAGCTCTTTTGTTGGTCTTGGCTTTTAGGTAGTTCAATTATTCTTTAAAAAATTTTCTCCTCAATCTCATTTCTAGGTTAGAATCTCATTTTTGTTAGAAAATTACTTTCATGCATTTCCCCCTCCCCCCAGCTTTTTTTTTTAATATTTCTTGTTATATCTTGGTGGCATTAACTTCTTTTTGGTTCATTCTAATTTTCAAGGATTCTCTTGGTTGGTTAAGGTTTAGTACCTCATTTTCCAAACTGATAATTCTCTTTCCAGCTCTTCCTTCTATAGCTCTCATTTCTTTTCATTTTTTATCCTAGAATTTCCATTTCTTTTCTGTTTGTTAACTACATATCTTTCATTTATGAAAATCATTTTTAAAAACTCTTGTATCATTTCCAGGAATTCTAATTATATACAATCTATTTTTTCCTTTTTTTGTTTTTAGATATTTTAGAGTTTTTTTCTAGGTTTATGTTTGAAATTCCATGTACCTTAATTTTTCTTTCTGGTTAGGTTTTTTGTTTTGTTTTGTTTTTAATTTGCTACTTTTCCCAGTCATTTCCTAACCATGGATTTGATATTAAAAGTAAGCTCTGTTTACTTCTGGAGAGAATAGGTAAGCAATTTTGACTCTGTTTAATGTAGTCTTGGATCTTTATGTTGTTTTCTCAGGATTGTATTATTACTTGGAAACAGCTTAGGTTAGGAATCTGCAAGTTTTCAGTGTGCGCAGAGTGGTTTGATCCAGGGCAAAGTCTTGAGTGTGGCATTTCTGGTCTTGAGCTATTCAAGTTACCAATCTTTGTTTGAATCCGAGCACCATAAATGAGGTTTGCCCCTCATTAGAGATGCAGTAAGCAGCTTCTGGATTCAGCCACCTCCAGCAATCTGGAAAGCTCTATAGGTCCAAAGTAACCAAATTACAGGCTCCCCTTTGATCTTC
>JAJPUD010000075.1:303898-319299 GCA_023553655.1 Myrmecobius fasciatus | reverse complement strand
AGCACTGCATAAGTAGGTAACAGATCTGCCACTGGATTCCTTTTCCTAGTCCCTACACAAAGTTAGGGACTTTCTCTTACCATAATACACAATTGTGCTAGAAGTCGCCATAAGCACC
Organism: Myrmecobius fasciatus; assembly: GCA_023553655.1. Classification (NCBI taxonomy): domain Eukaryota; kingdom Metazoa; phylum Chordata; class Mammalia; order Dasyuromorphia; family Myrmecobiidae; genus Myrmecobius; species Myrmecobius fasciatus. The sequence continues at coordinate 319,181 of JAJPUD010000075.1, read as the reverse complement.
TGGTTAGACATTTTTCCTAAAGGAAACCTCAAGGAACCTGCATTCTAATGAAGAAAATACAACATAAGAAATAAGTCCAGTGAATACTTAAGTGTAGTTTCAAGTGCCCATAATTATTTTAAGCATGATTGCTGCTACTCATGGAGCAATCTCTAGTATATCTGACTCCAGTTGATCAGTGTGTGTGATTTCTATATGCTAGTCACTGTCCTTGGTCCTGGAAATAGTCTAGACCATTCATTGCATAACTTATTTTTTATTATGAGTTTACAAAGTAGTAAATAAATGAGGTATATACATATATAACAAATATGCATCACTAGGAGACATTAAGCTGAAGGAGTCATGAAAAGCCTCAAGCCAAGCCTTGAAAGGGTTTCAAGAGGTTTAGAATCTCAGAACTTGATAGGTGAATTTCAAGAGTTATTGTGGCCAAAGTTAAAAATTGCCATCCTGAAATCAACTTGAATTTTCCTAATCTTGATTTCAGAGCCCATACTCAAAGCCTTTCAACCTTAGAAGAACCTGTCAGCATTTGTGCTCTGCTGCCATGGCTAGAAACTTCATTATATGTTATAAAGAGAGTAATCAAAGGGCAAAGTCTATAATTTGCTTCTCTGTATTGTGACCTTTGCTTCTCTTCTAATTCCAGTGCCAATCTTACCTCTCTTCCTGAAGACTCAGTTTCAGGAACTCTCATATAGTATGGCTTCCTTCTTCTGAGATTAAACTTAAAGAATATATAATTGCAGTATGTTTTCACCACTGCTTCTACATGGCTGTGTCTAGGAGTCCAGGATCTTGGAATTTGGAATTACATTCTATCCAATTGCCTCTGCTTCATACTACATAGTGCATACACTGCTGGCCTAAGAGGTTCTGCCATTGCCTCTCAATGGTTGCCATTTCAGGGATTGAGGCAGAGTGGTGATCCTGGAGGGAACAAAATCCTTTCTTGTGTTTCTGGTCTTTGATCTATGTGGCCAGCTCTCTCTAAATTTCCCACTGCTTTGCATGTAGTGGGCATTTAGTAAGTACTTCTCCAATGGCAGAGTGCATTTGGATAAAGATCAGTGGAGAAAAGAAAGGTGTTATGGGAATGTATCACAATTCCACTCAACAAAAATAGTGAATAGATGTAAATCCAGGGAATAAATCACAAACCTCTCTCATGGAATCATGATAGTGATTGGGAAACTTCAACTAAACATCTAATGAGGCACTCTCTTGGTCAAAAGTAGATTGATTGTAAGTAAATTGAAAAATTCTTGAGTTGATTTAGTGATAATTTAATTTTCTAAAAGGTAGAGGATGCAACAATAGCAATAGTTATTCAGGATCTGAATTTAATCAAGGAGGAACTGGTTACCTAAATAGAAATCATGTGAATTGTAGAGAAAATGGACTATTCATTAGAATTTGTCATAGAAAAAAAGTGTCTGATATAAATGCTGTATTTCAGGAAAGTAAATTTCAAAGTGTTCAAAGAAATAATAAGTTCATATAGTCTAAAATTTTATAGGTGAAGCCTACTCAATATAGATAGCCTCTAAGAATCTATAAGTAACTATATTCCCCTTTCGAGTTAATAATTTTGGAAATGTAATTCATTTTCTATTATTTTATTTTCTGTTATGCTATTATTTTTATCTTATTCTACTCGTATTGAATTCTGAAAGCTTAATATAAAAAGTAAACTTTTATAATTATTCACTTTAAGAATAATTTTCTTTTGATAAGGCAATTGGGATTAAATGACTTCCCCAGAGTCACATAGCTAATAAATATTAAGTGCTTGAAGCTAGATTTGAACTCAGGTCCTCTTGACTTCAAGGCCAGTACTCTATCCACTGTGCCATATAAATGCCCCTTTAATGATAATTTTTTAAAATTTATTATGTGAGAATAAATACTTTCTTTAAATCTCTTGAGTTCCTGAAGGTAATTCTTCATATAGATACATTTGTTGACAACACTAATTATTGTATGTTTTATATATTGGATATATTGGAAATTAGTCTAACTTGTTGACTTCATCTAAAGTACTTGTTATTTAAGAGGTCTTTCAAAAAATGTACAGCATATGATACAGAGCTCATTGACATTGTTATAAATTGTAGACTCTGCTCTTCATGAAGACAGGGACTGTCTTCTTTCCCCAAACCTGATTGGGTTCTCTTCAAACTCTGTGTATTTAAGAAATGTTTGTTGAATATGCATTTGTCTTTGAGTAGAAATTTAAATAAACTACTTTTCCTTAATTTAACACTATAACTAGAAATATGAAGATCCATCTGGAAAAAAATCTAGAAGAAGAACGTCAAAAATTACTGCAGGAACAAAGAATATGTCGAAGTCGAGCACGTAAATATAGTATTGAATCAAACAGAAGAAGAAAGTAAGTAATTACACTTTAGGCTTTACTGATTTTACTAGATAATTGAACTTTTTGTTCTTAAAAAAAAGGTGTGGGAAGAGTTTTATTTATCTAAATAATAGTATTTCATCCTCCAAATAGAGTGCTATCTTTATTTTTTTCAGGTATTTTGTTTTTATTTTTACGTTTCTTCACAAATCTGAAGGCAGTAATAAATTGTTTTTCTAGTAGACTGAATTATGCCATATTTAATTTTTGCAATAATGTTTTCCTTCCTATTTTTACAATATTTTATGATTAAATAATAGCTTACCATGTAATCTTTTAGGTTTGGTTTTGTGACTTAATTCATATTACTTACATGTAGCCTTTGTGTCACACACATTCAATCATGTAGGAAAGCAAATATATACTGTTAAGGGATCCTCTGAACTTGTTCCTTTGAGTTGCTATATTTTCCAGAAACCCTGGACCCAAAGTTTGTAAAGGCCCTGAACATATCAAGGATAAATCCCTACCCTAAACTGATTTATGCTATTTATACCCAAACTGGAGTGATGCTTGCTGATGGTTTTAAATAGATGCTACTGATCATTTTAAGGAAAAGCCCATGTATTCCTATACTCTCTAGTGTTTTAATAGGAAAGGGTGTTGGATTTTATCAAAGGCTTTTTCTGCATCTGTTGAGATAATCATATGGTTTTTGTTGATTTGGTTATTAATATAATTAATTATGCTGATAGTTTTCCTAATATTGAACCAGCCCTGCATCCCTGGTATAAATCCTACTTGGTCATAGTGTACTATCCTGGGGATGACTTTCTGTAATCTCATTGCTAATATCTTATTTAAAATTTTTGCATCAATATTCATTAGGGAAATGGGTCTATAGTTTTCTTTCTCTGTTTTCACCCTACCTGGTTTAGCTATCAGCACCATATCGGTCTCATAGAAGGATTCTGGCAGGATACCTTCTATCCCTATTTTCTCAAATAGTTTGTGTAGTATTGGAATTAATTGTTCTTTGAATGTTTGGTAGAATTCACATGTAAATCCATCTGGCCCTGGAGATTTTTTCTTAGGGAGTTGGTTAATAGCTTGTTCTATTTCTTTTTCTGATATGGGGCTATTTAAATAATTTATATCCTCTTCTGTTAACCTGGGCAATCTATATTTTTGTAGATATTCCTCCATTTCATTTAGATTATCAAACTTACTGGCATAAAGTTGGGCAAAGTAACTCCTAATTATTGCTCTAATTTCCTCTTCATTGGAGGAAAGTTCTCCCTTATCATTCTTGAGACTAACAGTTTGATTTTCCTCTTTCCTTTTTCTTATCAAATTAACTAAAGGCTTATCTATTTTGTTAGTTTTTTTGTAGAACCAACTCTTAGTTTTATTTATTAACTCAATAGTTTTCTTATTTTCAATTTTATTAATTTCTCCTTTTACTTTTAGAATTTCCAATTTGGTATTTAATTAAAGGTTTTTAATTTGTTCTTTTTCTATTTTTTTAAATAATAACCCCAATTCGTTGATCTTTTCTTTCCCTATTTTATGCAAGTAAGCATCTAGAGATATAAAATTGCCCCTTATAACCACTTTTGCCGTATCCCACAAATTTTGGTATGTTGTCTCCTTATTGTCATTCTCCTGGATGAAATTATTGATTGTGTCTATGATTTGCTCTTTCACCCATTCATTCTTCAGGATTAGATTATTTAATTTCCAATTAACTTTTGGTCTATTTTCTCCTGGCCTTATATTGCATGTGATTTTTATTGCATCATGATCTGGAAAGGATGCATTTACTATTTCTGCCTTTCTGCATTTGATTTTGAGGTTTTTATGCCCTAACACATGGTCAATTTTTGTATAGGTTCCATGGACTGCTGAGAAAAAAGTAAACTCCCTACTGTCTCCATTCAACTTTCTCCATAGATCTATCATACCTAACTTTTCTAACAATGGGTTTATCTCCCTAGTTTCTTTCTGGTTTATTTTGTAGTTTGATTTATCTAATTCTGAGAGAGCAAGGTTGAGATCCCCCACTAGTATCGTTTGGCTGTCTATTTCTTCTTGCATCTCTCTTAATTTCTCCCCTAGGAATTTGTGTGCTATTGCACTTGGTGCATATATATTTAGTATAGATATTGCTACATTATCTATGATACCCTTTAATAAAATATAGTTTCCTTCCTTATCTCTTCTGATTAGATCTATCTTGGCTTTGACTTGATCTGAGATAAGGATTGCTACCCCTGCTCTTTTTTGTTCACCTGAAGCATAATATTTTCTGCTCCAGCCGTTTACCTTCATCCTATATGTGTTACTATGTTTTAGATGTGTTTCTTGTAGACAACATATTGTGGGATTCTGGTTTTTAATCCAGTCTGCTATCGGCTTTCGCTTTATGGGAGAGTTCATCCCATTCACATTCACAGTTAGAATAACTAATTCTTTATTTCCTGCCATCTTATTTACCCAAGTTATGTTTTCCCCTTTCCTTTCCCCTTTCTCCCTTCCCCCCTCCTCAGTACTTTGCTTTTGATGACCCCCTCCCCCAAACAATACTCCACTCTTTAGATCCCCTCCCCCCTGTTTTTACTCCTTTCCCCTGATTCTTCTATTTTCCCTTCTATTAGTTTGTCCCTTACTTTTCCTCCTTTCCCTCCCACTTCCCTCTAGCAACAGACAAGTTTCTATGTGAAATCAAGTGTCTGATATATACTTTTAGAGCCCAACCTGATGAGAGTAAGATTTATACAATGCTCATCTCCCTCCCCTCTTTCTCTCAATTATAATAGATTTTCTTTGCCTCTTCAGGTGATTTTACCTTGTTTTTACCTCCTTTTTTTTAGATCTTATTTTACCACTTTTTCCCTCTTTTCCCCAGTATGACAACCTTTTCCCCTCTAGTTCTCTTTTTCTTATTATCAAAGTAATATCTAGTTAATTATACCCCCAAACTTTAAGTATCCCCCTAGTAAAAATAAAGTTCTCAAGAGTCCTTTCCTCTTTACCTTTTTATGCATCTCTTGAGTTCTGTGTTTGGGTGTCGAATTTTTTGTTCAGATCCGGTCTTTTCATTAGAAATAGGTGAAATTCACCTATATCATTGAATGACCATCTTCTTCTTTGGAGGATAATGCTCATTCTAGCTGGGTAGGTTATTCTTGGTGGTAATCCAACTTCCTTTGCCCTTCGAATATATGGTTCCAGGCCCTTCCATCCTTCAGTGTGGAGGCTGACAGATCCTGTGTGATTCTAATTATTGATCCTCGGTATTTGAATTGTTTCTTTCTAGCTGCTAGCAGAATCTGTTCCTTAGTGCTATAGTCCTGAAATTTAGCCATGATATTCCTTGGGATCTTAATTTTGGGGTCTTTTTCAGGAGGTGATCGGTGAATTCTTTCAATGGTGATTTTGCCCTTTGATACTACAATCTCAGGGCAGTTTTCTTTCAGGATTTCCTGGAAGATAGTGTTTAGATTCTTTTTTTCATCATGGCTTTCAGGAAGTCCAATAATCCTTAGATTGTCTCTCCTAGATCTGTTTTCCAAGTCAGTTGTTTTTCCTAGGAGATATTTCATATTTTCTTCTAATTTTTCATTTTTTTTGTTTTTGTTTGACTGATTCTTGAAATCTTATTGAGTCATTTACTTGCATTTGTTCAATTCTTATTTTTAAAGTGTTGTTTTCTTCAGTTACCTTTTTAAGCTCCTTTTGTAACTGGCCAATTTGTTCATTGCACTCTTTTTCCACTTCACTAATTTTATTTTTAAATAAATTGGTGTCTTTTTCATATCTCTTTTGCAAGGCATCATATCCTTCTTCCAAGATATTGTGTCCTTCTTGCACTGATTTCAGTTTATTTTCCCATTTATCCTCCAGCTCTCTTTTGAGGTTCTTTATGCAATCTTCCAGAAAGGCCTTTTGAAAAAGTGACCAGTGATGGTCTTTAATACCTTCATCTGGTATTTTACCTAAAGGAACCTCAGCATCTGGGGTCAATGCTTCTTTGCCTTGATAAAAGCTGTCTATGTTGAGAGCTCTCTTTTGCTTCTTCATTTTTTTTTTAGACAGCGTGGATATCTCTTTAAGGTAGGGGGAAAAAAAACCGGTTGCTCAAAAGCTTTGCCCTGGGGCACTTCAGCGAGTTAACTTAAGGTGCTGGGCCGGTGGGGGCTAGGACCAAGTCCGAATTACTCCTTAAACAAGGCAAGTCTGCCAGAACACCTGCCCCCAATCAGGGCAGAGTGTCCTGAGTGCCTCAGATAAACTGCAGGTGTTTGGAATTTGGAGTCTGGAGTTTCTGCCACAGTGAGCTGAGTCCCACCCTCACTTCCGGCCTACAGAGGAGTCGTCTATTTATCTCTCTGTCCGAATCAGACTAACCTGATATGAAGTTCTTCAGAAAAGTGCCCAAATATTTCTGAATTCGTTGACTTGAAGATCAGTTCAGAGGCTTATTTTATTGTTGATTTGAGAGAAGATCAGAGGAGAGGCAGAAAGTCACCTTTTCACTCTGCCATCTTGGCTCCACCCCCCCTATTATATTATCTTTTCACATTAACTCTTCTTTTTTTCCATTAATTATACTTCTTTAATCTCTTTTTATTAGTACTTTTTCCTCTTTGTTTTTAAAGAAAACAGAGGGAGATAGAGTAAATGTTTGTTCTCTTCATTGATTAATCTTTCACTTTTCATATATATATATATATGTATATATATATGTGCATTTGTATAAATATACACAGAAAGATCTACATCACAGTGCAGTAGAAAGAGCATTGGATTTTTGAAGTCAAAGGATCTACTTTTAAAACCTGTTTCTACCACCTATTTCTTATACAAGTCATTTCCCTTCTTTGCATGTCAATTTCTTCATTTGTAAAATGAGGAGACTAAATTAGTTAAGTTTTAAGGTCCCTTCTTATTTCAAATCTGTGATTTTGTTATTTTTTGTTCATATATTTCTAGCTGATTCTGTAAATATTATTTACATTAATATAACATTATCATAATATATCGTAGTAATTAATCATTTTTATCCATAAAACTGCTGTCTTTCTCATATTGTCAAAGCTATGCATGAGAATCTTTCATGGGGGATAGAATGAATCATTGCAGAGAAGAATCTGCTTATAAGTTTCTAATAGGTAAAATCTTGTTTCAAAACTTTTTTATAATAATAATTTATAATAAAATATTACAAGGTGGCACCTTTATAAAAATTTTAAAATGCCAAGCCAATAACTCAGATAATCTATAGTACTTTCACTACATTTCTTCAATGTTCATAGTAACACAGGGGTGACCCTGAAGAATATAAGTTCTAATAGGTCTTTAACATGTACCTATGGATACTTTTGTACAACTAGGTCACTTTTTTTCTTGATAATAGGATGAAATACTTTCAAGAGACTCATTGAGTCAGAAAGTATATTCAGTTTTGTGACTTTCTCTCATCTCTTCCAAATTACTCACCCCAAAGTTTGTATCCAGTCACAGTCCTACAGGTAATTAATTAAATGCCCCTGAAGTACTGACAGGATTTCATCATTTTGGCTTTGTCTATTGATATAGTGAATGTGAGGTGTTATCTTTGGTTGTCCTGACTTGCAGTTCCATGATTGCTAAGGAATTTGAACATCCTGTCATATGGCTCTTTACAATTTGCAGTTTCTCTTTCCAATACTTTTGGTTCACATTATTTAAACATTTTTCCACTGAGGAAGTATATATTTCTCTATGAATATATATCATTTTGTGCATATTCTGGATATTGGATTTTAATTTTAATATATTTTATGTAAACATTTTCTTAATTCACTTTTTTAACTTTAGAGACTTTTTGTACAAAATCTTTTGATTATTTTTGAATCAATAAATTGTCTCCAATAATTTTCTTTTGTTTGATTAAAAATTTTCTTTTCTTCATAACTGAGATTAATATATTATTCTTTTTTCTTCTGATTTCAATGACTTTAGCATTGGTTGTGAGGTATTTATTTAAACAACGTTTTTTCATGAGACATTTACTTTTTTACAATTTTTTTATTATACTGATTCCATTCTGTAGTTTTTTTATACATGAGATCATCAAATATTAAATCTCTTTACTATATTCTGTGAAGGATATTTTCATCTGTTCCATCCACCTGGATGGATGCTTTTTCTCTATGCTTTTTCCTCCCACTACCAACTAGACTTTTAAAAAAATACTTAAGATTATCCAGTTCTGTGAAGTAAAGTTTTTGTGTTTTGATTGTCATGATATGAGAGTAAAGGGAGGAAATCTGGACCTGTGACTTCATTGATGGAAATTTTTTATTATGAAAATTACTTCCACTATTTCAGCTCAGCAACTTAACTGTAATTTTTCATGTTAAAGAATTTCCTGGGGCACTGAAAGTCTAAATGACTTGCCCATGATTACACAGCCAATGAGTGACAGAAGCTGAACTTCAAACTAGGTCTTCTAATAGTAAGGTCAGACTTCTGTATTCTAAATTAATTTACCTCTCTAAATTTTCCTTTTATGTTTTATAATATTGCATTAATATGCAAATTAATTAGAAAAATTTTACTGCTTTATTAATTCCATTCAATTTGACTTTTATTATTGTTTTTAAGTTATCTTTACGTAGGTCTCTTGTATATCATGATAAAGGGATCATTCACTATTTGTTTTGTTAATTTGGGTATTTTATAGTTTTTTAAATCATCCATTTCTTTTAGGACCTCATATGTATTATTATACAAGTGTATTTAGTAATCTCTGATGGTTTTCAATGTTTTGCCCTTGATGCAATGTTTCCTTTAGGGCAGGAATAGAGAACTTTTTTTTTCTTCCATGGGCCGTTTGGATATTTATAACATTATTCATGGTCCATACAAAATTAGCTACTCATAGAACTTAAGCAATGGGAGGTTGTTGTAATTAGCTTTTCAGCTCATCGTCTGTGGTGGCAAAATCACTTGGTTGCCTTCATAAATCATTTCTCAGGCCTTATATGGCCTGCTGCTGAATGTTCCCCACTCCTGCCTTAGGGCTTTGTTTTCACACTCTTGAAATTAGACCTGCTGTTTATTAATTTATTATTTTTTCAAGAAATTAGCTCCTAGTTTTATTTTGCATAAACCAAAGCAATTAGTCAACAAACAAGCTTTTTATTAAGCACCTCCCTATGTGCCAAGAACGTGCTAGATGCTGGGGATACAAAGGCAAACATAAAGCATCCTTTTTTCTCAAAAATGTTGTGTGGTTCCAAATACAGAACTGGAAGGATTTTAAAGGCCACTTAATCCAATTCCTTCATTTTATAGATGAGGTAACTAAGGCCTGGGAAAGTTAAATGACTTGCCTGGAGTTCCACAAGTTGTAAGCATCAGAAATACAATTTTGCTTCTTTTTTTTTCAATTGCTGATATTATTTTGGTTACGTATAAGTGAATCATTGCAGAGAAGAATTTACTTATAAGTTTCTAATGGGTAAAATCTTGTTTCAAAACTTTTTTATAATAATAATTTATAATAAAATATTACAGTGTGGCACCTTTATAAAAATTTTAAAACACCAAGCCAATGACTCAGATAATCTATAGTACCTTCACTACATTTCTTAAATACTCATAGTAACATAGAGGTGACCCTGAAGAGTATAATTTCTAATAGGTCTTTAACATGTACCTATGAATACTTTTATATAACTACGTCACTTTTTTCTTGATAATAGGATGAAATACTTTCAAGAGACTCATTGAGTCAGAAATTATATTTGGTTTTGTGGCTTTTTCTCATCTCTTCCAAATTACTCACCCCAAAGTTTGTATCTAATCACAGAAATTTTCCAATTTCTTTTGATTGCTTTTTCCCTTTTGTAAATTTAAATACAGACTGAACTAAATTCCCCTCTCTAATTTATTGCTAAAATCATTCAGTACTATAAATTTGCTTCTTTATATTCCATAATTTTTGATACATAATATTTATGTTGTAAATTTTTATTTTGAGTTTTTAAGATTACTTCTTTCCTTTGGCATTATAATACATTGATAAATCATTTTTAGTTTCTATTTGATTTTATATCTTTATTATGACATTATATGTGTTAACCTATAGCATAAACTCTAAATGTAGCATATAAAATCTCTGATTTTCTATATTTACCTATCTTTAAGACCAAACTCTTCCTCAACCAAAAGATGGAGTTCATAGTATTTATAAGGGTGGTTAAAGCATTTTATTATTTATTTTGTTAATTAAAATATTTCATTATTTTGAAAATATTTTATTGTTATTACATTTCATATTTGGAAAAATATATATTCTTAATTGTTCACAATAATCTCTCTCATATATATGATTTAGTTTATTTAATTCATCCCTAGTTCTTTTTTCTTATTTATCTTTATGTTGTCTCTATAAAAGATCTCCCACTATTTCTTAAATTTGTCTCTTTTCACAGGCTTGCAAGCTTTTCCTTTATAACATTTTTAAACATATCTGGGGTTCTTCTATCCTTAAAAAACCTATCATTTGATATTTAAATTATCATCTTATTTCTTTCCTACCTTTGACAGCCAAACTCTTAGAAAAAATTCTTCTGTTCTCATTGCCTTCACTAGTTTTTTTTTCATTTACTTCTCAACTTTTTGCAATCATAATTACAGTCTCATCGTTCAATTGAAACTATTCTCTCCAAAGTTAATAATAATCTCTTAAAGGAAAAATCTGTTAATTTTCTATTTCAACATTTTAATACTGTTAACCATTCTCACTTTTTGAATATTCTCTCCTCTGGGTTATTCACAATATTGCTTTCCTCATTCTCTATTTTCCTGGTTCTCCCTTTCTCATTCTTTTTTTTTTTTATTGTATCATCATCCATGTCTCCTCCCCTAACTTGGAGGGTATCCCAAAAGTCAGTACTTAGTCCTTTTTTTTCTATTTCTGCAGTCTCTTGATGACCTTCCCTGTTTTTATGGATTTAGTTAACGTCTATTTATGGATCACTACAAGATCTAACTATTCAACCCTTGACTATCTCCTGAGTACTAATCCAACATTACCAACTACCCTTTGGACATTTCCAACTGTCCTGTAGGTCTTAAAGTTATCTTTAACTCCTCTCTCCTGTCACCCCACATATTTAATTAGTTGTCAAGTTTTGTTTATATTCCCATAATATCTCTGCTATGCTGTCTGTCCCTTCTCTAAGCTCACGTGACTACTACTATGATTCAGACTTTTATCATCTTTTACTTTCTTAATTGGTATCCCTACCACAGGTCTCTCCCCTATCTGTTTTTTTATGCAGTAGAGATTTTCCAAAAGTATATTTGACCATGACACATACCAGCTATTTGACTCTGTGCAAGTTGCTTACCCTCTCAAGTTCCCCTGGAAACTAGTCTGCTTGCTGTCCTCACATTAAGCTCCCCATCGTGTGCCTATACACTGGCTCTCTTTCATGCCTGGAATGTTTCCTTATCTCTCATTTTTTTTTTTGGAATTTCCTTCAAAATTTAAAGCCTTAGGGATCTTCCCAGTCTATAGTGTTCTTCATTCCAAAATTAGCTTCTTTTCATTTTGTAGCTATTCTACTGTTAAACATAAATATGCATATGTTGTCTCCCTGTTTGGAATGTGTACATTCCTTGTTACATAAGATTCTATTTAATTTTTGTCTTTACATCCCCATATTTAGCTTGATGCCTGGGACATAGTAGGCTCTTTATCTAGTTGATTCATTCATTTTGATAGAGATAGTTTCTTCACTAGTAGTTAAATTACAGGTCTAGTCCCAAAAAATGCTTGTTATATAAAAGATATGTATAGCATTTGGATTTTCACAGTTAATTGATAAAGTGATATCTGTATCCTCAAATTTTTTCATACTGAATTCTTTTCCCTTATCAATTCTATCTTGTATTACACTTGACTTTTTTCATATCCTCCCTTTTTATCAGGTTCTTTTCTCCTCATTCCTTAGCAGAATTATTTGTTTATAGTGAACAATAATTTTTTAAAATAAATTTATTATTTATTTTTAACATTCTTTTTTTATAAAATAAAAATTTAAGTTCCGCATTACTTCCTTCCTATTCTTCCCTCACCCATTGAGAAGACAAGCCATGTGATATCATGGATTACTGTTAAGTAAATAAACTGGGAATTATAAATTAATGTGGATCTGCCATTAATGTGGATACTGACATGACAGTATATACTTAATAAATATCCTCCTATAATGGCTATAACAATGTGAGTGGATAGAGCAGCAACAAAAATGATACTGAACTCTCTGTAATTATAAACAAGCTTATCCCCTAAGAAGTGATAAGAAAATATAATTCCTTATCTTCCCTGTGATATGGGACATTATAGGTATAGAACACAATATATACTATCATACTCAGTTATATGTTGGCTACATACATGTTTTATGTGTTATCTTGCTGGACTGTTTGTTTTTTCCCCTTCTCTTTATTTTTTAATTAATTATTATTATTTTTTTTTTGCTGAGGCAATTGGGGTTAAGTGACTTGTCCAGGGTCACACAGCTGGGAAGTATTAAGTATCTCAGATCAGACTTGAACTCAGGTCCTCCTGACTTCATGGCTGGTGCTCTATCCACTGTGCTATCTACCTTCCCTTTTTTATTTTATTTTATTTTTTTGTTAAAGGATGACAGGATTATGGATTTGGAATCTTAAGAGATCCACAACTCCAACTCTCTCATTTTACAGAAAATGAAAATCAAATATAGGGAGGTTAAGTGACTTAAATATTCAGAGTCATATAATCAATATGTCTAAGGTATTATGCTAAGTGATGGTCATACAAATATAAGCAAAAAGAAAAAGACAGTGTTTGCCCTCACAAAGCTTATATTCTAGTGAGGGAAGACAAAACATAAAAGAAAGATGAATAGCAGGACTGGGAAATAGGGTTCAATGGACATGGTGGAGAAGATTGGAACATCAAAAGAAAAGCCAGGTGAAGAATGAAATGCACATGGGCAGTTCCTCAAAATAGATGTTTTGGGAGGCACTCCTTAATCAAAATAAGGCAGCACAAGAGTTGAAGATAACTCTCCATGATAATTTTCGGGTTCCTAGAGTCACAAAGTATAATCAGTTTCTTTCATTGATATAAGATTTTTAAAAGTTGAAAATAACACATTTTCAATATTTTGTCCAGAAAGTTGCTAGCAGCCTAAATATGATTTAAACATTACTTTTAAATCTAATATAATAGATTTCCCAGTGGTATATTCTCCTCTTCAAAAAAAGCTTTTCAAATTTTATTTTTGCATTCCAAGAACAAGTTGAATTATGCTGGTATGTCCACTTGAAGCTTTTAGGATTTAGATATTTTTTGTTGAATCGAATTTTTATGAAGAAGATGAATTTTTGAGAATTCAGCAGCATAATGCATTAAATAGTGAAGATTTAATAGAATTTTGATTTCCTGAAAGAATTTAATGTCTTGAAAGTTGTCAGTCTCATAGAGCATAAAAAATTTTGACTATTTTCTTTAACAAACTTAATATGTCTAAAATAAATTATGATGTTTTTCTGGGGGAAAAAATCTTGTTTCCTTTTTAAACAGAGCTCAGTTAGGCTTTGGGCTCATTTTAAAATTTTATTGAATTTATCTTTAGATTTAAATTTTTGTTGACAACACATATGAAGAAAGCTAAGATTGATAACAAAGAACATTAAATCAGAATTCTCAAATTGTTGACAAAAAATTTGTCGACAAAAATATTGTGAATTTTTTTAATTAATTAAAATATTACTTTTTACTTGTGTATAAATACATAGCCTAGTTTAAAATTTCTTCTTTAGAAAAACTCATTGGGGAAGATTAATATAGATATAGTAGCATATTTTTAAATTTCAGGTTATTAGCTTTTTAAAATGCCTTCATTTTAAAAAGATATGTGAATGGATAGGATTTCATTGTGTATTTGAGATTTAGATATGCAATATTTTCTCTATTAGATTGGAAGGTTTCTAGGTGAAAAGACTGGGGTTTTTTTGTTTGTTTTATTCTTAATGTCTAACACACAAATAGGCATATAGTAAATATTTTCTGGACATGTAGCTACAAGTTTTTTGTATTTTTTAAAATTTTATTTTATTTTATTTTATTTGCAAAACATATGTATGGGTAATTCTTCAACATTAACCCTTACATAGCTTTCTGTTACAAATTTTTCCCCCCTACTTCCCACCCCTCCCCTAGATGGCAGGATATCCACTACATGTTAATTATGTTAAAATACTTGACAAATCAAATATATGAATACATATTTCCACACTTATCATTGTTCAAGAAAAAACATCTACACAAAAGACATATCAGATAAAGGAAATACAATGTAAGCAAACATCAATCAAGAGTATGAGAATGTTATGTTGTGGTCCACATTTCACATCCCTCTCTCTGGGTGTATATGGCTTTCTTCAATGAATAACTGGAACTGGTTTGAAACATTTCATTGTTGAAGAGAGCCATGTCCATCAGAATTGATCGTCATATAGTGTTGTTGCCGTATATAATTATCTCCTGGTTCTGCTCATTTCACTCAGCATCAGTTCATGCAAGTCTCTCCAGGCCTCTCTGAAATTGTCCTGTCGTTTCTCACAGAACAATAATATTCCATAATATTCATATACCATAATTTATTCAGCCATTCTCCAATTGAAGGGCATCTATTCAGTTTCCAGTTTCTAGCCACTACAAAAAAAGGCTGCCACAAACATTCTTGCACATGTGGGGCCCTTTCCTTCCTTTATGATTTCTTTGGGATATAGGCCCAATAGAAACACTGCTGGGTCAAAGGGTATGCACAGTTTGATAACTTTTTTTTTTTTTTTTTTTTTTTT
>JAJPUD010000075.1:242134-303798 GCA_023553655.1 Myrmecobius fasciatus | reverse complement strand
GGCTGGTGAGTTTGATAACTTTTTGAGCATAGCTCCAAATGTAGCTACAAGTTTTACCAGTTTGAAGAAGATTTTGAAAGACCATTATGGGAATACTGTGGAAAGGGTGATATGCCAGTTGGGAGAGTTGGTTGCAAATAGATGCTGCTACCCTGAATTGATTGTAGTCAAGAATAATTGGAATATGATCTGTCCCACTAATCTGCTTAGAAAGTGGTCTGGCTGGACAGAACTTATTTGTCTGAATGTTCCTGTTTTGGAACATTAAGACTTGGAGAATTTCTCTACTCTCTACTTCCCACTTTCTCCTTTCTTACTTAGCCTTAATCACTGATAGAGTGGTGCTTCAGTCAAACTGAGGGTCGTTAAAGTCCTTAGTTTAAAAAGGCCTTCCATTGCATCAAGGGCCAACCGCAGTCATCTTAATCTGTATCTTGGCATTGGACCCAGATAGTTCTAGAGGAGAAAGTGAAGCTGTAGCTTTACACAATCCTCCCTCACTTAAATCCAGTTCACTTGCATGTCATAACATCACCTCCCTGACATCCTCTTCGAGATGAAGAACAAGCAGCTTCTCACATTATTACTGTCTGGTGAACTGGCATTACTTATCTTTCTTATTTACTTGCTATTTATACTATTGTAATCAGTTTTAACCCTTGAAAAAGGTAAGCTGATTTTTTAAAAATTCTGAGTGAATATTTACTGTGGAAGACTGTATAAAAGAGGGAAATGTGCTTACCAGGGGAGATTTTTATTTTCAGAGTATTCTATAGAATAAAAATACCAGTCTTTGCTCAGTGGTTGGGGGGGAATGTTTCTGCTTTAATATGGGGGCTATGAACTTATTAAATTCCAAGATTTGTAACTAATTCTCCATAATACCAGAGAAAAAGGACAGCTGTGAACCCATGAGAATAATTGCCCTGAACAAGAAAAAAAAATGCAACAAACTTACATTGATAATCACCACCTAGAAGCTACAGATAAATGAATGGAAAATATAAAGGGAAGAATTCTAGGCAAGGAATAGTATGAAGAAAGTTCTAAAGCTAGGAAAGAAAGAAGAAACCTGCATTTAATAGTAGGGTTAAGGTTTGGCAATAATGAGACATAAAGTAGGGCTAGACAATGAGGTGACTCTGAATGCTAGAACAAAGCATCTTTTTATTATTCCCAGCTTCAGTATGAACATTTTAAAAAGTGAAGTTACATGAAAATTGCTAACAAGTAAAACTAATAGAAAATAATTTAATAAGAAATTAAATGAGAAATTAGATTTCTAGTAATTGGCTATATATCTTGTTTCAGGAGATTGTTAGACGATAATTGTCTAAGAAGTTATAGCCTGCATGTTTAAAGCCTAGCATTCAGAGTCTTTTAAGAGAAAAATTTATCCATTCATATTTTTGATGTTTTGTAATATGACATATATATATGGATGTAATAATTTCCATGTATCTTTAGTCATAGTTGAACTTGGAGCCCCCTTAGATTTGATGGATCCTGATTGTTGGTTTTCATACTCTTACTCAAATGTATTTAAGCCTCAACATGTAATTTAACACTGGAGCACATACAAGTAAGAAAAAATAACTTTATTCTCTAAATTTTTTTGTTCTTTCTGCTTTCAGGAATTCAGGAGCTTTCAGGAATATAACTTATCAGATATACTGTAATGGAAATTCTTAGAAAGTATAAATTGAACTAGATTACTACTCATATCCCTTTCAACTCTAAAATTCCTGTACTATTCCAGATTAATCTGGCAACATTGTGTAAATAGGATGACTCAAAGAGAAGACCATAGAGGCCATGAAATTTTCTTCTGAGTTCAGAGTCCTTTGAAAGGTGATTTTCAAACCTATTCATCCATTTCATTTCTATCCTAAGCACCAGAACTACACCCTTAACTCCCTCTAAAGGGGGAAATAGCAAGAAGATTTAAAATATATAAACAACACAAATATAAAATTAACAAATAGAAACACATACAAAGTGGCTAAATATATGGTAGATTGTTGGTGAGGGCTAACAGCTGGAATCTGAAAAGGCTTTATGAAAAATATGGTTCCAGAACTGCTGCTTAAAGGAGAGGAAATGTCTGTAGTGGGAGAGGGATAATACATTCTTGGCGTGAAAGATGACAAGTATAAAGGCCCTGGAGATAGCGCTAAGTGCTACATACAAGACAGAGAGGTGGGAGAAGGGTATATAATAGGGCTGGAAATAGAGATTGGGTCAAGGTCTTTGTTAGGCTTTAAAAGTTAAACAGAGGAGAGTATGTGTTTGTATACAAATATATAAATATACACACAAATATACATTATACACACAGAGACACATTCATCTCCTAGAGGCAATCTGAAATTACTATCATCGGTTGAGTGGAGAAGTCATGAAGTCAGGACTGCACTGAAGGAAAATTTCTTTGGCAGCAATATATATGATGAACTGAAGTGGGTAAAAAACTTAAGGCAATGCAGAACAACTAAGAGGCTGTTGAAGTAATCCATTTGAAAGAAAAAAAAGGATCTAAACTAAGCTGATAGCTGTGTGAATAGAGAGAAGGGGTCAGATTGTGTGAAAATACAAACTGCAAGACTTGGAAACTTACTTGATGTTTGGTGACAGTAAGGAGTTCAGTATAATGCTGAAATAATAAAGCTGGAACACTGGAAGGAAGGTAATATCTTTGACAGAAATAGGAAAGTTTGAAAAAAGGATTTAGTGGGAAAGAGAGTGTCCAATTTTAGATACCTGGAGTTTAAGTTCTGTACTTAGTTTGAGATGTCCAACGGGTCATTCATAATGTGGGACTGAACCTCATGGAAAAATTTTGAAATGAATATATAAATTTGGAAATCATCTACATAACATGATGGATAGAGGTTATAGTTAAATCAGTGTGATTATCAAGATAGATAATTATGGAGCAGGAATTCTTAATCTTTTGTGTGTCAGTGGCTTCTTTGGCAGTCTGATAAAACCTATAGAACCCTTTACAAAGTAATATTCTTAAATTCATAAAATAAAATATATAGTATTACAAAAAAATTTGATTATACCTAAGTACAGCTAGAAATTTTTTTTAAGTTCACAGACCCCAGATTAATGATTAGGAAGAAGAGAAGGTGGCCCAGGATCTAACTTTGGATGAAGTTCATTTTAGAAAAATATTAAACAAAACAGAATTTAGGCAAAGCGTCCTACTAATAACCTTACTCCAGGTTGCCTTTAATCAATATACTTTGAATAAAATTGTGCAGCTATTTGCAAATCCCCCCTAATTGAACTATTATCCAATCAGTTTTGTCCATTTTGTCCCCAGTGATGCCATAAGAGACTTTGGTGATTGCCTTGTTAGAAATCTAGATACATTTACATTTACAGTGATCCCTATCCTTTTAACCAGAAACCCTCTCCTAAAAGAAAATAAGTTATTTTAGCATGACTTCTTACTAAAAACCTTATGATTACAGCTAATTGTTCATAAAGCAGCACTTTAATCTCTTCAAGAATATAATCAAGAATTAGCATCAAACTCAAAGGTCTATAAATCCAGAGTACATAGAGTACAAGCTGGGTTGGAACAAGAGGAATATTTAAAATTATGTGCCAGTTATTTTGTTGTTATAAAATCCAAAATTCAGAAAACTTCCACTCAGAAGAGTTGTATGAGCCTATACTCAACAGTCTGAGTTTTAGTGGAGGGGAACAAGAAGGTCAAAATTGTATTGTGTAACAGGACCAGAGTACAACTGTTACTTTTATATTATCAAAATCTGGGAACCAAAGAAGATCTGGAAAGATAAAGCTAGTGGAAGGGACACTAGTAGGAGAATTTTAAATAGGAAAATGTCTGATATAGAATACTGTGCTGGAGACAACATGGAATAGCCAGATATTGAAGAGATCACTGCAATTTAGGAACCATATCACCTTCAGAGAGTAGTGGTTATCTGGCAAGAGACTGACTTACAGACCAAACCTAAATAGAATCTAGAAGAACTTAGATATCTGCAAATTTATCAAATAAAAATTATTCAAAAAGTTAATTTTTCCTTAATCCCTACTCTGATGCTTCACCCAGTCATTAAGGTGATCTGAGGTTCTAAAGGCATACCATCAGGTAAACAAATGATGGAAATGCTTTGACTGTGTGTTTATCTGTTGTCAAACTTGAGTTTATATAGGTTCTTCATAAAGTTAGTTTGCAGGATGATCAACTTATTGAACACAATTGTCAAATTGTGTTTATAGTAGTATTATAATCCATGTCTGGGGAGGGACTGCTCACATTGAAAATATTGAAAAGATTGTCTATATTAAAAAGTTTTAACATGTAGGTCATACAGTGGTTTAGTTGATTTAGAGGACATGTAAAAGTAGTCAGTCAATAATTGGGTATTAAGTGTTTTCTCTCTGGGAAGCATTAAAATAGATAATAAAAAAACAAAAAACAAATGAAATAGTCCTTATCCCAAATTTTAAGGAAGGAAACATAAACACATATAATACAAAAATACACACAAAATAAATGTAATTTTAAGGAATAGGTACTAGTAGCCAGAGATATCAGGAAGAACATGATATAAAATATACTACTTGAATTGAGCTTTAAAGGAAGTTTGGGATCCTAAGAGATGGAAGTGAAAAGGGAATTGCATTTGAGGGATGGAAGATAATCTGGGGGGGGCAAAAGCATGGAGGAATGAGATGGGAGTGTCATATGTGAGGAACAGCAAGAGACCTAGAATTTATAAAGCAAAATAATGTGTAATAAGCCTGGAAATTTAGATTGGACCCAATCCATGAAAGAACCGAGTTAAATGATAGTACTTGAAAACAAAGACATTTAGGTTCTAATAGTACCACTAAGGTAAACTGAGAATATGTCTTACTTTGAAGATATGAGAAGACTCATAGAAAGACATCATAATTTTCTTCAAGTCTTTAAAGGCCTGTCCTGTTGAAGAGGGATTATACTTAATTCTGTTGGGCTCCAAAGGGAACTCGAGTATAAACTGCAGAGAGGCAATTTAGGATTGATATCAGGAAAAAAATTCCTAAGGATTTAAACTGCTCAAAAGTAAAACAGGTGGTTTGGAAAAATAACAGGGTTATCCTCATTGAAGGTCTTCAAGCAGAAGTTAAATGGCTACTTGTCAAGAATTGTTGTAGTGACAATTCCTTTTGCTTATGACTTTACTAGATAGGTGGCTATTACGGTCCCTTCTAACCCTGGATTTTGTGATTCTGTAATTCAGTAATGATTCTGTATAAGGAGAATACAGCAGACATTACTTGAATTTTAGGGAAAGCATCCCATTTTAATAAAATCTACAAACAAATTAGGTAAATTTACAAATAAGTAGATAATTGGAATGTATGAATTACTGGAGCCATAGAATAGTCAATGGGCTAGTGTGACTTTAGAGGGATGTCTCTTGTGGAGTGTCATTGTGATCTATAAGGCTTTTGCTATTTAGATATTTACATCAGTGGAAGTAATACATTAATACTAGATGAAAGCAAAGATGGCTTACTTATCAAATTTGCAGATGACATAAAAAACAAAATACTGAACAGTAGAATTAGAATCCAAAAGATCTATTACAGACCAATAGAAAAAATAATAGTGAAATTTAGTAAGAACAATTTTAGTCTTACACTTAGATTCAGAAAATCAACCATAGAAGTAATAGCAACATTATAGTTAAAATCTGTAACAATGTAAAAATGAGATATTAGCTTACCTTGATGTTTTGCATAGCATTTTACCTCTATCTCATTTGACTTTCACAAAAACCCTGAAGAATTTTGAAAGCATAGCAATTAAAGTGGGGCAAAATGTGAAGGTTTTAGTAAAAAAATAAATCATATAGTATGACATGCCAACATTTTTAAAAGATTTTTTTAATAATTTTGCTGCTTTTCATGTGTAAAGAATTTAAAGAATGGGCTGATAACAAGATAACTATATTACTTGTAAAATAAGAATGAGTGGACTCGGAAGTCTAATAAAAGTAAATGAACTTTGCAAATAAATTTTTACGCTTAGATGTATAAATATATATTTTCTGGTTCTTGTAGCAATGTTCTAAATATTTAAGATTACTTGATTTGTAACATCCAAATTGTTGAACTTTGCAAAAATTTTCTTTTTTAAAAACTTTTTTTTTTTTTTTTTTGCTGAGGCAATTGGGGTTAAGTGACCTGCCCAGGGTCACACAGCTAGCGAATGTTAAGTTTCTGAGAACAGATTTGAACTCAGGTCCTCCTGACTTCAGGGCTAATGCTCTATCCACTACGCCACCTAGCTGCCCCTTTTAAAAAACTTTTTAATCAACAGAAATTACCATTTTTATTTCTGCCCCTCCCTCATAAGAGAAAGAAAAAAATCTATATAAATTTTTAGCTGAGGAAAATAATTTCCTGTATTGTACAAAAATTATATTTCTTCTTCTTACTTCCCCTCACCAAAGGAAAAAAATGAAAAATAAACTCCCTGTTACCAGCATGTAAAGTCAATCAAAACAAATTCCTGCATTGTCCTTATCACCAAAAAAGAAAAGTCCCAGTCTTCTCTCTCTCAAGAGATTTATACCATATCTCATCTTTAGACCTCTGGAATTGAGGGTAGTCATTATGCCAGTTAAGCATTTCCAAGTCTTTCAGAGTTGTTTGCCTTCATAATATCATTGCCATTGTATATATTTTCCTTCTGGTTTCACCTGCTTCACTCTCTATACAAGTCCTTCTAGGTTTCTCTAAAACTATCTGTATCATTTCTTACAACAAAACACTATTCCATTATATCCATATACTTCAACTTATTCTACCATTCCCCAATTTATTCCTCCTGGCTGTTTGCAGTATTTTTTTTCTTTGATCAAGAAATAATCGATTTTGGCCATGGTGTTCCTGGAAGTTTTCATTTTGGGGTTTCTTTGAGGAGGTTAACAATTGATTCTTTCTATTTTTACTTTCCTCTCTGTTTCTGAGAGATCTGAGCAGTTTTCTCTTATTTCTTGAAATGGAATACTTAAGTTCTTTTTTGTTGTTCTGGTTATGGTTATTTGGTAGTAAAATAATTCTTAAATTATCCCTCTTGGATCTGTTATCCAGGTCAGTTGTTTTTGCTCTTCTGATTACTATATATTGTCTATCATATGTGTAGATTATTAATTCCTACCTGGTTAAGTCAATTTAGGGATTCTGGTCACTGTTGCCATTTTCAAAATAGCCTTTCTTTGTTATTTTTGGCTCTTCATTTGTTTATATTTATACTCAAATGAAAGCTAAGAAGTTTGGCTAATCTTTTAGCTAAACTATACCTCTCTTTTCTAGTCAGTGAACATTGAAATAAAGTATTAGGTAAAATTTTATCAAGTTTGATAAAGATCACTGACAGGTTGTAATGTTCAAATTCTTGCCTTTTTATTTAGGGGAAGATTGAGGGATAGTGAGCACTTATGTGAGGAAATCACCACCTTCACTCTAAAATGAATTACTTTTATTCCTGGGTAAGATTTTTCTGATTTATTTAAATTTCAATTTCTCTATTCACTATGGTCACATCATTTAAAATGCCTAAAACAAAACAATCCCATCTAGAATTAAAATTGCATCCCAAGGTGATCATACTAGTTGTCTTTTTTAGTATATATTCTCAAAAAATCTTTTAAAGTTAATTTTATTATCTTTTGTCTTTACGTTACCTCCATTTCTCTTATTATTTCTTTCCCTCCTCGAATCCCTCCCAAAGAGCCATTCAATATAACAAAGAATATTTTTCAAAAGGAGGAAAAAATTCAGAAAAATTGATCAATACATCCAAAAAGTTTTGGTATATTTGCATTCTTCCACATTCATGAACCACACCCCCACCGACCCTCTGAAAAGCAGTGGGGGGAAATGTATCTGTACTTTTCTTCATAATTTTATAAAATTATTTGTCATTTTATAATAATTCTTTATTTTTAAATTATAGTCATTGTATATTATTTTCTTGGTTCTTACTGCCCTCCTAATGAATTCATAAAAGATCTTCCATGCTTCTCTGTGTTTGTCCTACTCTGTTGCTATATCACAGTAATTCTATTTATTCCATTTCTTTGCTGTCACAAAAAATACTATTGTAAATATTTTGTTGCATATGGAGACTTTCTTCTTATCAATGACCACTGATATCAATGACCAATGATAATGAGATATGCACCAAGTATACAATCTCTGAGTCAAAGGGTAGGGCCATTTTAGACACTTTATTTTAATAATTCAAAATTGCTTTTAACGGTGGTTATACCAAATCACATTTCTACCAAATAGTGCCTATTGTATAAGATAACTCATCTGTCTTTCCACAGCTTTGGAAGGTATATGATCTACTTCTCTTCTGATTTTTTTTAATGCAAAGCAATTGGGATTAATGACTTGCTCAGGGTCATGTAACTACTATTAAGTGTCTGAGGCTGGATTTGAACTTAGATCTTCCTGACTTCAAGGCTGATGCTCTATCCACTCTCTTCTGATTTTTTAATGGCATAACATATAATATTAATGTCAGGTGTTCATTTTGAAATTATTGTGAAATATGGCATATAATGTTGCTCTAACACCTAATTTCTGTCAGACTGCTTTCTAGGTTTCCTAGAAATTGTAAACATATATTAAGTTATTTCCTTAAAAATTGATTTTCTTTTATCATATTTAGCATGTATTAGATTACCTGTCATCTAGGGGTGGGGGTGGGGGGAAGGAGGGGAAAAGCTTGGGAAAAAAAAGCTTTTGCAAAGGTCAATGTAGAAAAATCACTCATGTTTTGTAAATAAAAAGCTTTTAATAAAAAAAATAAAATAACTCTGGACAGAGTAAGGGAGAAGACTTTTAAAAAAATTGATTTTCTTATTAAACACTGCATTGACTTCCCTTGCTTCAGTCCAGTCTATTTCATTGATCTACTTCTCAATTTTTAACTAATTTCAAATTATTTTGATGACTTGCTTTATAGTTGTAAAATAACACTCATGCTAAAAATCCTATAAAGCATAAGCATCAAGAGATCTTTTTCAATATCATAAAAGGTATCAATCAAAAAAATAAAAGCACACATTATATATAATTGGGATACATTAGAAGCTTTCCCAATACATAAAGAATTTTAAGGACAAATGCCTAATATTCCCTTATTTTATATAATTTTAGAAATGATAGCAGTAGCAATAGAG
Organism: Myrmecobius fasciatus; assembly: GCA_023553655.1. Classification (NCBI taxonomy): domain Eukaryota; kingdom Metazoa; phylum Chordata; class Mammalia; order Dasyuromorphia; family Myrmecobiidae; genus Myrmecobius; species Myrmecobius fasciatus. The sequence continues at coordinate 294,565 of JAJPUD010000075.1, read as the reverse complement.
ACACAAATTAAAGATGTAAGATTGACAAAGAGTAGATAAAAAGATAAAACTGACCTTTATTTAGAAATATTTGGACACAGAAGTTTTGGTGGCCGTTTCCCCTTCTATTTTAATATCTTCCTATTAATTTGTCTGCTTCTACTCTTGGTTTAAATTTAATTTCAGTCCTTATTTCTTACATTTCCTTGTATTTCACTTTCTTACTCCATTACCTTTTATATGCTATCCTCAAATACTGGCTGTATTACCTTTTTCCATAGTGAAGGATTTACTTTTCACTAGAGTCAGTCCCTGATCTAAGTGAACAAAACTAGCCCCAAGTGGATGGCATTTCACTTTTTTTCAGGCCTTGATGCAGTCCAAAACACAGTGGGGTGCCCTAGCCCTATGGAGAGCTACTGAAATGTAGGGCCACCTCAGCCTGAACTGGATTCTGTTTTCCTACCCTCCACCCTACAAAGACAGAGGCAATGTTACTGTTTGCTGCTTGTTGCTGCACAGTGGTGGAGTGAGAATAGGGGCAAAGTGTGACAGTGGCCAGAGGCTGCAACAACAGCAAGCAGGTGGCTGAATGGGTCCCAGAACCCAAGCCAGTGGGTTGGGTTGTTGCTGCATAGCCAGAGCATGGAGGTCGGTAGGAAGGAATTGATGAATGAACATATTAGGGATTAGCCTCTCTGCTATTCATTAGTTTGTCATCTTATTAGGTTTCTTAACATGACTTGTGGAGATAGCTACAATTCCTTTTTTTATAATTCCTGTTTGGGGAAGTTTTGAAAATTCATGACAAGAAAAAAATGTCTAGTCCTCTATATTTTTGGTCACATTCAGATATTCTTTTAATTCTACAGCTGTGGTCCATTTTAATAACAATAATTCATACTATATTATAGGCATTTAATTAGATGGTGTTTGAATTAAAATAAGAGTATTTGTCACTAATTTTATAAATAACAGTATGTTTTTGTTTTAAAAAGTCATTGCTACAAAATATTGATTTCTGGGAATCCATTGATGTAGACAGTCTTATGTGGTAAGCAAGTAAAGTGACATACTTCTGAACCAAGATGCCAATACTGAGAAGATTAAATTACTGCTTTATCAAGGATATTTATTTATTAATCCTAATTACAATTAATTGCTTTTGTCCTTTGCTTAAGTTATGGTTTTCTGCCCCTGAACTTGGTTCAGAGTCCAGTTAGTCAATAATGGTTTAAGTTTAGAAATCTAGCTTTCCTGGTAATCACTGGTCTATTCTTGCCTCAAAAAATTTAACAGACCTTGTCAGATGTATGTGAACACATCATACATGATATCTTTATACCTATTATCCAACTATCCTACAAAGATATTTGTTTTGTTATCTTGTACCTAGACTCTGAGGGAGCAAGGGAGAAGGTCTTGTATTAACATTACCAAACTTTGAACCAATCATGTGGTTTCCTGTACCTCGGCTTTATAAACCATTTATGTTGTCCCCAATCACATGATGTCATATATCCTGTTCTCTTCTTTGTTCTGTCCTCCCCAAATCGTAGAGAGGGGAATTCTCCATCTGTTTGAGGTCCATCGGTTTGAACTGAGTGTGGACCACAACATAGCATTTTAACGCTTTCTGTGAATATTTCCATGCATTTTGTTTTCCTTCTTAGGTTGTTTTTTTTTTCTCTCTTTCCAGATCTGATGTTTCTTGTGCAGTAAGATGACTGTATAGATATGTATACATATATTGGATTTGTCATATAATTTATCATATTTAGCATATATTGGATTGCCTTTCATCTAGGGGTGGAGGGTGGGAAGAAGGAGGGGAAAAGCTTGGAACAAAAAAAAGTTTTTTGCAAAGGTCAATGTAGAAAAATCACTCATATGTTTTGTAAATAAAAAGCTTTTAATTTAAAAAAAAAGAATACTCTGAGGCCAAAGACTGTGTAGAGGGTAAGAAGTAGGCATAGAAATGAATAACAACCATGGGGCTTTGATCTTGGAAATCAGAGGGGTATCAGATTTGGCCCCCAGCCCACTGTGAATCCTGAAACTGAATAACCAGGAATGAGACCTCAGTTCTCTGCAGTTCTATTGTTGTGAACTCACAGAACATTCTAGTTAACCAAGTGTGTCCTGTACCATTTTATTCAAGCTCCAACTGGAATGCAAGCTCATTTGTATTGATCATCATCAAATGCAGATCATGAGTTTGTAAATCTCATATCAAGAAGACACCAAATTTCACTCAGGTTGACACCATTTTGGGTATACTGGAAGCTCTCCCACCTTGGGCTGCTCTTAAGATCCTTGAACAACACACCACTCAATATTTGGAGAAAGTAGAAGTACCACCCAAAAGAATACAAAACAATACCAAGCACAATCCGGGTATTCTCACCAGGACTGGCCAGATTCTGTCACTAATGTAAATTGAAAAAATGAGATGTCTAGAAGGATTTGTAAAACAAAGAATCTCATCATAAAGAGCTATTATAGTGAAAGGGTCTGCCAAAGACACAAACCCAGAAAAAAGAAAATGGCTTCAACTAGAATTCCTGGATAAACTGAAGGAAGATGTGTGAGTGTGTGTGTTTGTGTGTGTCTTAATGGGGATGATTCAATTGTTAAAAATGAAATGAGATTACTAGAGGAAAGAATTGGAATGGAAATGTCTAACTACAAATATTCATAATGGTTTCATTTTTATTTTTAATGAGAAGAAGAGATAGAAAGATAAGGTGGATTTTGCAGACTTAAAAAATAAAATATAATTTTAAATGAAATGTATGGAAGTTTGAAAAAAAATACAAAATGCCCAAACTAATCGAACAAGAGATAGAGAACTTAAGTTATATAAATAAGTTCCAGAAAGATTTGCAAGTGAATTCTAGCAACATTTAAAGAACAATTCCAGAATAACATGTGCTGTTTGAAAAAGAAAACTATAAAAGAATCAGTCCTACTAAATTTCTTCTATGATATAAATATAATCTTGATACCCAAGGCCAGAGATACCAAATAGAAAAGAAAAATTATAAATTGATGAAAATTGATGCAAAAAATTAAATAAAATATTTCCAAGAAAACTAAAGCAACAGATCCCCAAAATTATATATAATTAGCAAGTTGGTTTTATACCAGGAGTACTGGGTTGATTTAGTATTATTAATGAAATTGTCAACATAAACCATATTAATATTAAGATCAACAAAAATCATACAATTATATGAGTAACTGCACAAGAAATTCTGAGCAAATATATTCATTCTTCTTTGGAACACAAATTAACAAACAAAAATAAACTATTTTCCTTAATAAGGTAAATTGTATCCTAAAACCAAGAAATGAAAATAAGTGTAATAGGTATATACTATAGAGACCTTTTTAGTGAGATGAGGTAAAATAAGGATATATTTTATCACCTTTACTATTTAGATAGTGCACAAAATGCTAATTATTATATAATCTTAAGACAAAAAATGAAAAAGCAAAAGTAGGGGAGGGGAGGCAGAGTCAAGTTGGCAAAGAGAAAACAGGACATTGCCTGAGCTCTCTGCAGCTTCCCTCAGAATCATGAGGATTTTGGAGTGACAGAACTCACAAATATTCAGAGTATAATTTTCTAGCTTAAGATATTTTGAAAGGACTTCAGGAGAGGTGTATCTCAATTGGGCAGGGAGAAATTCAGCCCAGCACAGGTGATGTTCAGGGAGGCCCAGCATGGGGAATCTAGCAGGAGACCCTTAACCAAAGTACAGTAGTAGTGTTGCCTACTCTATTTTGGTTCAGGCCAGTGGATCAGCAGGCCTGCTGTGAGACCTCCAAGGCAACCACGGAAGACAAATTGAGAACCCCCAAATTTGGCATAATAGAAACTCAGCCAAAACATCCAACACCATGAGAAAGCCCCAGCACAGCAGAAAGTCATTGAGAAGCCCCTGTACTCCTGCAAAAAAAAAAAGCTTGGGATAATGTCCCCTGCACTCTAGGAGCAGAGTTCAACTTTTTAAAATGCGCTAAAAATCAAAGAGAGCTCTTACCATAGAAAACAACTGTGGATTACAAGGAAGATCGGAACACAAGCCCAGAAGACTACGACAATAGCAAAATGCCTATAGGTGAAGCCTCAAAGTGTGATATGGACAGGTCTCAAGCTCAAAAGTTGTTCTTTTTTTTTCATGTTGCCTAATGCCTTTATTTTTATTTTTTCTTAAAGCATTTTATTTACAAAACATATGCATGGGTAATTTTTCAGTGCTGACCCTTGCAAAGCCTTCTGTTCCAAATTATCCCCTCTTTTCCCCCACCCCCTCCCCTAGATGGCAGATGGTCCAATATATGTTAAATATGTTAAAATATATGTTAAATCCAATATATTTATACATATTTATAGAATTATCTTCCTGTGCAAGAAAAATCTGATCAAGAAGGAAAAAAAACTGAGAAATAAAACAAAATGCAAGCAAATAACAACAGAGAGAGTGAAAATGCTATGTTGTGGACCATACTCAGTTCCCACAGTCCTCTCTCTGGGTGTAGATGGTTCTCTTTATCACTGAACAATTGGAATTGCTTTGAATCATCTCATTGTTGAAGAGAAGCTCAAAAGTTCTTGGAAGAGTTCAAAAAAGATTTTAAAAGACAGAAGAAAAATGGGGGGAAGAAGTGAGAACTATACATGATAATTATGGAAGTTTTGGGTGAAAGCCAACAACCTGGAAAAGGAAGAACAGAAATCGAAGAAAATAACTCCTTAAAAAATAAATTTGACAGAAGTGGAAAAAATACTGAAGAAAACATGTTTTAAAAAACAGAATTGGCAGAATGGAAAAAACACCTTAAAAATAAATTTGGTAAAATGGAAAAAACTGAAGAAAACAATTCCTTAAAAATAGAATTGGTGAAATGAAAAAAACATCTACCAAACAAAACTAATTTAAAAGTACAACTGGCCAAATACAAAAGGAGCTAAAAACTAGCCAAAAAATAATTCATTAAAAATTAGAATTGGACAAATGGAAGTGAATGGCGCAATGAATCATCAAGAATCAAACAAAATTTTAAAATTGAAAAAAATTGGAGAAAACAACCAACCTGGAAAATAGATCCAGGAGAGATAATCTAAGAAGTAATGGACTACCTGAAAGCCATGATCAGAAAAAGAACCTGAGCAACATCTTTCAAGAAATCCTCAACAAAAATTCCCTGACATCCTAGAAGAACCAAAGAATAAAACAATCATTGAAATAATTTACCAATCACCTCTTGAAAGATACCCCAAAATAAAAAGCTCCATGAAGTATTGTAGCTAAATTTCATAATTATCAGATCAAGAAGAAAATACTGCAAGCAACAAGAAAGAAATAATTTGGATGTCATGAAGCTATAATCATGATTACCCAAGACCTAGAAGCTGCCACATAAAGGATCAAAGGGCCTGGAATATGATATTCCAGAAGGCAAAGGAGTTTAGACTACAACCAAGAATCAAATATCCAGCAAAATTCAGCATTATCTTTCAGGAGAAAGGATGAACATTCAATGAAAATAGGGAATTTTTGATCATTTCTGATGACCAGAGCTGAACAGAAAAAAAAATGATCTAATACAAAATTCAAGAGAAGCATAAAAAGGTAAACAGGAAAGAAAAAAATTAAGGTTAAAATGTTTACATCCCTACATGGAAAGATGATACTTACAACTTTTGAAAAGTCTATTTTTGTCAGGACAGTTAAAAGAGAGTGTGAATATAAAATGGCTTTAATGTGATGATATAAAAAAGAAATTAAGAGGTGGAAAGATATTGGGAGAAGAAAAAAGGAAAGGTAAAATGGAATAAATTACAACACATTACAACACAAAAGACCTATTACAATAGAGAGAAAGAAGGGAGAGGGATGAGCATTGTTTGAATCTTACTATCTGATTTGGCTTAAAGAGGAAATAATATACATACTTAGTTTGGTATAGAAATTTGCCTCACCTATAGGGAAGTAGGAGGGGAAAAGGGAAAGGAAAGGGGGAAGCTAATAGAAGAGAGGGCAGAAGTATAAGGGGAAAGCGATAATAAAGTGAGAGCTAATAAAAGGGAGTGCAGATTGAGGGAGGTGTTAGCCAGAAGCAAAATACTGGTGAGGAGGGAAAGGGTGAAAGGAGACAGAAAAGTATAACTTTGGAAAAATAGGATGACAGGAAATACAGAGTTAGTCATTTTAACTGTGAATGTGCATGGGTTGAACTCTTCCATTAAATGGAAATGGATAGCAAAGTGGATTAAAAGTCAGAATCCTACAATATATTGTCTACAAGAAACACATTTGAAGCAGAGAGATACATCCAGAGTAAAAGTAAAAGGCTGGAGCTTATTATTAATGCTTCAGCTAAAGTTAAAAAAAAAAAGCAGGGTTAGCAATCCTGATCTCACCCCAAGCAAAGGTAAAAATAGTTCTAATTTAAAGAAATAAGGAAGGAAACTACATCTTGCTAAAGGGTTCCATAGATAAAGAAGTAATATCAATACTAAACATATATGCACCAAGTGATATACCATACAGATTCTTAGAGAAGGTGAGTTACAAGAAGAAATAGACAGCAAACCTATATTAGTGGAGGATCTCAATCTCCATTTCTCACAATTAGATAAATCTAATTACAAAATAAAGAAGTGAATTGAATTTTAGAAAAGTTAGGTATGCTAGACCTTTGGAGAAAAATGAGTGGGGGATAGAAAGGTGTCTTATATGGCACCTACACAAAAATTGACCTTATAATAGGGAATAAAAACCTCACAATCTAATACAGAAAGACATTCATCTTTTCAGATCATGATGCAATACAAATGAGGGGCCATGGATAAATAGACCAAAAATTAATTAGAAAGTAAATTCTAAAAAATGAGTGGGTCAAACAACAAATCATAGAAACAGTTTTATATAAGTATAATTAACAATAATGAAACAACATTCCAAAACTTTTGGGATGTAGCCAAAGAAATTCTTAGGGGAAATTTTATATGTCTAGATACTTACATGAATAACATAGAGAAAGAGGAGATGAATTGATCATGTAACTAAAAAAGCTAGAAAAGAAAATTTAAAACTCCAGTTAAATATCAAATTAGAAATTCTGAAAATCAAATGAACAAAATAGATAAATTTATGGTTAATTTGATTAGAAAAAGAAAAAAAAAGAACAAATTACCAGTGTCAAAAATTTAAAGGGTAAGCTTATCACCAATGAAGGAGAAATTAAAGCAAAAGAAGCATTTTGCCCAATTATATGCCAATAAATCTGACAATGTAAGTGAAATGGATGAATATTTACAAAAATCTAGATTTCCCAGATTAACAGAAGAGGAAATTTCTTAAATAGGCCTATTTTAGAAAAGGAAATTGAATAAGCAATCAATGAACTTTCTAAGAAAAAATCTTCAGGGCCAGATGGATTTACATGTTAATTCTGCCAAACATTTAAAGAACAATTCCAGTATTATACAGACTATTTGGAAAAATAAGGGAAGGAGTCCTACCAAATTCCTTTTCTGACACAGATAATTGTGCTGATACCTAAAACAGGTAGGGTCAAAACAGAGAAAAAATTATAAACCAATTTCCCTAATAATCTTGATGCAAAATTCTTAAATAGAATATTAGTAAAGAGATTACAACCATTTGTGAAATGGGATTTATACCAGAAATACAGGGCTATTTAAAAATCAGGAAAACTATCAATATGATTGACCATATCAATAACAAAACTAACAGAAATCAGATGATTATCTCAATAGATGTAGAAAAAGCATTTGACAAACTACAACACCCATTCCTCATGAAACACTAGAGAGCATAAGAATAAATGGAGATTTCCTTAAAATGATAAGTAACATATATTTAAAACCATCAGCAAGCATTATATGTAATGAGGATAAACTAGAAGCATTCCACTAAGATGAGGGATGGCACAAAGCTGCCCAATATCACCAGTAGTATTCAACATTTTACTAGAAATGTTTTAGCAATAAGAAAAGAAAAAGTAATTGAAGGAATTAAGAGTAGGTAATGAGGAAACAAAACTATCACTCTTTGCAGATGATATAATGGTATATTTAGAGAATTCTAGAATTAACTAAAAATACTAGAAGCAGTTAACTTTAGCAGGATATAAAATAAAACCCATATAAATCATTGGTATTTCTATATGTTATCAACAAAGCCCAATAGCATGAGATAGAAAGAGAAATTCTATTTAAAATAATAATTGTATATAATAATATATAATAATGATATAATATGCATATATAATTAATATATGTGATATATATAATTTTATGTAATAATATATAATAATAAATGATAAAATAAATAACTGTGGACAGTATAAAATATTTGTGAATCTACCTGCCAAGATGAAGCCAAGAATTATATGAACACAATTACAAAACACTTTTCACACACTGTTGGATTTAAAATATTGGAAAAATATCAATTGTTCATGGGTAGGCTGAACTAATATAATAAAAACAATACCTAAATTAATCTATTTATTCAGTACATACCAATCTAACTGCCAAAAAATTACTTTGTAAAGCTAGAAAAAAATTAATCTGTATCCCAAAGAGATCATGGGGGAAAGGACCCACTTGTGCAAAGAAGTTTGTAGCAGCTCTTTTGTGATGGCAAACAATTGGAAATAATTGGAGAATGGCTGAATAAGTTATGGAATATGAATGTAATGTAATATTTATTGTTCTATAAAACATGAGTAGACTGATTTCAGAAAAGTCTGAGATGACTTTCATACATGAAGTGATGCTTCATATATGAATGAAGTAAGCAGAACTAGGAGAACATTGTACAGTAGTGATTATCTGATGATCAACTATGATAGACTTAGCTTCTCTCAACAAAGCAATGATTCGATACAATTCCAATAGACTTGGGATGGATAATGCCAATCATAATGTCAGAGAGAAAAGTATAAGGACCAAATGCAGATTGAAGTATACAATTTTCACCATTTTTGTTTGCTTTTTTTTTACTTGTATTTTTTTTCTTTTGGTCTTATCTTTTCTTGTACAATTTTTGTGACAAATATGGAAATATGTTTAAAAAAGATTGCACAATTTCTGTCAGATTTCTTGCTATCTTAGGAATGGGGAGGTAAGGGAAGGAGGAAGAAAAATTTAGAACACAAATTCTTACAAAAATTAATGGTGAAAACTATCTTTACATGTACTTGGAAAAATAAAATGTTATCAAAAAATAAATTATTTCCTTCTTCACAAATCTGACAAGTAAACTATCTCTTGCTCTCCTAATTTGCTTATAGTATAACTATTTCTAAATCATGAATCCATTTTAACCTCCTCTTTGTATAGTGTGTGAGATGTTGATCTATGCCTAGTTTCTGCCATACTATTTTCCAATTTTTCTCACCAATTTTTGTCAAAATAGTGAGTTCTCATCCCAGAAACTGGAGTCTTTAGGTTTATCAAACACTGGATTACGATAGTCGTTGACTATTGTTTGTATTCCACTGATCCACTATTCTTATTTCATAACCAGTACCGAATGGTTTTGATGAATGTCACTTTATAATTAGTATAATTTTAGGTCTGGTATTGCCTAGGCCACCTTCCTTTGCATTTTCTCCATTAATTCCCTTGATATTCTTGATCTTTGGTTATTCCAAATAAATTTTATTATTTTTTCTAGCCTTATAAGAATTTTTGACAGTTTGATTGGTAGGGCACTGAATAAATAGATTTATTTAGGTAGAATTGTCATTTTTATTATATTAGCTCAGCCTACCTATGAGCAAGTGATATTTTTCCACTTACTGATTTTTTTTGATGTTAAGCTTCAATCCATCCTTTACACTCTCCTCTTTCACCCTTTCAAGAAGCTTCTTAATTGTTCATTCTCTGCAGAGTGGCCTACTGTCTCTATATTTGAAATTGTTTATTTTTTCTAGAAATCTTAATTTTGGCTTTTGACTTTTCAATCTGGCATTTTATATAATATACTCTGCCTATAAGTAAAACAAAATACAGCTTTGCCATATTCCTTTCCCAATCTTGAACTAATTAATTATTCCAAATTTGATTTTATTACTTCTTTTTTTTAATTAAAGCTTTTTATTTGTCTAACATATGTATGGGTAGTTCCCCAACATTGATCTTTACAAAGCTTTCCATTACAAATTTTACCCCCAGTCCCCTCCCCTCCCCTAGATGGCAGGAAGTCCACTACATGTTAATAATGTTGAAATGCTTGAGAAGTTATGCAAGAAAAATCCTATCTACAAGAAAAAAAAAAAGAATCAGAGAAAGGCAACACAATGCAAGCAAATGTCAATAGAGATCATGAAAATGTTATGTTGTGGTCCATATTTCATATCCCTCTCTCAGGATATATATGGGTTTCTTCAGTGAACAATTGGAACTAGTTTGAGACAATTCTTTGTTGCAGAGAGCCATGTCCATCAGAACTGATCATCATGTAATACTGTTGTTGCTGTGTAGGATGATCTCCTGGTTCTGCTCGTTTCACTCAGCATCAGTTCATGCAAGTCCCTCCAGGCCTCTCTGCAATCATCCTGCTGGTCGTTTCTTACAGAGCAATAATATTCCATAACATTCATATACCATAATTTATTCAGCCACTCTCCAATTGATGGGCATCCCTTCAGTTTCCAGTTTCTAGCCACTACAAAAAGGGCTGCCACAAACATTCTTGCACATGTGGGGCCCTTTCCCTCCTCTAAGATCTCTTTGGGATATAGGCCCAGTAGAAACACTGCTGGGTCAAAGGGTATGCACAGTTTGACAACTTTTTGAGCATAGCTCCAAATTGCTCTCCAGAATGGCTGGATCTGTTCACAGTTCCACCAACAATGTATTAGTGTCCCAGTTTTCCCACTTCCCCTCCAACATTCATCATTATCTTTTCCTGTCATTTTAGCCAATCTGACAGGTGTGTAGTGGTACCTCAGAGTTGTCTTAATTTGCATTTCTCTGATCAATAGTGATTTGGAGCAACTTTTCATATGACTAGAGATGGTTTTAATTTCATCATATGAAAATTGTCTGTTCATATCCCTTGACCACTTATCTATTGAAGAGGGGCTTGAATTCTTATATATATGAGACAATTCTCTATATATTTTAGAAATGAGGCCTTTATCAGAACCATTAAATGTAAAGATGATTTCCCAATTTGATGCTTCCCTCCTAATCTTGTCTGCATTTGTTTTATTTGTACAGAAACTTTTTAACTTAATATAATCAAAATTATCCATCTGGTGTTCAATTAGGAGTTCCAGGTCTTCTTTGGACATAAATTTATTCCATCTCCACAGGTCTGAGAGATAAACTATATTATGTTCCTCTAACTTGCTTACAAAGTCCCTCTTTATATCTAGATCAAGAACCCATTTAGATCTTATCTTGGTATGTGGTGTTAGGTATGGGTCAAGCCCTAATTTCTTCCATACTAGTTTCCAATTTTCCCAGCAGTGTTTGCCGAATAGTGAGTATTTATCCCAAAAGCTGGGGTCTTTGGGTTTATCGAATACTAGATTGTTATGGTTATTGCCTAGATTGTCCTGATATCCTGTCCTGTGCCACTGATCGACTGCTCTATTTCTTAGCCAGTACCAAACGGTTTTGATGACCGCTGCTTTATAATACAGTTTTAGATCTGGTACAGCAAGGCCACCTTCATCTGCCTTTTTTTTTTCATTAATCCCCTTGAAATCCTTGACCTTTTGTTCTTCCAAATGAACTTTGCTACTATTTTTTCTAGATCTGTAAAATAATTTCTTGAGAGTTTGATTGGTATGGCACTAAATAAGTAGATTAGTTTGGGTAGTATTGTCATTTTTATTATGTTCGCTCGGCCTACCCATGAGCACTTAATATTTTTCCAATTGATTAGGTCTGATTTTATTTGTGTGGAAAGTGTTTCGTAATTTAGTTCATATAATTTCTGACTTTTCCTTGGCAGATAGATTCCCAAATATTTTATCCTATCATGATTTTATTACTTCTTGACAAATATTCGTTCTTCAGGAGACAAATAAAATAATCTGAGACTCCATTATCTTAAAGGACTTGCTACATTTTGTTGTGATCTACACAGTCAAAGCATTTAGTATAGTCAATGAAGCAAAAGTATTTTTTTAAACTTCTTTCTGCATAATCCAAAGAATATTGGCAATTTGGTCTCAAGTTCCTCTTCCTTTTCGAAAACTAGTCTGCTTTTCTGGTAATTCTTGGTTCTCATATCCTTGAAGTTTAGTTTACAGAATCTTAAGCATAATCTTTCTGGCACATTAAATGAATAGAATTATTTGATCATTTGATCATTCTTTGGCATTGCCGCCCCTTAGGATTGATATGTAAACTTATATTTTCCAGTCCACTGGGCATTGTTTATCTTTCTAAATTTATTGGCACACTAAGTGCAGCACTTTAGCATCATTTTTTTAGGATTTAAAATAGCTCGGCTGAGATTCTTAAAACCTCCACTACCATTATTGTTAGCAAAGGTCCACTTGACTTCTTTGTCCAGGATGTCTGATTCTAGATCACTAATCATAATAATCATGTTATCAGTGATGTTAAAATCTTTATTGTATAGTTCTTCTGTAAATTTTGATCACTTTCTTAATTTCTTAATCTCTTCTGCTTCTGTTAAGTCCCTGCCATTTTTGGCTTTTATCATGCCTGTTTTTTTCATGAAATTTTTTTTCATATCTCACAATTTCTTGAATAGATCTCCTGTTTTTTCCCATTCTGTTGTTTTCTTCTATTTCTTTGCATGCTGCTTTAAGAAAACCTTAACTCATTTTACTATTCTCTGAAATTCTGAATTCAATTGGGTTTATCTTTCCCTTTCTCCTTTCCCTTTTACTTTTTCCTTCTTTCCTCAGCTATTTGTAAAGTCTCATCAGACAGCTATTTTGCTTTCTTACTCCTTTTTTTTCCTTTGGAATGTTTTCTGTTGCCTGCCTCCAATATAATATTGCAAACCTTTTTTTCATAGTTCTTCAGGCACTCTGTCTATCATGTCTAGTCACTTAAATCTATTCATCACTTCTATTTCATATTCATAAGGGATGTTATTTAAATCATACTTTTGTGGTCTTCAATATTTGAAATAGGAATTTTGTAGTAAGTTCATGATCTGAGTGACAGACAGTTTCAGGTCTTGTTTTGAATAACTGCATACAGCTTCTCCACCTTTCAAAATATATAATCAATATTTCAGTATTGACCATCTCATGATGTAAAGTTGCCTTTTGGGTTTTTGAAAAAGAAGTGTGTACTATGACCAATAAGTTATTTTGACAAAACTCATATAGTTTCTGTATTGCTTCATTTTGTACTCTAAAATGAAATTTGCCTGTTATTCCAGTTATCTTTTGATTTCCTACATTAGCATTCAATTCCCTATGCTGATTATGAGGTTTTTAGTCTTGTTTCTAGAAGATTATATAGGTCTTAATAAAATTAATCAATTTTGGCCTCTTCAGCATCAGTGTCAGAGCATAAGTTTGTATTACTATGGTGTTGAGTAGTTTGCCTGATATTTGATCTGATACCATTTTGTCTATCATTTTTAAAATTATAAGATTAAACCCTGCTTTTCTCAGCCTTTTATTAATTATGAGGACTACTCCATTTCTTCTCAGGGCTTTTCACTCATAGTAGTATACGTAATGATCACCTGAATTGACTTCATTCATTTCCATTTATTTTAAGTTCACGACACTCAAGATGGTGATGTTTAATCTTTATATCTTTTGTTTGACCACATCTAGTTTAACTTGGTTCCATAGATATTTCATGCCAGACTACTGTGCAGTATTGATCTTTATGATATCTGACTTTCTTTTCATCCCCAGACACACCCACAGCTGAATTTCTGAATTCATCCCCAAGCACATCCTATCAGCTTTGGTCCAGCTGCTTCATTAGTCCTGGAACTGCTTTTGTAATGTCCTCTGTCTTCTTCAGTAGCATGTTGGACACCTAACTTGAGGGGGCTTACTTTCCAATACGATGCCTTTTAATAAACATATTCTTTTAATCCTCCACTGGACTTTCTTGGCAAAGATACTGGAGTAGTTTGTCATTTCCTTCTCCCATGCATCACCTTTTATCACAACTCTATACTATGGCCTGATCATTTTGGGTAATGCTGCACAACATAGCTCATAGATTCACTGAGAAAGCCCTTCCACCATGACAAGGCAGATCCATTAGATGAAACTTTCTAAAAAGATACTGAGAACAATCCATATAACTAATGATTAAGGAATGACTAAATGAATTGTGATATATAAATACAATGCAATATTATTGTACCTAAGAAGTAACAATTATGTAACTAGTAAAAGGAACTGAGATAACTTGATTTAGTGATGCCAAGTGAATAAAGCAGAATCAAAAGAATGATATTCACATTGATTGCAATGATTATAATAGCAAGAAAAAGTTCAAAAAGGAATATATAAGTAAAGAATATGTTTCACTATGTTGTTAACATTAAAGCTTTTAAAACCAAATTATTAAAATGTATTTATAGCTTAACATATTTTAGTCTTTGTGTGTAAGTTTGGGAATTTTGTTTTCAGGGATGATTACCAATGTTATTGCAATAATTTTCAAAGGCCATAGTTATCTGTGGTTTGCTCCTCCCTTCTAGAAATGTTATTTTGAAAATTTGATGAGCCAGGTGCCTGCCAGGCTAGACCAAATACACAGAAGTTCTAGAAGTTCCTGTGATCTAGCTTTTGGGCTTGAAAAAACTGAGAATATGAAAGAGGACAATCATATCAGAGCTATTCCTACATCAACTCATATTATGAGATTAGTGATCTAAGTAGAATTCTAGTGTCCTTAAATGAATTTTCCATAAACATCTAACCACTGACTGACTCACTTGGCCAAATTTGGAGTGACCCAAATTCACTGTAACTTAATCTTTTGATAATTTTATTATTTTTAAGAAATTATGAGGTATGAAATTGATTTAAGTAATCTTCTGAATCTATGCTTGTGAATTCTAAAATGTTACTACTTAATAATAATGCTTCTGTCATATATTTATATATTTCAATATAGAGCTTTTGAAGAGAAACGCAAGAAAGAAGAAGAAAAAGAACACCAGATCAGGGAACAAATTCTTCAAGAAAGAAAACAGAAGCTTGAAGAAGTCACTGAAAAATTCCAACGTGCTCATGTCCCTTCTTCTCAGCGCAGGAGAGCAGGTTTATAAATTTCTAATACATTAACAAAACAATTCAAAGCTCTCACCAGATTTATTTGACATGAAATTAATAATACACTGATAAATCAGAAGACCAAATAAAAAAGATCAATATAACCTTAAAATACAATATTATATACATATGTATGTATCCATAAATTAAGTAAAATATTAGGTCATCAGAAGTTGAAGTTAGAGAATATTTTCATTTTCTAATAGTAATAATAACATTTATATAGCAATTACTATGTGCTAATCACTATACAGTTATTCTCATTTGATCCTCACAACAGCCCTGGGAAGTAGATGGCTATTATCTCCTTTCTACAGATGAAAATACTGAGACAAAGACAGAGAGGTTAAATGTCTTGCCCAAGGTCACATAGGCACTAAATGTCTGAAGCCAAATTTGATTTCAGTTCTTTTTTGACTCTAGACCCAATGCTCTCTACTATACTTAACCTACATGTACCAGTAATTCAGTAGCTTTAGGAATTAGAGTTTGCATTTGATTCAAAATTATAACCTAGTGGGGTTTTTTGGGGGGTAGTGGGATAAAAACTTCGTGTTTGTGTTTTTGTTTTTTAAATTTCAACTTTGAATTTTGCATGGCAAGACAATCACCAAATTGGAAATAAGGTTTTCAGAGAATAGAGTATCAGAGAAAGCTTGAGAAAGAACCTTAGCTCTGAGAGCCAATATGGGAGAGCACAACCTAGGATAGAGAGTGTAAGCAGAGGTTCAGAGGGAATAGTAAGTTTAGTTTGTCTAGAAGAAAATAAAAAATCTAGTCAGACTCTTGTATAAGGTTCATGTTAATGAGGGGGAGAGAGGGAGAAAATAGGCATTTATTATGTGCCAGGCACTGTACTAGATAAATATTATCTTACTGAGAAACAACATGGTATACTAAACTGGACATCAGGAGACTAGGAACTAGAACTAGTTCTACCTCTGACTAGTTTTCTGACCTCATACAAGTCACATAACTTCTCTAGTTTCTTTATCTGTTAAATAAGTAGGTTGAATTAGGTAAGAGCTAACATATAACATAAGGTTTACACAGGACTTTATATATGTACACTTGGGCCTAACCTCCTCTTCTTCCAACACACATAAAGTCCCTTGGCTCACAAACAGTGGAGCTTGGTTCTTAAGAGTTTGTATCTTACTTTGGTTTGTTTTTCTCCCAAATTGAGTTATTTTAAAAATTGGCAAAATAAAATTCAGATGAGCTTATGTCTAAGTGTTCCCATTTATAGATAAAAAAAGATTCCCCAGTTCTCCGAAAAATATTCAAGGTAGTAACTGAAAATTGTGCATATGACAATTTTTATTTCATCCTCACAAAAAAATGCATAAGATGCAAAGGATTCACTTTACACTACCTCAGATCCTCCATATCTAATATACTGCCAAGTCCTGTCATTTCTACCTTTATGACATCCTTGCCCTATGCTAAAGCCACAACTCTGATGCAGGCTGTCATCAATCACTTCATGTGCAGACTACTGCAATAGGCTTCCCATTAGTCTCATGCCTCCAGTCTCTTATAATTAAAGTCCATCTTCTAATCAGCTATCAAAGTGATTTTCTTAAAAGAGTTGATGTGACTTTGTCATTCTCCTACTCAGTAAACTCTGTTGGCTCCCTTTTACCTTCAGGATGAAATATAAAATCTTTTGGCTTTTATATTCCTCTATTACTTACTTGCCTCCCCCTCCAGTCTTTTTATACCTTACCCTCATTTGTTAAGTGATCCAATGATCAGACTTTCTACAGGAAACTTTCCAAATTCATCTTAATCCTAGTACCTTCCCTCAGTCTGTTATATCCTGTTTACCCTGTATGTAGTTTTTTGGGGCATATAGTTGTTTGCATGTGTCTCTCTTATTAGACTGTCAGCTCCATGAGCACAGAAATTGTCTTTTGCCTTTCTTTCTGTCTAAAGTGCTTAGCACAATGCCTGGCACATATTAGACACTTAATAAATGTTTATTTATTGATTGATTCCCAGACATTGTAATTCAATGGATCTACTTTTGCCATAGGCTTCTACCATAAGTCACCATTCTGTAAAGAAACCGTGATTCTGAATAAAGATAATAAATGGAGAGGACCTTGAATGGATAGTCTGGGAACATTCATTGTTATTCTAACATGGAACTTCCATCATTCAGTTCAACAATTAAATATATATTAAGTACCTACAATGGGTAAGGAACTATGCTGAGCAGTGGGGAGATAAATAAAGAGGCAAATATGATATAAGGGAAAGAGATGGATTTAGATTTAGGAGAGACTTGGTTTCAAATCCTGCCTTCTGTGCCTATATAATCACAGGCAAGTCATATCTCTAATTTCTCTTCAACCAAATGGAGATAATGATAGTTCTTAGCCCACAAAGTTGTGACAGCAGATAAGATAATGCTTATGAAGTGCTTTGCAAACCTTAAAGTGATATATAGGGGTCAAATATTATGATTATTATTATGAAAATTACAGTCCTTGCCCTCAAGTAAGTTAAATCTACTGGGGAGATAAAACATCTAGACATCTAAATATAATGCAAGATGTAGAGACTGGTGGCAGCTAGTTTGTGTGGTGGATAGAGCACCAGCCCTGAAGTCAAGAGGACCTGAGTTCAAATTTGGTCTCAGCCACTTAACACTTCCTGGCTGTGTGACAGTACTCCCAAAATATTTTTGAATGGAGAGAAGGCATTCAGGTAAGTGTGATCAAAATTCTTTATTGCATCTCTTCCTAAAATTTTCCTTAATAAATTTAAGGTGTAATAACTTATTTACAATTTTTAAAATTAGTTCAAAAAATCTTTCTTCTTGACAAATAAAACTCAAATATGTATTATTTATGAACTATATGATGCTTGAAATACAAAAGACCAAAGAGATTATTTTTATAATTAATTAATTCTATGCTGTTTCATATTTTTTATTATCCACACAAGTTTATCAAAAACCAGTTCCTCGATTAGAAGAGGCCCTTGAACAAATTCAAGGATTCAACTTGAAACAGGAATCTAACTTTTCCTCTTCCAAAAGACCTACAATAAACTGGAAGTAAGTATTTTTAGTGTTATTATTTGCATTGTTTAATATTACTTGGTTAGTTTACATCATATTTGTAATGTTTTTGCTGTCACTATGTTTATTAGTACTTCAGTATCTGTATTATAGAGCTAAGCAATGTTTCTTTTTTAGAGATGAAATTTAAATACAGTGGAATATGACTTATTGATTTATCCAGTTGATGTAATTAATTAAGTTAGAATTCAAAATTTTTAATGCTTGGTTTTAAAAATACTTTATAAAGGAAATTTTTTCTCTTTAGAACAATATCCATTATCAAAAACAATTGTTAGAAAAATTAAAATCAAATTCTATCCATCTCTACTAAGAATAGAAGAAAAATTGAATTCAATGATAGCCCGCGCAATTTAGGCAGGATATAAACAAGTTTTCTCATAGGTAAAAGGTTGTCAGCCACTGTAGATTTTAATCATGAGCTCTTTAAAAGATCATGATACACTTCTGTACAGAATGGTTTAAATGAAGCCTGCCAAAGGATGGATAAATAAACTCTTCAAGCCCTTTCTGATTCTGTGTTTTTCAGTTATTTGGTAAAGTTATTACATGTCTACTGATAATGTTCATAGAAATAAATTACACAAATAAGTACAAATAAAATATATTACATTCTTTGGAAATTAAAAAGAAGTTTAATATTCTTTACCTACAATAATTTATAGTTAAGTTGAAGAAATGAGATGTATACATATGAAAAAAATCAAGTGACTTGGTTTGGATTTGGAGTCAGAACACCTGAGGTCATTTCTCACCTCTGCTACTGACTACCTATTTTACTTTAACTGATACAATTCAATTCAGCAAGTATTTACTAAACACCTATGTGTTAGACTAAGTCTTTTCATCTCCATGGGCCTCAGTTTCCTCATATATAAAATTAAATAAACTTAGATGATCTCTAATAGTTCTTCCTTGATAGAAATCCTGTAATCACTAAAGACCCTTTTATCTCTTAATTTGAAAATTACCTAAGATCATACCCATTACTACAGCTTCCTGATTCAGTGCTCTTTCCGTTATGCTTCAGTTTGAGGTATCTTACAATTCTTAGGATCAACTGTTGTGTGAAAACTTAAAAACAGTGTAAAGAGGAAAGATTCATCGTCAAAATAAGTGATACATTTATTGTGTTGTAGTGGTTAAGAGAAAAGAGAAATTAATATGGAATGTTCAGATAGGGTTTTTTGAGAAAATGGGATATCATAACAGCCCAAAAGGATGAATATGATATGAATAGGCAGAGGGAAAGGTATCCTGAATAGGAAAAATGGTATGGAAAAAGTTGTTGATAAATTATGGGAAATCTTGAATACCATCAGGCTTGAGAGTTTAGCTTTTATACTTATAGTAATAGGGAACCAATAAGTAACATTACAAAAAGGATGTTTTAGAACCTGATAGAATTGTTTTGGATAAATTTGAACATAGTAGTGTCAGTGAGTTCCATCATATTGTTTCAAATGTCAAGAACTAAGGGAATGGACAAGGCTATAACTACTAGTAGCATTGTAATAGAAGAGACAGACTTCAGATCTAAACAGCTAGGAAAATGGTAGTGCCTTTAAAAAAAAGGTGGGAATAAGAGTTGATTCAACTAGTTGTTCAGTTAATCAATAATCATTTATTAAACACTATGTATTAGGCACTGTGCTAAGTGCTGTGAATACAAAAAGAGGCTAAAAAATAACCCTACCCTCAAGAGATTACCAATTAATGGGGAGACAACAAGCAAACAAATATATACAAAGCAAGTTATATAGATAGAGGTTAACAGATGGTTTCTGGGGAGAATTTATGAATTTAGTTTTAAAAGTATTAAGTTTGAAATGAGTTAAGTTTGAGCTAACAGGTTAACCAGATGGAGTTAGGTATTTGAAATGAAACTTGAGTCATAGGTTAAAGAAATAAGTTTGAGTCTTACTACTGAAGTAGTTGTGAACAATAATAGTGAAGGAGTAGGTGTTCAACTTTTGCCCCTGCTCATCTCTCTCTACATTTTATTCAATAAGTAGTTATATCTCACAGTTTCAAACTCAGCTAGCCATTTCTGAATGGAAGAGCATTGAACTTGGATTTGAATCCTTGCTTTGCCATTTATATGACCACAGGCAGCAATCCCTCAGAATCGCCATATCTCCATCAGTTAAATTCTTATTTATGTTTGTATCTTTCCAAGGACTTAATATATACTTAGAAGTTAGTAACATACTTCCTATTTCACAGAAATGTTTCAAAAACTTTGTAATCTATTAAGTATAATGCTAGTTGTTATTACTGATTTATCTCACAGTCGTGTGCCATTGTTCATAAAAGAGACTAGGGAGGAGTGAAGATAGATCAAGACAGCTGATCTCTGTATGCAATAGTATCCTGAAGAAGGGGAACAAAGTAATATATTCAAATTTTTTCTATGTCATTTAGTAAGCTCTGAGTTATTCTAAACAATAAAAGAATTCAAATAACTTAATAAAAAATACTTTGGGGGGAGTCCCTTTCACTCTAAGCTTCTAAGAGTTTGCAACTTCCTGTCATTCATGTTAGCAGTTATTAATACTATTGAGATTTTTATTTACTATCATTGGAAATATATAAATCCTTTTCTTGTTTAGCATTATGAATTCTTTTTAAGTCTTAGAATAGGAAAAGTACCAAAATAATTCTGATTTTCAAATAGCAAAATAATAAATAATTGAATGCATAATATAAATATGTTCTATAAATAATATGTAATTAAAAGAAATTAATGACAAATCATAAACTCTAGAGTTCTTGTCTTTGATCACCACATACACATATAAATGTATTGATAAATGTATATACATCCTCATTAAATGTAGCTTTTTGTATATTAATTCATTAATTCACTCCTGGAAATATTTTACTAACTTCTAAGTATATATTAAGTCCTTGGAAAGGTATAAACATAAATAAGGCATAATCTATTCAATTAAAAAACTCACAATATAGTAATAGGTAAAACAATTTAGGTATACAATTGGGTAACAATTTAGAATGGTGAATTAAGAAGGTAAACTTGTTTTCTTTTTAAACAAATATAAGCTATTAAGAATCATGTAAGATGATAATTTATTGGAAATCTTTAAGTAAATAATGCTGGTTATTTTAGACATGATTTATTTAGGCTTTAGTCATTTATTACAGTATTAGGAAAGTAAAAAAGACCTAGATATTAATGGTAGTTAACAATTTGAGTAAAGACTTATATACGAAGGAAGATATAAATGGTAAGGGATATAAAATAATATAACACATTGGTAAGTTCATAGCAGAAGAGCAAAAAATAAAAAAGCCAGAGTGTAACCGCCTGTGAAAAATCAAAGAATATGTTTTTGTGTTAAAAGATCTGTCAAAACTTAATTCCAATTAAAGGAACTCAGGAAACTAAGAACAATTTTAAGCTGGGAGAAAAAATGGCAAATTTAAAAATAAAAGACAAGTTTGAATTTTGTTTTGTACAACTTATAAGAATTCCTTTCATTGTCTAATTCTATAATTATATATGATCTACATGCAAAGTATACAGTTCTTATCAACAAAAAAATCTTAAGCTAAATTTTGCAAAATTATGTTAAAAATCAATCAAATTAATTAGTCAGTGTTAAATCCAGCAACTAGGATTTTCTTTTTTCCCCTTTCTTAGAAACCTTAAAAAAATTATTTTTAGGTTTTTTTTAAAACTTTAAAAACCTGTCTCATGTTAAATCTGTAGATTGCAAAATGTTGCCATATACCTATCTCCAATATTTATGTATTTGCCTATTTTTAAAAATGTTTAGTCAGTCATTATGAACAGCTCAGGGAGGAGGAAATCCACTAATAAAAAGGGTTTTGAAAACTTTATTAGCTATTTTACAATGCATCCTCCTTTGATCCAAGTTTTTTTGCCTATCTCCCTATCTTCATGGCCAACATTCTCTGAATTGCTGAGAGAAAAGATAGGCAGGGAAATTTCTGGTTTCTTCTCTATACATAGATCTGACCCCTTGAGAAAGTTTGTGATTGTTGGTCAGTCATTTCAATTGGATCAAGACTCTTTCATGACTCCATTTGGGATTTCTTGGCAAAGACACTGAAGTGGTTCTCCAATTCCTTCTCCAGTTCATTTTACAGATAAAGAAACTGAGGCAAACAGGGGTTAAGTGAGTTGCCCAAGGTCACACAGTTAATATGGATGTAAGGCCAGATTTTTAACTCAGGAAAATTTAAAAATTAAAAAAAAAATCCGGAGTTTTCCTGATTCTAGACCTGACATTGTATCCATTGCATCCTTGTCCCCTTATGAAAGGAGTCATTGATTAATGAAAAGTCTTAGACTTTAAGAAGAAAATATAAATCAGAAAAACTTAAATATTGCTGTCTCTATCTGCCTATCCACAATGCCTTCCTGTCATCCAGATCCCTTCCTGCCTGCCCAGCTGTGTCCACATCTTCCAGCCCTGATCAGCTGTCTCCTCCACTGGCCCCTGTGCCTTATCACATCTCCCAAACTCTTCCAACCTGTCCAATTCTTTCTACAATCCATCAGTTACAAAATATGCCTTTCTGTCCATCTGTCTCCCCTAAACTTCCTGATTCCTTTTTACCTGCCTCAAATTCTTCTTATCAAACTATCTATCTCCCCCATCCTCCAAGCACATTCACACCTGGTCTTTCTGACTGTCTCCCTCATCTTCCAGCCCCCATTCTTTCTGAACCTCCTAAATACCTACCCCGCCCACCCCAAAGATCTACCATCTCTGATCCCGTTCCACATAATAAGCTATTTTATAAATCTTCTAGACTCAATCTTTTCCATCCGACTCGTTTCTCAACTCCATCTGTTGTAAAGCCTGCCCTTGTACGCCGTTCCCTTCCTACTCGCTTAGTTGTTTCTCCTGTTCATTCGGAAGCTGTCTTGCCTGTTTTGATGCCTTCCTGTTCATCAAGCTATCTTCCCTATCCACTGACTCCCTTTCATTCTTATGTTCCTGGCTGTGTCTCTCAATTGCCTCCGCATCCTGTTAACCCAGATCTTGACCAGTCAGTACAACCATCTCCTCTACAAACCAAAGTGCCGTCTTATCCCCCTCAATCCTGTACCTCATTTGTCCCTCGTCCACCTCCCTGTTGTTCTCCATCTACTTCCACCTCTTCCTCTCCTTCCACTTATATTTCTTCTTCGCCATCTCCTTCTGTGCTCTCCTCTTCCTCTTCCTCTGTGGTTCCTTCTCCTAAACCTCTTAATTCTCCATCCCCTTCTATCTCTATTGCTCCATCCATCCTTTCTTCTGCTGTTACTCCTTTTTTCTCTCCTGTGCCTTCAAGTCCCTCTCCCTGCTTGCCCCCTTCTTCTTTTATTTCATCCTCTTTCTCAATCCCTCTTTCTTCTTCATATATATCTTCCTCTTCCTCCATGCCTTGGCCTTCTATTTCTATGCGCCCTTCTACTTCTGTTTCTGTCCGTCCCTTCATCTCTTCTCACTGGGGGAAGAAGGTAGAGAAGAAAAGAGAAGAAAGTGGAATAGAGAAGAAAGGAATAGAGAAGAAAAAATTGAAACAACTTTAAAGGTAAACGTATTGAGTTTATTAGCTATTTAGTAGACTTAGTAATATTTGTTTGGGGGAGGGTAACCTAAAATGGGAGGGGAAATGGGGGAGGATAGAAGGGAAAGGATTATAAGATAGGAAAAAGTATTCTAATTTAACACTTCAGGAACCAGGGTAATGTCTGTTGCAAATGGTGTCCCTTATTTTCTTGTTGCTTCTATAACTATAGCTACAGAAGCAAAGTTAGGACCTGGTTATCCATTATTTAATGATATAATTATAGATATGAGTATTGGAGATGGGTATATAGTTTGACGGCCCTCAAAGCATTTCCATATCATCTAAGTCCTATATGACTATTCTTGAGAATCAGATTTTAAGAATTCTACAAAAGGTAGTATCTGCTAATGTCATCATTATTACATCTCTTATTTTCCAAAACTTTGTGCTGGTATTTGCCCTTAATCCTAAAACCTGTTTCAGCACCTTATGAGATTTTTAAGAGGGACTAAATTATACCTGTTAGATAAGAATGGAGAAAAGTAAGTAGAAATAATGACAAACTTGTTAGAAATCACTTCATACATGTTTGGAATTTATAGCTATACCCAAAAGCTTCTGCAATTCGAATAATAGGAGTATAGGGTCAGAGTATGAATCATTTGTGACTTTTTTGATACTTTGTTTACATAAAAAATAGCAATACATTCTAAATATATATCTCTTGATGGCAATATTTGAGCTTCTCATACAAAAGAGAATATGAATTACTGTCCATTCTTTGGAAATATTTTCCATATCCTGAGCCTGCTTGGACTACAATTTCTTGGGAATCCAAGGAATCCAGATCATCCATGGATTAAGGAGCAATAAAGTTATTTCTTGCCCTTTATATTAGCAGTTTTTAACCTGGGGCTCATGGACTTATCTATTTAGGTTGTTCATAACTGTTTTCAATATAAATGGTTTCCTTTGTGGTACTGTGCATTTTATTTTGTGCACTTAAAATTATTCTGGAAAAAATACTGCCAAAAAGGGTGCATGAAATAAAAATTACTTAAGTTCCTTTGTTTTATAGAAATATTTCTAGGGAATTGGCTGATGACTCCACAGGGATCCAGATTTTAGCAAGATAGATTTTGGTGCAGGACCTAAGAATTGAATCATTAAGTAATTAAGGATCCCTATACTGTTTGGGGAGAAATGACCCTGTGTTGAAAGTGAGTTCTTCATTATTTCTATAAGACATTTGCATAATCATTTTGAGGTGACCATCTTGTATCAAAAAGTTATCAAGATGTATATTTTTCTAATATGTGAATATTTGAAAATTTGATGTATAACATGTAGAGATAAATTTAAAAGTAAACAAATTAAGTTTGTTAGACATTTATGTGTTATTAATAATTCAAAAAGCCCTCTTGCCTCATTGTGGTATAAAGGTCCCCTCAGGGTATCACGACTATTAATAAGAGACACATTTTATGCAGGTTCTACAAAGCTAAAAAGAATTCAAGTATGTTTCCGTGTGCAGACTATGTATGTGCTCTGAGTACCAGATGCCTGATTAATTAAGTGTAAAGAGATCCATGACCAGAAGGTTGGCTGCCAATTGACTTGGTGTGGTGGGGGGCAAGCAGAGAAGAGAAGGAAACTATTAAACAGTCTCTAAAATTAGGAGTACTTAATACTTTTTTCTTCTTTCAAGAACTATAGATTCTGCTGTAGCTTCTGCAGTAACAAAAATAGAGCCCATGTATCAGAAACATCTCTCATCCAGGATTTACTCTGACAAAGACAAGCAGGAAAATATTAAAATAAGCTGGGCTGTTGGCCAGGAAGACAGCTTCCAACATAATCTGGAAGAAACTCAGCACCTCTTAGAAGAACTCCATCTAAGCAGTGTGCAGGTATGAAATCTGAATTTCTGAACAAGTGCACTATAATCTATAATAATATTATCATAATGCTTTCCAACATGATGATTTTTACTGCAGAAAAGCACAACTTCAATTCTCAAGATGGAATCATGTAATGGGAAGGTAGATGTTTAAGCATTCCTGAAGGAAAACTTTATTCTTAAAATGTATTGGTAGTGGATTACTACTAACTTTGTATCTAATGAAATACACTAGAGACAAGGCCTTCTTTCAGATTCCATGTTGTGCCTTTTTATTTATTGACATAATTTTCTTTATTTCCCCCATCTTTTGCTTTTCTTTTTTTCATAAATTTTATTTTGCTTTGTTTTCAATTAATGAACATTTATTTTCTCTCCTTCCTATCTTGTTCTGCCCATTAAAAAGAAAAAAAGAAAAAGAAAACCCTATAAGTAATAAATATAGCAAAACATACAAAACAAATTTCCACACTGACCATGGCCAAAACTGTATTGTTTCATTGTGCATTTTAGTCCATCAACTATCTATGAGGAGGTGGGTAGCATAATTCATCATCAGTCCTAGAATCATGGTTGGTAATTGCATAATCAAGTCTTTTATCTTTACTATGGTGATGTTATTGTATAAATAGTTCTAATGGTCATGCTCTCTGTATCATTTTATGTCTTCCCCAGTTTCTCTGAGTCTGTTTAGTCATTCCCTATGACATGGTACATATTTAAATAAATTCAAAAAAAAATTGATACTATGACATATATATATATTGTAATTTTGATATTTTATTTTCTATGATACCTTTTATCATACTGTAGTTTCCCTATTTATATTTTTTAATTAAATTTATTTTAGCTTCAACTTTAAGATTATGATAGCTTCTCCTTTTTTTACCTACCTGAAGCTTAATAAATTCTGTTCCAGCCCTTTATTTTACTAATTTTATTTTATTTATTTTAACTTTTTTAATTTTAATTTTATTTTAACTTTATTTTAACTACACATTTTTTTTATTTTTAAATGTGTTTCTTTCAAATAACATATTGTCAGATTATGATTTTTAATCTACTCTGCTATTGTTTTATAGGTCATTTCATCACATTCAGATTGAAAGTTGTAATTAATAGTTGTGTATTTCCCTCCATCCTAATCCTTCTATTAATATACTGCTCTTTCAAAATACCCACTTAATAACATTCTTAAGAGTGCAGATAACATTTTTCCATATAAGTTGTTTGACTATATTGAATTCCTCATAATTGACCTTTAATGTTTATCTTATATTTCTCCTACATCTTATATGCCAAATTTTTTATTGAGTTCTCTTCTTTTTGTCACAAATACTAAAAGTCTTTTTCAACTCATTTAAGTGTTGTTTTTTTTTAAATTCAGGATCATACTTAGCTTTGCTAGATAAGTTATTCTTGGTTGTAAACCCAGATCCTTTGAGCTTTGAAATATAACATTCCAAGCCCTTTGGTTTTTTAATGTAGAAACTGCCAAGTCTTATGTTTTCCTGTTTTTAGCTCCACATATTTAAATTTTTTGTTGCTTATAGTATTTTTTCCTTAACATGGAGAAATAGTTGTGAAATTTGACTATCATAATGTTCCTGTGAATTTTCATCTTGAGATTGATGGTGTTTTTCTATTTTACCCTCTCGTTATAGAACTTCAGGGCAGCTTTCCTTAACTCTAGACTCTTTTTAAAAACTCAAAACATTAAGAATTTTTCCTATTTCTATTTTATCCTCTCATTCTAAAATTTCAGGGCAGTTTTCCTTAATAATTTCTTGTAATTTTGTATCAAGATTATTTTTTTGGTTTTAATTTTCAGGTCATCTAACGATTCTTATACTATCTGTCCTCACTGTGTTCTCCAAATGTCATTTTTCTAATGAGATGTTTCATATTTTCTTCTATTTCATTATTTCTTATTGTCTTATAAAATCATTAAATCCTCTTTAGTTATTTTCTTAAGTTTTGAGATTTTTTTTCACTTGGTTGACTTTTTTTTCAGAATTTCCTAATTTTTTTCTTCAACCTCTTTTATTTGATTTTAAAGTGATTTTAAGCTCTTCCAAGAGTTTTTGTAATGCTTAGGGAGAAACTGAGACAGTATCACACAGTGGAAATTAGGTAATGCTTTATTGATGTTAATTGAGAGTTCAGAATTCATAGCTATGGATCAGGACTGGTGGGACTCATGTCTCAAAGCACGCAGTCCAGGCCAGAGACTGGCAAGACACACAGCCATGTCAGTCGACTGAATACAAAGTATTCAGCACTTCATTGATGGGGAACACTAGTTTTATAATCTCCATAGCCCAGGGGAAACAAAGAACTCATGGGAACAGCTGAGCACATCTGGTGTCCAAGGAAACCATAAATTCAGTTCTGACGGGTAGGAATAAGAAGCCTTGGCAAAGAAGACTGCTCGTCTGGGTCATAGATAAGGGTAGGTCGAGGCTGACCATCTGGAGGTTTTATGATTCCTCTGGAATGTGAGTCCAATTAATTTCTGAAAGTCAGGAAGTGGGGATTGCTATTCTGGGACAGAGCAATTAAGGGAGACTGAAACAGCAATTAAGGGAGATTGATACTGCAACTGAGGGAAACTGAGACAGTAACTGAGAGAGACTGAGACAGTAACTGAGGGAAATTGAGTGAAGGAAACTGAGACAGGCACATTTTCTGGGGGCTTATGACATTTAACATGGTTTGATTTTTGACATTTTTCTTTAAAGTAGGAGTGTTGTTTATTTTTAACTTCTTTTTCTTCTAAGTATGAACTCAGCTCTTATATATAGTACCTATAGTAGCTATTTGTGATCAGCTTCTTTCTCCTTTACTTACTCATTTTTAAAGTAGTTTTTTTATTTTTTTAAATATCGTCAGGAGTGTGGGGTGAGGCTTCAGGTTTCAAGTTTTTCATAATGTTGTTTCCTAAGCACTATCTGGGGACCCTGCCCTGACATACCTCTCTGCTCCTTGTGCCACAGGTAGGCACCCAGTTTGCAGTCACCATAAATTCTCTTGCTCCCTATAATCCCTTCCATGTCTGCAGACCTCACCCTATTGGTCTGCCCTAGAACAGAAACCAGGGGCCCCACTCTCCTACCAGTGTATTCAGCAAGCAAGGTTCCCTCCCCCCTCCCAAGTACATTTATCAAGCCATAGTCCAGGACCACATCCAGTCAGCACAACTAGGTCTGGTCTACCAGGACAGGGGAGGATCCTTTAGTCTTCTTCTGACCAGCTGTCTGACCCTTACCCTGTCCACAAGGTAAAAGTTCCTGAAGTGTAGGCTACCCAGCAGCCCTCAGACTTGTTACTTGTTGATTAACAGAAGACAACCTGGAGGTGTTTGTATTTCAGTTGTCTTAAGACAGTGGCTTTACCCTCAACTTTTTTCCCCTGAGGCAATTGGGGTTAAATGACTTGCCCAGGGTCACACAGCTGGGGAGTTTTAAGTGTCTGAGACCAGATTTGAACTCAGGTCCTCCTGACTTCAGGGCTGGCGCTCTATCCACTGGGCTACCTAGCTGCCCCTTTACCCTAACTTTTAATTATTTCGGTCCCTTTAAGTGATGTTTTGTCTTATTTATGGGAAAAATTTGGAGACTCTGGTATTTTCTGTCCTAATCCACCATTTTCCTTTGAAGTCTTATAAAAAAGAAAATCATCTTTCCATTTTGATTTTACTTTATATTATCGTAGATTTACACGTTTAGAACAGGAAGGTACTTCTAAAGCTATCTAGTTTAACCCTCTTATTTTATTCATGAAGAAAGTGGGGGGTAGACCTTGTCTTCTGACTCCACAATCATGAATGTGACAGCTATTTATTTCCTCCATATAAAATAAATACTTTACTTTAAACACTTTCATTATGCAATTCCACAAGTTGAAACCTAAACATCAGAATTTGAACCAATGTGCTGGACCATGGAATAGGCATTTATCATTTCCCCTTGTCTCTGCATTGTTCCCTTTGAGATTTAAAAAAAAAAAAAAAAAAAAAAAAAAAAGGTCTTTTAGCAACTTAGGCCAGGCTATGGTCTTCTCCACCAGTGGTGAGATTCTTCAAGAAGTCCTGGAATGGCTTCTGGGAACCTCTCCCAAAGCACAGCCAGGGCTGGTGAGGACTCCAGACCTCTCAAACTTAGACATTTACCTCCAAGCTGAGATTCGTCTTTCCTGAGATTTATGTTTGGTAACCTAGAATCAAGCAAACACAAAGTAGGCAAGGCCTGGCCTGGAGTTCTGCCATGCAGAAACACTCAACTTGTTTGCTGCCAACCAAAGGTACATGTCACTTTGGAGGGCTACATTTCCTCGTTTAAAGGTCCTCCTAAGTCATCAGGTCTTCATATTCAGTGGCTGGTGAGGGCATTACTTTATCATCCCCAGAACACTCAAGCCCTTTGGCGCTGAACTATACACACACATCCAGAAACAGCCTCCTACTGTCATAAAGCTAGAGCTATAAAGGACTTAAGAGGGCTTCCAATTCAGCCACTTTATTTCACTGGTGAGGAAATTGGGGCTAAGGAAAGTTAAGTGGCTTGCCTACAGTTTTAAGAGTCAGAAGTAAGATATAAACCTAGGTGTTCTTTCTGCTTTCCTCCAAAGTACCTTAGCACTACTGTAACACACATGTAAACAAATTGAGCAATGCACATGTTTTGATACTATGTGCATAGTTCTTTCTCATAAATATTATACTGATATAATAATTCAGACACATGAAATGTTAATTGCTAATGTTCTCTTAGCTTCATTTTTAAGTCTTTTTTGGTAGCTTTTTATTTGCAAAATCTTGTGTTCCAAATTTTTCTCCTCTTCCCCCCTCATCTAGACAGCAAGCAATCCCAGTATGGGTTAAACATGTACAATTCTTCTAAATATATTTCCATATTTCTCATGCACAAGAAAAATCAGATCACAGGATACAGAATAAATCCACATAAATCATCAGCATTTTTATACATCACCAACAAAATGCAACAGTAAGAGATACAAAGAGAAATTCCATTTAAAATAACTTTCGATAGTATAAAATATTTGGGAATATATCTGCCAAGGGAAAGTCAGGATCTATATGAGCAAAACTTTACAAAACACTCTCCATGCAAATAAAGTAAGATCTAAAAAATTAGAAAAATATCAAGTGCTCTTGGATAGGTCAAGCGAATATAATAAAGATGGCAATACTACTTAAACTAATCTATTTATTTAGTGCTATACCAATCAAACCCCCAAGAAATTATTTAACTGACCTAGAAAAAATAA
The DNA here is from genome assembly GCA_023553655.1 of Myrmecobius fasciatus. Classification (NCBI taxonomy): domain Eukaryota; kingdom Metazoa; phylum Chordata; class Mammalia; order Dasyuromorphia; family Myrmecobiidae; genus Myrmecobius; species Myrmecobius fasciatus. The sequence continues at coordinate 263,459 of JAJPUD010000075.1, read as the reverse complement.
CAACAGAATTCATCTGGAAAAACAAAAGGTCAAGAATTTCAAGAGAATTAATGAAAAAAATGCAAATGAGGTTGGCCTAGCTGTACCAGATCTAAAACTATATTATAAAGCAGTGGTCATCAAAACCATTTGGTACTGGCTAAGAAATAGAGTAGTGGATCAGTGGAATAGGTTAGGTTCACAGGACAAAATACTCAATGACAATAGTAATCTAGTGTTTGATAAACCCAAAGACCCCAGTTTTTGGGATAAAAACTCACTATTTGACAAAAACTGCTGGGAAAATTGGAAACTAGTATGAAAGAAACTAGGCATTGACCCACACCTAACACCATATACCAAGATAAGGTCAAAATGGATTCATGATCTAGGCATAAAGAATGATATTATAAACAAATTAGAACAATGTAGGATGTAGGATGGTTTATCTCTCAGACCTGGGGAGGGGGAAGGAATTTGTGACCAAAGAAGAACTAGAGATCATCATTAATCACAAAATAGATAAGTTTGACTATATCAAGTTAAAAAGTTTTTGTACAAACAAAATGAATGCAGACAAGATTAGAAGGGTAGCAATAAACTGGGAAAATATTTTTACATTCAAAGGTTCTGATAAAGGTCTCATTTCTAAAATATATAGAGAATTGACTCAAATATATAAGAATTCAAGCCATTCTCCAATTGATAAATGGTCAAAAGATATGAACAGACAATTTTCAGATGAAGAAATTGAAACTATTTCTAGTCACATGAAAAGATGCTCCAAATCACTGTTGATTAGAGAAATGCAAATTAAGACAACTCTGGGATACCACTACATACCTGTCAGATTGGCTAAGATGACAGGAAAAGATAATGATGAATGTTGGAGGGGGTGTGGGAAAACTGGGACACTGATACATTGTCGATGGAACTGTGAATGGATCCAACCATTCTGGAGAGCAGTCTGGAACTATGCATAAAAAGTTAGCAAACTGTGCATACCATTTGACCCAGCAGTGTTTCTACTGGGCCTATATCCCAAAGAGATTTTTAAAGGAGGGAAAGGGACCCACATGTGAAAAATGTTTGTGGCAGCCCTTTTGGTAGTGGCAAGAAACTGGAAATTAAAAGGATGCCCATCAATTGGAGAGTGGCTGAATAAATTATGGTATATGAATGTCATGGAATATTATTGTTCGGTAAGGCCAGCAGGATGATTTCAGAGAGGCCTGGAGAGACTTGCATGAACTGATGCTGAGTGAAATCAGCGGAACCAGGAGAACATTATACACAGCAACAAGACTATACGATGATCAATTCTGATGGACATGGCTCTCTTCAACAATGATGTGATTCAAACCAGTTCCTATTGTTCAGCGATGAAGATAGTCATATACATCCAGAGAGAGGCCTGAGGGAACTGAGTGTGAACCACAACACAGCATTTTAACGCTTTCTGTGAATATTTCCATGCATTTTGTTTTCCTTCTTAGGTTGTTTTTTTTCTCTCTCTAGATCTGATGTTTCTTGTGCAGTAAGAAAACTGTATAGATATGTATACATATATTGGATTTGTCATATAATTTAACACATTTAGCATGTATTAGATTACCTGTCATCTAGGGGTGGGGATGGGGAGAAGGAGGGGAAAAGCCTGGAACAAAAAAAAAGTTTTTCAAAGGTCAATGTAGAAAAATCACTCTTCTTTGTAAATAAAAAGCTTTTAATAAAAAAAGAAAAAGAAAAGAAAAATCAGATCAAAAGATGAAAAAAGCACAAGAAAAAAACACAAGCAAATAAAAAGTGAAAATACTGTGCTGTGATCCACATTCAGTCTTCATGGTTCGTTCTTTGGGTACAGGAGGCCCTGTCCATTACAAGTCTATTGGAATTGCTTTGAATCACTTCATTATTGAAAAGTTTGGCTTCATTTTTTAATAATAATAACAATATCCTATGTGATACCACCATATGTGATGTCATTTTTCAGTCTCATCTGACTCTCTGTGACTACATTTGGGATTTTCTTGGCAGAGATACTGGTTTCCCATTTCCTTCTCTAGCTCATTCTACAGATGGGGAACTGAGGCAAAGAGTTTTGAATGATTTGTCTGGAGTCTGGCTAATAAATGGCTGAAGTTACATTTGAACTCAAAGCCAATACTCTTATGTACTGTACCACCTAGTTTGTTTTTTTTAAAGAGGAGAAAAAGTTAGTCTTTAATAGAAATACAAGTGTCACATGAGATTTCTCAATTAAGAAATCATTATAGATATTTCACAGCACAATGCATAAATCTCCAAATTTCCTAAGAAGAAAGGCCAATTTGAAATAAATTGCTGTAAGCTTTCTTCCAACTATTCATGTTGCATGTATATGTCTATTTGGTTCATCTGGTTTGTCAACTCTTTAGGCCTGAGATGTCTCATATTAGTCAGATTTTTCTTGCCTCTGGATTGTTCAACATTATCTACGTCAGTCACACATTAGAGAATTTCATAAACTCTTCTAGCATGATGCTTTTTTTTTTATTTTGAGCTTCTGGTATGCCTCTGTCACCATATATTGACTGAATCATTGAAAAGCAAGGCGGATCTTGGCAGAGCTTTACAAGTACAAAATCTCTTAGTTATCATATGCCATATCTCCCCCAATTTTGTACTCATGAATTGATTTTTTTCAAATCCAGATATAATACATTAATTTCTATTTCAAGTTCTATTTGGTATACTGTTCTAGCCTAATGGTATCAAACTCAAGATAGAAACTGGGCCCTTAAACCATATGTTAAGTTCCCTGCAGACTGCATTTGTTTTGTTTTGTTTTGTTTTGTTTTAAAAATAATATCCTATATGAAATGTGGACCACAACATAATATTTTCATGCTCTCTATTGATGTTTGCTTGCATTGGGTTTCCTTTCTCAGATTTTTTTTCTTGTTCTTGCACAGCAAGATAAGTGTGGAAATATGCATACGTATATTTGACTTGTCAAGTATTTTAATATAATTAACATGTAGTAGACTTCCTGCCATCTAGGAAAGGGGAGGGAACTGGGGGGAGGCGGAATTTGTAACGGAAAGCTTTGTAAGGGTCAATGTTGAAGAACTACCCATACATATGTTTTGCAAATAAAAAGCTTTAATAAAAAAAATTCTATTATTTCCCAATTACATATAAAGAAAATTTTCAACATTAATTTCATCATTCCCTTCTCTAAAACAGTAGAAATTTGATATAGGTTATATATGTGCAATCACATAAAGCATAAAACTTTAAATGATCTCTGAGATCTCTTCCAAATCTATGGTTTTTAATATGTTCCTCAATCTAACATGTTTTATTTAACTTATTTGGAATTAGGGTCTTTCAATATCATCATCATGTAAATTAATACTAAACAACATTTAAATAAAATAGCTAGCCAATATCTGGAATCATTAGCTTCCCTTTGTCCAGATCTTTTTTTCCACTTTTTGCACTTCTTTCACCAAGCTATTGACTATTTTTTTGCTTCAGTCTTTTGTGTCACTCTCATTTGTTTTTCTAATATTTTTTTCTACCTCTCTGATGTTTAAAATCCTTGTGGGGCTCTTCCAGTAGTTTTTTTTTGGGGGGGGAGTGCATAAAACCAATTCACATTTTTTGATGTTTTGCATTTAGGCATTTTTGCTATTATTGTCCTCTTCTGAATTTGTGTTTTGATTTTCCCTGTTACTATACTAGCTTTCTGTGCTCAGGTTCTTTTGTTGTTGTTGTTGGCTCATTTTTGAAAAAGCTTACTTCATAAATTTTTTCATCTTGTCTTTTTGTTGTTTCTGTTGCTCTAGAATTCATTTTGATACATTATTCTATAGTTGTTTAGAAATTAATTTGGAGGAATGCAACCAAGTTCTTGCCTTATTTCTCCATCTTGACTCCACCTCCTTACAGATTACATATTGACTTAGTTTTTTTAAACTGATTTTATGTACATTTTATTATATTTTTATTTATTTTGTTAAATATATCCTAATTACATTTTAATCTGTTTTGCACCTCTGTTCTAACTTATCCAGAGCTTGCAAATTTGATCTGTCATTAATAAAAATATTAAACAGGATAGGCCCAAAGACAGAACTAAAGCAAAATAATAATTAAACCTGCTCAGTTACCACTTTGAAAAAAGCAATCTTTTCCCTTCTTTGGCCCTGTTCTTATTTTCCCAATATTTAAAATCCCTTTATCCTTCACTTGCCTCACCAGTCTTAGCTCTGAGTTTTATTTTTAGTCTTCCTGAAACTGTTCTTCCAGGTATACATTTTTGTACTCATCATCCATGTATCTATTCTTGCTTTTATCTTCTATACATACCTTTTTAAAATCTAAGTTTGTTAATAAGTCCCTGGATAGTCACATTGGTTTGTTTAGGCAGCTGATTTTTTTTTTCTAATAAGGAAAATTCTTCAGAATTTTTTAGAGTTTTGCATCCTTCCTAAACTGACTACTAGCCTCTTGGGTTGTATGTTAAGCCATGATATCCAAACTGTTGTCCAGATCTGTTCTTTCAAAAACTAGAGAAAGTGGCTGCTTCTTTTGGTTTTCAACAGTTGATAAAAAAAAAATAACATAATCATCTATGATAGAAGGAATTTTATGAGAAGCAAAATAGATAATTTTAAACATTTGAAAAATTTTAAAGAACTTTTGAATATTACAATAAATGCAGATTGGATGAAAAAAAAGAATATGGTCTGGGGAAAACAAATGTGCATGAAAAATTTCTGAAAACTTAATATCTAGAATTTATAAAAGAATGAACAAATAAAAGATGAAGCAGAAGTTTGGTCTAGATTTCTATAAGGTCCCTTTAATTTCTAACATTCTTTCTTGCTATATTATGTAGACTTAATATCTTCAATACTTATATCAATACCTATATTAGTGTAATTTATACTTAGAACATTGGTAAACTTTAGACAAACATAAAAGAACAAGTTTTATTAAAAATACTGGCTTGCTTTCTGTTCCAATATTATTTGGATTTTTTAAAATATTTTTCTTTTTTTTAAAGTGTTTTGCATAACTTCATATGTATAATATGTATCATACAATTTGTCTTCTAAATGGTTAGAGAAGAAGGAAAGAGAGCAAAAGTATATTCTCTCAAAAATTTTTTTAAAAAGTTAAAAATTAAGTAGAGAATTTTTTTTGTTTTTTTATAGTAAGCACATTTGTTTTACAGGTGCTATCTGAATATACCTAAAATATTACTTTCTCATTAGCTGTTTTCTTTGCGCTAGAAATAGTATTTGCCCAGCACTGTGTATCCCCAAAAGTTTTTGAGAGTTTCAAGATACAAAGATTTATTAAAAATTCAAAAGTGTCATGCTTTTACAGCCTGCTTAATACCCTATTGAGTTTGTAATGCAAAATACAAATTTGAAACACACAAAAGAATTCCATAATTTTATAATAAGATGGATAAATGGCAAATTGGGTTTAAGATGACTAGCATTTCAGAATTATAAGTGCAGCTAGATGGTGCAGTGGATAGAACATCGGTTCTAGAGTCAGGAGGACCTGAATTCAAATCCAGTCTCAGGCACTTAACACTTCCTAGCTGTGTAATCCTGAGCAAATCACTTAATCTCAATTGTCCTGCACACACACACACAGAAGAAAGAAAAAAAGAGATATACAGAATTATAGGTATTCTTAAGGATCAACAATTGTGTATCAGGAGAAATTATCGTATCAAATAATGAGTATTCTAAAACTCACATTGTATTGTCTATCTTTTAAAGATTTCTGACAAAATTTGTTTAGATATCAAAGCAGTAAAAATTCTTCTAAAGATTAAATTGCTTGATTTCTAATTGTACTCTTAATCTATTCAAAGCATTGAGAGTAATTCTCAGGTTGAAAATAATATACAGAGGGGCAGCCAGGTGGCACAGTGGATAGCCCTGAATTCAGGAGGACCTGAGTTCAAATGTGATCTCAGACACTTAACACCAATTGCCTCAGAAGGAAGGAAAGGAAAGGAAAGGAGAAGAGAGGAGAGGAGAGGAGAGGAGAGGAGAGGAGAGGAGAGGAAAAAGGAAAAAGGAAAAAGGAAAAAGGAAAAAGGAAAAAGGAAAAAGGAGAAAGGAGAAAGGAAAGGAAAGGAAAAAGATAGGATAGGATATACAGAGGAGCAGCTAGGTGGCACAGTGGATAGCCCTGAATTCAGGAGGACCTGAGTTCAAATGTGATCTCAGACACTTAACACCAATTGCCTAGGAAGGAAGGAAGGAAGGAAGGAAGGAAGGAAGGAAGGAAAAGAAGGAAAGGAAGGAAGAAAAAGAAAGGAAGAAAGAAAGAAAGAAAGAAAGGAAGAACGAAAGAAAGAACGAAAGAAAGAAAGAAAGAAAGAAAGAACGAAAGAAAGAAAGAAAGAAAGAAAGAAAGAAAGAAAGAAAGAAAGAAAGAAAGAAAAGAAAAGAAAGTCGCTTAACCCCAATTACCTCAGCAAATAATAATAGAAAGTCAGATTTTAAGCAAGAAAATGTTTATTGTACAATGTCAAGTTCAAACAGTTAAAGATTGAAAAACTGGAAAAAAAATGGAAAAAAATGTTTTTTTTTTTCTGATTTTCTGATCACAACTTTATTAAGAAGAAGCTTTGTCTTGGTTTGAAAATGTTGCTTGAAGAGATTTTGTCCTAAGTCTGATTCTTTGTTCTCTTATTCAGTATATAGTGTTATATCATGAATTGGTCCTAGCCTCAGAACTTTTAGTACTAGCTCATAGATAAAATTAAGTATCTAATGGGAAAGTATCCATTTTTTATTTAGTAACTATTAAACTTGTATTTTAGATGTGAACTTTAAACATGAAGATTTTCAAAATTATACTTATAATTTTTCATTAAGAATATCAGAATGAAATAACTGGCCTCTTTCAAGCCTTTGGTTCATTTTTCTTTTCTCTGATTAAATCAAAATTTCCATCAGATTATTTTTGTAATGTTAATGGACCATGACTTTGAATCACAGGTGGGATCTTCCTGTTGTAAAAGTTTTTCATAGATGTTATGAAGATTTAGCTACATTATTCTATTCTATCCTTACATGCCTTCCCCTGTAGATCCTAAGTTGATTGTTACCGATTTCCACCCCAAAAGGAAGAATGTAAACTTCTGAGTACACTGTAAGTGTAACTCAGAATCAATATATCTCTTTACATTGTCAAGACTTCTTGCTTCCTTATCTACTCCCCTTACCTCTGTGAGGTTATAATGGTAAGGGAAGATATCTATCACCAAAATGAGTATCAGCCTTTACAGATTTTATATCAATAGTACATTAGGATTTGGAGTCAATTTGCTCACTAAGTAGAAAATCCATTTTGAGAAAAGCTGTCAGATTGTTTTATCTCTATTTCTCGAAAGTTGGCATTGCCTCAGTAACAAAAAACCTTCATTATGAACCTACTCTGTGAGTGGATAGAGCACAGTGGATAGAGCCTTAGAGTCAGATGGACCTGAGTTCAAATTTGATCTCAGACACTTAACACTTCCTAGCTGTGTGACCCTGGACAAGTCATTTAATCCCAATTGCCTCACGAAAACAAAACAAAAGAATCTACTCTGTTCAGAACACTATGCTCAGCACTAGGAGAAATAGAAAATTTGGAAATACATCAATCCTGAAAGATATGTACAGAGAATAACTGTAATACATAATAAATACATTGGAGAGGTATAAAATAGAGTGCTATATGTGGTCCAAGAGACAATAGTTTATAAGTGGTTGATTAGGAAAGGTTTTATGAAGAAGATAACATTTGAATTGTACTTTAAAAGGATGAGTAGGAATTCAGCCAAGAGAAAAGAAAAAAATATTCTAGTCTATTAATCAAAAACATAAAGGTAAGAAAGCATGTAAGACATGTTCAAGGTATGGAAAAGTCTAATTTGCCTCAATATGCAATCATCAAAAAGTATTAAGCACTTATTTTGTACTGGGTACCATGCTTCTTAGATCATACTTGAAGATTACATTGGTAATACTAGCATTAATCATATTGATCTGAGCCTTTTTTTCCTGACCAAATCTAGTTCTTCAGTCTCTGTTGCTTCCTAGTGGGGGTAATGTATAGTGGGAATCTCAACATTTTCTGGGAGAATACCTAAATTATGGTGCAAATTCAATTCTTGTGAAAACCTTCTATTCAGTTTTCATCCTTAGAGGGAAAGAATTATTTTCTTTTCACTCCTTGCTTTTTAATCTCAAGGATCCTAGGTAAAATTGTATTTAGCTACTATTCCCCACTGTATGCTACTAAGTCAAGAATACACATTTAGAGCTGGAAGACAAACTAGAAGTCACCTAATTAAGCTCCTGATTTAGAATTGAGAAAACTGAGATTCACAGAAGTTAAATGAATTTTTATCAGTCACATATGTATAGCAATTCCAAGATTCAAATACATGTCTTTCTTTTACAAATCTTTTGCTTTTCCTTTTATGACTTGACTTCCCTACAAAGCTTATACCTGCCCTAATAAATTCTTGTGTCCAGGAAGATGAGGCTAAATAATAATTGAGATGTTAAAGTGCTTCATTAAATTTGACTGTCCTTTTTTTTTCAGGATCTTCATGAAGAAGTTAATCAGCTAACAAATTCTGAAACATTGTCAAGTATAGACAGTCTTGAAGCTGGAGATCATGAAGAAATCTACTCAACACTTAGTAAAGCTCTGTCTTCAGCAACCCAGCAGAACTCTGTTTCTCACAATTCACAGAGTCCACAGACCACAAATCAGGTTTATTTTGATGCAGGTGAATTGCATCTCTCTAAAACTCAACATATAAATAATTGGCTTATAAACTTAGGTGATCAAAATACACAGACAACCTCTCCTTTTCCAGACTTTATAAATAAACATAATGACCATTTTAATAATCCAAAACTAAAATCATTTGCTCTAAATAGGATTGGTGAAAGAAGTACAGATGCTTCTGATAATACAGTAGCCATTATACATAGCCCATGTACTTTTGCACAAGATAAAAAGACTGAAAAAACCTCAGAAACCTTCAGTATATGGAAAATTGACTCTCTGTCTTCTAAAATGTTTAAAAGAGAGAGACCATTAGTTGCTGAGAGCCCAACATTTAGATTCAGCAAAACATGGACTACTTCATGCCCCACTACAAGAGAAACAGTTCAGTCTTCAGAACATGAAAAATATCCTGAATTAACTCAACCAAACAGAACCACTTCAGTACCTGCTTCAAATATACCTATGGCAACACCTGTAGTACTACCTTCTAGTCAATGGACTAACTATAAAAGTACTTATAGTAATATACACTCAACTAGTTTTTTGCAAAAAAATAATATGCACTTAGAAGAAATTTGCCCAATCCAGTGTACTGATGGGTTAGACAATTTGAAAGATATAAAAGATGAAAAGATGAAAAACTTTGGGAGTAATAACCAGGCATTGCCTTTTTTATTTTCAGATGCACTTAGTGCTTCTTTTATGTATAATAACCCTGATCAAATGTCAATGAAAGATAAAAATGAGAAAACAGTTGGAACCACACCATCACTGTCTAATAATTCTGACTTAGTTGGACAACCAAAAAAATCCAAACATAATAATCATGAAAGAAATGGAGTGAAATTACTCAAAAGTATATTAAAGAAAGAATCTAAATATGAAAATGATTATTTCAAGGCATTAATTATAAATCGAGGCATCAGCTTGGGAAATCAAACAGCAGCAGCAATCAGAGATAGTGTGGAGCTGACAAAAGCAAAAGGAAAGGGCTCAGAAATTCAAAAGAGCATTAAAAAATTGAGGTGGTTTGATGAAATTGGCCAAACAGAAAAAGAAGATGGAGAAAATTCATTGAAAACTGGACTAGCATCATCACAGCCAACTTCTGTTCAAACCAGAGTCAGTGGTACCAGCAATGTTAGTGTTCATGCTTGTGCTATAAGTTCTGCTAGTTGCGGAAACCACAAGGATATATTAGGAATAATGAAGTATGAAAATGCCAACGGTAACTCTCTTATCACAAAAAATACTGTTATGCAGATGTCTGAAACAGATAATGTGCCTTTGCACTCTTTTGTACCTTCAGGTAAAAGCTTTGCAAAACAAGCCTGGATAACCTCAAAAAAAGAGGAAGGTAAATTCCCTATCCGGAATAATGATTCTAAAACTCAGAAAACTATTCCACGGAGTGGGATAATAAAATTAATTCGAAGATCAAGGGCTTCCAAAGTCCAGTCAGGTATTACATCTAAAAACAAAAAAGGCACTGTCAGTAGACCACAGACTACAAATGAAGCCAACAAGATTCAAAGCAAATTAATTGCACCTCATCCTCCTCATAAACCTGTAACAAACAATAGGATTAGTAAAACTGTAAAAGATTCTCAATGTCAACAAGTGATGCCTACAAAATCCCAAAGCACTACTATAAGTAGTAGAAACCTAGGCTCAAGGTATGTTTTTCCAACAGAGAACAGTTTTAGTCACATCTCTCAAGAAAGTAACCCTTCATTTTGGAATACTAATAGTTGTGACTTAGTCCCTTCAATGCCATCATTAACTTCCTATCGTGCCTCTGAATGCCAAACATCAGCAAAGATAAACCATAGTATGAAAAGCGCTCAGATGATTACCCAGAAAGATGTTTCATTAATTTGTGCACAAAGAAGTCCTCTCTGTGAAGAAAACAGTCACTCTTTGAAGCCCATTGAAGAAAAAGTTGATTTTCAGTGGAAAGAAGAGCATAGTGCCATAGGACAAAATGAGAATGTTGCTGGTAAGATTATGCTGACTTAAAAAATAAGTAGAATGTGTCTGCATTATTTTGTATGTAAAATTTTCCTTCTTATAGCATGCATTAAGCATCATCGCAAAAGAATTAGGTTACTACTTTTATTATGTGATTTAGTAAAAACAGTGCTAATTCTGTGCTTAATGCCAAGTGAACCACAGTGTCTGCTGTCATAAAGCTTACAAACTAGGATGAAAATGATACAAATATAACTTAAATATGATGCAGATTATAACCTCATAAGTGTATCATAGAGATGAAAAGCAAAATGCTACGTGAAGTGAAGTCTGGGGGAAATCATCACTAACTGGAAACTGCAGAAAAATCAATCAACAAGAATTTATTAATTCCTATAATTGCCAGACACTTGGGGATATGAGGACAAAAAAGAAAGTCAATACTCACCAAGGACCATATATTAGAGTGGATGCAACATTTATGTTAATAAATATGTGTAAAATGAATACAAGTTAATTTTATAAGATGAACGTTAGCAGCTGGGAGGGGATCAGGTAATTTTTGAGCTGAGTTTTTTTCTAAATACATGTAAAAATAGTTTTCAGTATTAATTTGTGTAAGATAATGTATTCCAAATTCTTTTTCTCTCTCCCTCTTACTTCTCCTTTCCCCCAAACAGCAATCTGATATAGATTATACATGTACAGTTATCTTAAAACATATTTACATATTTTCTTGTTGTGCAAGAAAAAACCATGACCAAAAGGGGAAAAATTATAAGAAACAAATAGGTGAAAGTACTATTTAGATCCACATTCAGTCTCCATAGTTCTCTAATGTGGATGGCACTTTCCATCTCAAGTCTTTTGGAATGGTTTTGGATCATCGTATAATCTTGCTGTTAACTGTGTATAGTGTTCTCCTGGTTCCTCACTTATCAGCATAAGCTTTCTGTAAACAATCTGTTCATTATTTCTTACTGAACAGTAATATTCTATTACATTCATATACCATAACTTATTCAGCCATTCCCCAATTGATGGGAATTCATTCAATTTCCAGTTTCTTGCCACTATAAGAGTTACTACAAACATTTTTTCAGTGTAGAGGTGTGAAGATGGAATATAAAGTATTCTATGTGCAGAAGAGTATAGGATCACTTTTGGATGAAGAGTATATGATCACTTTTGGATGGACTAGACAGTGTGTTAATAAGAGTAATTTACAATAAAGTTAGGTTGAATTTATATTTGGTGCTACATACAGGCAATAGGAAGCTTTTGAAGTATATTGATTGGATCAGCAGGTGGGGGAGAGGCACTGGGGGAAGAATAACATGTTCGACCAGCACTGCAGGAAAATTTTTTTTATCAACTTTATAAATGATAGGTTGTTTTTAGGAAAGATTGAGGCAAAGAAATTAAGTAAAAGGCTATGGCAATAGTATAGATAGTTCTATAGTGATGAGTGGCTGTGAGTAATAGAGGACTGATGTGAGAGGTATTAAGTTAGAAATGGCAAGATTTGGTAACTGATTAGAATGTACAGACTGAGGGATAGTGAAAAGTCAGTAATATCAATCTTTTAAATGTCAAAAATCAGTAATGAAATCAGAAAGAAAATCAAGTTTAAGGAGAAAAATGATGCCTTGGACAAAAGAACATGTTGAATTTGAAACAACCAATAGAGATGTCAACTAAGCTGCTGGAAATGTGCAGCTAGATAGAACTAAGAAGAAAGATCAGGATTAGAGATGCTAAAGGATTAATTTATATCAATATGTTAATTAAAACCTTAGGTTGCCAAGGAAGAGAATAAAGTGGTGAAGTCATTCTGCTGTCAACAATGATGAAAAAAGATCAGTATCAAAGTACTTTGATTTGTGGCAAATAACAATTAAGCAAAAAAAATATCCCATACAGAACATCTGCCGATGTATAAACTTTTCCTCATAGTTAGTCCCTTGCTTCTCTGCCATAAGGAGGGAAATTCTCTGCACCTTCACCGGCTTTTCAGTTACTTGTCAAATTCCTTTTAGTATCCTTTTCAGCTACATTATGCTGAATGTGCACATTGTCCTTTTGGTGATGGTTATTTTATTCTGCATCAATTCATTCAGATTTTCTCATTTCTCAGATTTACTTGACTTTGTCCTTACTGCACAGTATTATTCCACTACATTCAAATGTCAAAAATTCTTGGGATTTTTATGTCATTTCTCAATTGATGGGGGATATAATTTGTTTCTTTCTTGTTCATTGTGTTTGTTGGTGGTGCTGTTATGTCCAAATCTTCATGATCCAGTGCACTATAGCACACCAAGCCCAGTACTGTTCAGGGGGGTTCTCTTGGCAAAGATACTAGAGTGATTCATCATTTCCTTCTCCCAGAACTCTCCACTAGGACCCGTCCATCTTCAGTAACACTTCTCAGTATAACTAATAGCTTCACTGAGTTATACAAGCCCCTCCACCATAACAAGGCAGTGGTAGAGTGCTGCTTTGAATATTTTGTTATAAATTTTAGAACTTTGTTTCTGTCTTTGGCTTCCTTGATATAGTAGTAAGTTCTTTGAGTCAAAAGATATGAAAACTTTACTATACTTGAATAATTCCAACTTGTTATCCAGAACAGATGAAACAATTCACAGCTCCACTGAAAATATATGTCTTCCTATAATCTGTCCAATGTTAACTCAAATTCCTTTCTTTAATTATATTTTTCTTTTAACATGGTAAATTCTCCAGGTTGTTTTAATTTGTGTTTTTCTACTATTAGTGATCATATTTATTTGTCAATTCTCCATTTATCTTGAATATCAGTCACATATCTATATTTGATGCAAATATCTTACCACTCCAGCTTTAATTTTTATTTTGTATTATTTCCTCTATTCTTTGTTTAAGAATTTACCTACTAAAAAAATAGCTACATGAAGGATTGAATTAATAATGTGTTAACAGGTCATTTTTATTGAAATTAAGACTTGTACAAACAAAATCAATGATGCAAGAATATGAAAGGGAAGTGAGAATCAGGCTAAAAATTGCCATTTTCTCTAACAAGGTTTTGATATTCAAGCTATGTAAGGAATTATAAATATATAAGACCAGAAGTATAGTAGAGTTGATAGTTGCTGATAACTTTCTGGTCACCTTTTTTTGGTATTAAAATATAACTTTGAACTTTACTTGGAAAGTCAGTTCCAAGAATATTTTTAAAACTATGACATCTCCAACTTTGATTTCTACGATGTATATATTTGGTCAAATCTAGCCACTTTTCATTGCTTTATTTTCTTAACTGTTACCTCAAATGATCCATTGAATGGTGGAGACTAAATGTAGTGAGATGATTCTGCGGTCAACAATGATGAAAAAAGATCAGTATCAAAATACTGGGAAATTTATTTGATTTCACATCTTTTTTGTCCTCATATTTTCATCTATAAATACACTCAGGATGGTTTGCTTAGTTTGGTCTCTGCCAAACTTTCTTTATGAAGGTTAATTTTCCAAGGTAATGTGGGGATATCCTTTATAGAATTACAGATTCGTTGGAAGGAATCTCAGACTTGAAACTTGAAACAAACTTGAAAAAGAATGTCCTCCATAACATATCCAACAAGTGATTATTTACATCCACCTATCTCCCCAAAGCACTCCTTCTAGACATTTGGATGTTATTTTATTGAGCTTAAATATGCTTCCCTTTACCCGTATCCTATAATTGTGGCCTCTGTAGACAAACAGAACAAAATTTGTCGCTTCCATCTTAGAGATTCAGATATTTCAAGAAAGCTAAAATGACTCACTTGTATCTTAAAAGTTTCTTCCAATGATATTCACAGGCTATGATTTTCTGTTCCCCCTTATCATTTTTGTTATTTTCTTCTGGATATGCTCGAGCTTGTTAATTTCTTTCTTCCTAACAGGTGTTACTCAAAACTGAAAACTTCTCTATCTGTAGTCTATCAAGAAAACAAGACTTTCCCTTATCTAATACATTTTAAATCGCATAAATTTTTGGAGCCACAGGTTTCACTTTTTACTCACATTAAGTTTGTGAGACACTAGTCATACCTCCCTCACCTGGTTTTTCTGGGATTGATTTTTTTTTAATCTGCAAGGTGGAATTTTGTTATTCAGTCATTTCAGGTACCATTCTTCATGACCACATTTGGGGTTTTCTTGGCAATATACCAGAGTAGTTTGCTATTTCTTTCTCTAGCTCATTTTATACATGAGGAAACTTAGGCAAAAGGGGTAAGTTACCTGCCTGGGGGGTCAGACAGCTAGTAAGTGTCTGAAGCCAGATTTGAATACATTACTGACTCCAGGCTGGCATTCTATCCACTGAACTACCTAAGATGACATTCATCCATATTAAATTTCATCCTTCTCAATTTGGTCCAAAATTCTAGCCTGTTAAGATCTTTTTTGAGTCACATCCAATGTATTAGCTGGATGTGAATCACAACTTTGTCAACGACAATAACTATCCAAGCATTTTTGTCAACGACAATAACTATCCAAGCATTGATCAAAAGGAAAACCCAGCACATAACAGAGAATAAATCCCTATGATACTCTACTGGAGATCTCATTTCAAGCTGACATGAAAATACTAATGACTACTCTTTGGGGGTTGCTATTCAATTAGTTTTGAATCCACCTATTATATTTTTTCTTGCTCATATCCATAAACTAAAAGTTAACATAGCACAGTATAAATGTCACTGGCTCTGAAGTCAAAGGACCTGGATTAAAAAGGTACTTCTGATACCACCTATGTGACTTTCCGCAAAACTAAAACTCTTAATCACTCAGGGTCTCAGTGATCTCTGAGGTTTCTTTCAGCTATAGATCTGTGATTTGATGATCCTACTATTCTAGTGACCTCCTTAAGAAAAGAGATTACATTAGGTATGATGAAGCCATGATGAGTCTTTGGAACCCCATCTTCCTTTTTGATTAAAGGGATAGCAATCAGTCTGTTATTAATATATTGCAGGATTTTTTGTAGTAATCACAATAAAGCTTGCTTGGTTTATATGATTAATTTCCTGCCCTTTTTTGAAAATTGGGATACTATTTGTCTATCTCTGATGAATGTGTTGTTATTCCTGGATAAACTGGGTCATTAGCCAGGAGCCATTTTTAATTCTTTGAAGACCTACCTTGTGGAATAAAGAGTCAACTTGTTCTTGTTATACATAAAGAATGTAGGGTGCAAGTTACAGAAAGACAGATTATTTTACATATAAAATTATCCAGCCAGCAATAGAAAAGGCTTTGTGAAGTAATGAGACCTCTGTCCCTTGAAAAGTTAAGCAGGTGCTAAATAACTTTGTCATTTATGTTTCTTTAGAAACAATTCCTGAATGGGGAAGTTTAACCAAATGATCTCTTAAGATCTCTTCTATTTCTAAGATTCTATAAATGTCACTAGTGGTTTTTCCCCCTCTTAAATTTAAATAATGTGACTATAAATTGTAAGAAACACAACATTTTATAGACATTCAAAAGTCTTATGTGAAGAACATGAATCAGTAATGATCTGAATATGCATTTTTTGTTAGACATCTAAACAGTTGAAATCAAAACATTCAAATAACAAGGGATAGTATATGTTTAAATAAATGACTGCTACACATTTGGGGGATGGGGTAAAAGGAACTAGATCTTTTGTTCATTGATATATGGAACTCCAGATAAGGAAACTCCCTCTACCAGTATAGATTAGCACTTGCTATGTAATTTATAGTTTTAGAGAGGTACCTGAGACATTGAAAAAGTAAGTGATCTGCCCAGAGTATAATAGCTAATATGTGTCAGAGGCAAGATTTGAGCTCAGGTGGTCTTTTAATTCTGTGACCAATTAACTCTCTATCCACTACGCCTCACTACCTCTTTGTAAATAAAGCTAATTTTAGTTGACACAAATACTGCCCTACTGAAATTTTCTATACAAAATCAATATTGATTAGTGAGGAAACAGCATTTTGTGCTGAAATAGAGATATTTTTAAAAATGGATCACTGTTCATGTTTATCTAGGAAGTTTTTAGAGAGCATGTAGAATTTTTAATTTTCCCTAAGGAAAGGTTATTCCAAGCATATGAAATATCTTAGGACTTTAAAGTTTTTCACACAGGAAATTGCATGATATTCAGAGTATATTGGTGTTGAATCACTTGTTTTTCCTTATGTTTAGAAAGTACCCTTTTGAATATTCTCACTTTTGTTAAATAAACTTATATCATAAAATTTGCTGTCATATTTGAAATCAATTTTCTATATAAAATAGTAAAAATATATTATTCTTCTTTGCATAATTGATGCCTTTTTCTGGCATTTGTCTTAAGATTCTACCAGTGCAAGAAGAAAAATAAATCTTGAAAGCAATGAAAATAAACAAAGAGCTCTTTTAGAGCAAAGAAGACAGATTTCCAATTCCACAAGGCAGAAGTGCATTGAACAGCCACAGGTAAATTTAAATAAAAATCTTCATTAAATATTGCAAAATTAAGTTAATGAAATAAAACATTGCCTTTATGGTTCTCTCATTGTTATAACAGAAGCCATGACACAAAATGAGACCTAATTTAATCAGATGTCAAGCCTAATAATACTGCTTACTTAATTTTCAAAGCTTTATATTATACTAATTTTTCTCATCTTAAGAACAATTTTTGTTTAACAACATTTTCAGAACTTCCTCATAAATGCTAATATGGTAGAGAGGAAATTGACTGTAGAGTTCAAAGGACTTTGCTCAGTTCAAATCCTGTCTGTCATTTTTTACCTATGTACCCTGAAACAAATTTCTTAATAAGCTCTTTGGACCTCTTGCTTCTTCAACTATAAAATGAAGGAGTTGAACTAGGTAAGTGACCTATAAAGTCCCTTCCAGCTCCAGATTTATAATCTTATAACTTGTATTAAAGTGAAAAAAAATTGATTTAGTTGTTGAAGTAGGCAAAACAAAGAATACCTTAATAATAGTCTCTTAAGCAGTATTTTTATATTTGACATGCTTCATTTATTTCATGACTAAAATATTTGTTGTGTACTTTAATTTGTGATACAATAAGTCATTTTTACAGCTTCTGTGCTTTTTTTAATGGGATTTCAGAGTTTAGAAGGTGGAAAAATTAAGCTGGCAAACTATCACCAAGCCTATGGGGGGGTGTATATGTGTTTAAGTTTTATTCTTATTTTTAATAGAGACAGTGTGACCTAATAATAGAATGCTGGGCTTGGAATCATAAAGAGCTGGATTCAAATCCCAGTTCTAACACTGTCTTAAGGAAGATTGGAAATGAATAGAAAATGGTATTTTAGGGAATTGAATTAAGCCAGAGGAAGCAGAGATGAGAAGGGAAAGAATTCTGAAAATTCCAGAGCTGGGATATAGAATATCTTCCATAAGGAACAGCAAAAAGTCCAGAGTTACTGGAACGTAGAGTACAAGAAGAGGGGAAGTAAGTTTTTAAAACATTGGAAAGGCAGGAGGTAGAGGGGGAAAAGGGATCTTTGAAGGACAAGTTTCAGTTAAAGAAGACTTTTCCTAGCTCCTGGAAGTTACAGGGACCCATTGGAATTTACTGAGTAGAGAGAATAATAGGGTCAGACCTGCATTTTTAGAAAGATCAGTTTGACAACTGATTAAAGAATGACACAATAATAATAATATTTATGTAACATTTTAAGGTATATAAAGCACTTTAAAAAACATCTCATTTTATCTTCACAATAATCCAAGAATTTGGGCATTATTATATCCATTTAACAGATGAGAAAATTGAGGCAAGCAGAGATTAAGTAACTTGTCCAAGGCCACACAGCTCAGATCCGTGGCATCATTTAAACTTAGGTCTCCAATGCTCTATCTAGAGCTTGAAGCAGGGAGACTAATGAGAATACTACACAGCAGCATCAGAGAGAAGAAGGGGGTATATACAACTGGAAGAAAAAAAAACTAGGAGACACAGAATTTGATAACAGTTTTGATATGGGGGATTAGAGAGGAGTAGCCAAGGATAACATATCCATTATTATAATAGCCTATGTGATTCTTTGGTATTACCTTCCACAGTAATAGGAAAGTTAGGAAGAGGGATGGGTTTGGCAGAAAAGATGGATTCAGTTTTGAACATGCTGAGTTCAAGATGTCTATATCTCACCTGAGATGTTCAGTCAGCAATTAGAGATGCAAGCTAGTGATTCAGGGCATAGATCAGAACTGGATAAGTAGATGTGAAAATTATTAACATAGCAATGGTAATGTAATCAGTACAGGGGAGCTGAGCTTTTCACTAAGCAAAAATAATTAGATATAAGTAAAAAGGGCTCAGGGAGGAGTCTGAGGAAACCTCCACAATTTTAAGGAGGATGGACAGACAGGTAGAAAAACTGTGTGTGTGTGTGTGTGTGTGTGTGTGTCTCTTTCTCTTTCCTTCCCCCCTTCTTCTCCCTCTCTTCTTCTTCTTCTTCTTCTCCTCCTCCTTCTCCTCCTCCTCCTCCTCTCCTCCTCTTCCTCCCTTTCTCTCTCTCTCTCTTTCTCTCTCTGTCTCTGTCTCTCTCTCTCTCTCTCACACACACACACACACACACACACACACACACAAAACTAGAAAGAAGAGAGTACTGAAAAGTTATCAATCATGTCAAAAGCTACAGAAAGTTCAAAAAGGAAAAGGACTAAAAAAAACAAGAGTTCATTGATGAGGTAAGAAAAAAAGTGGAGGCACCAATTGTAGATGGACTTGAGTTCAGCTGCAAAATTGAGGATATATATGTATATATCACATATAGAAAGATCAAGTAAAGATTTTTTGACAGTGGTGTTGGGGGACATTAGATGTTCTGTAGGAAGCAAGGAAGTACCCAGTAGACAAATAATTTAAAGATTAATGGGAGAGTAGAAGTGATCAAGGGGCAATCTACTAGAAGGAATAAGATAAATGGTACAGGTAGAGGAGTTAGCCTTGGCAAGCCTTGGAGCTTATTCTTTATGTGAAAACAGGGCTGGAGCAAGTGCCAAAAAAAGACATCTGCGTGTTGTTCAATGAAGAGGAGAATAAGAGGGAAATCTCAGCAAATGGCCTCAACTTTTCAGTAAAATAAAAGGTAAAGTTCTTAGCTGAGAAATTAGGGGGATTGAGAGTGATGAGATGTTTGAGGAAGAATGAAAAAAAACCTAATGTCTGACAATGAGATTAGGAAGATGTAAAAGGACTGCCTTACCATAATGAAGGCCTACTTGAAATTGTAATATAAATTTGTAGTGAACTTATTTATAACAGTTTCATAATTTTCAATTAGCAGATGCAGTTTCAACAATAGGAATTCCCCAGGATAAAAACCACATATTTTTCTCATATTAATATGACTTACTTGACTCTTCTAAAGTTTTCATTGCTAGAAATAATATCAATTATAATAGAATTCTAGTTAGAAGATTCCCAGAGGGCAAAAGTTTTATGGCTAAATCTAAATGTTTTAGTCTTTTTCAAATGCCTAGAGTTTCTAGATTTTAATCCAAGCCTTTCTGACTCCAACGTCAGTGCCCCATCCTTCTATGTCACACCTCCATTCATATTCTTTCCAAAGTCTTTTGTTTTCACTACATCAGTACTTCAGAATTGAAGTAACACCTGAATTTCTACCTTATTCAAGTCATTTTTGTAATTATTATTTCTGTTCCCCATTCACTTTATATGCCCAAAATTTAACCATTACAGCACTTAGTTGTCAGCATAGTTGCACAGAAGATATTGTTTCATTTTGGATTTTCTACCACTACCAACATAGACCCTCGGGTAAGACAGAAAGAAACTCTTTCCACAAAAATAAATGGATGAAGAAGGAAAAGGTCATAGTTATTAAAAGATCTGCTTCTTCTTAAGCACTAGTGACTTGCCAAAATATATCCACAGCTCTCTATTTTTGTGGGGAGAAGGGAACTGGGCAAAGAGGGGAGGACAAAAAGGAATCCAAATTATAATTCACTAACAGTCAATGAAATATACATGATGGTAGAAGCAATCAGAATGGTGTTGCAGAAGAGGCCAAATCATAGTAGGGACCTTAGAAACTCATTCCCAGTTCTCCTGACTATTAAAAGTAAAGATAAGAGTCTGCAAATCAAGCCACTCATATTCATAATTGCTTAGTATATAAGGATTACATCTAAACCAACCAATCAGTCAGTTGTTCTCACTGTGGCTTATCCATTTTTCTCCATTTTCTTCAAGATTCATCCTGTTTTCCCCTTTGGAGAGTCCAATCCACTCTTGCATGCCTGTTGCTTGAAACTTATTTCTCCAGTTTCAAACTTTTTAAATTGCATAGTATATATTTCTCTTATTCCACTTAGATATTTTTTATCTCAGTATAGCTTCTCTGCAGAAGGAGACCAAAATGACAGGTCTCATTCTTCAGATAAACCCAAATTCAATTAAGTATTGTCTGTAGTGAGGACAACTGCATGTTGCTGAGTCACAATTTCATGTATAACTGCCTGATCCCTAGACACTCTCAATTGGATGGAATCA
>JAJPUD010000075.1:229138-242124 GCA_023553655.1 Myrmecobius fasciatus | reverse complement strand
CACCCCTAGTAGATGGAGACCCAAGGCAGTGTGGGGAGAATACTTACACCAGTGAGTTGTAGCCCAGATGATGAGGGATAAGAGCAACAATGTGACAGGTTTGATTCATAGCAGGACTTTGTGACCAGAACGTGGTGGTACAGCAGATGCTTGTCCAAGCTCAGAGAACACCTGGTGCTGATCAAAGCATTACAATAATGATGTGATCATCCAAAGGGTGAGCACAAACAATTGTTGTTATGCTAAAGGAGGGGCACAGTTTGCTTGCTGGGCCTTAGCTCTGGAAAACATGGTTTCTCCTAACATCTTGACAACACAGTCTTCCTATTTCACATACCCTTAACCTGATTCTTATTTTTGGCATAAGCCTAACTGCTTTTATACCTTAAAGGTAATACCACACAATTCCTAATTTTCTCTAGAAACACTTAATTGTTATAGTAGAAATAAGAGATTTTAGAAAATATATAAATTGAAAGAATTAAAATGTGACTGAAACAGTAAATGAAATGAAATTACAATATCCCCACAGGTCATTAAATCATAGATGTGGAGCTGAAAAAAAAAATCCTTTGCATTCATCTAAAATATTCTTTTATAGGGAAAGAAACAAAACAATGTCAATGAATTAACTAAGAGTAATATTTTAAACATATAGTGACATGTACAATTTGGTTAATTATTAACACTGAAAAATACTGATCTTAACAATACTTGCATTTTGCAAGAGACAACATTGGAAAAATTATCCATGCATATGTTTTGAAAATAAAAAACTTTAAAAAAAAGAAAAGGTACATAGAGAAAAAAACAATACTTGCTGAACACTAAAATATTCATTTCAACTAAATTATTGAAAATGTTTATTAATATATAATTTATGTTTTATAATTCAGAATAATGATTCTGATTTTTTCAATTTTTACAGAATATAATACATCCTATACAACTAAATTCAAGTGAGCCAGTACAAAGTCTGAGTGGTATTTCTCATCCTGTAGAAGGTATGCTTAAGATTTCATATTTTCTTCCCTGATTTATTCACAGACCTTTCACTTGTTGCTTTACATTTTTTCATTGTTAATTCTCATGTAGTAATCATGTTGCTACATTGATTGGTTATTTTTAAATCTATCTTTTACTACCTGATTTTTCCTTATTCAAGTTATTCTGGCACATCCCTGGATATTTTTACTACTACCTCAGATTAATTGTAATAAAGTCATTGAAGATACAGAATATGTAACTTTTATTTTGATTCTTTTTTCTTGTTGTTCTATTTATAACCTTCCACATATTAATCATTATGGAAAAAGATCATCTTATTCATCTAATTTACATGCAATCTCAAGAACAAAGGATAAAATAAAATGTATTTTTATCCCAACCATACTGAATAATTTAATTTTTATTTTATTCAAGAATCATTTCAAAAGCTTTCATTGCCTCAGTGTCATTATTATGACTATCATTTATGGTAGAATCCCAGTTAAAAGCTTGCCAGTTGACAGGGATTTTATACCTAATTCATAAAATAACACATTCTATATGTTTTAATCTTTTCAACTGGAAGAAAAATATCATCCTGTTAATGCTTTGCATAACTTCTCTAGTTTCAGAAAGTACTGCCCAATTTTTGATGGCTGAAAATTTAGTGAAATCATCAGTTCCTGAGGATAAAATTCTAACTACCATGAAATCCACGCAGCCATACAAACCAACTCTTCCTTTACATAAGACACAACGATTAAATATTGGTGCACTGTCTTTTGAAGAACAGAAGATCATAGAGTCACTTAATCACCTCAATCAAAGATTACATTGTAAGCATTTGAATAATTTTGCTGTATTTAACACAACACGATATTTTGGTAATTTCAATAATCTTTTACTAAAATCCTATTTCAATGCCATATTCTGGCATGTTGATAACCCTATGCTCTCAAAAGGTTATGTCATTGGTGTTAAATGATGACAGTTCCTGCCAAGCTCTAAAAGCTTCAAGGACTGACCTAAAAGTAGACTATGTATCTCTTATCCCAGGACTAGCTTAGCTAAATTCAGTGAAAAGGGGACTTTTCATCAGGAGGCTGATCATCAGGCAATGCATTTTTTGACCAGAGAAAATCAAAAGGTTGAGAAAGGATTGGGATCTGTATCATTGGAAGGGAGAACAGTCTATTACATTGAAATCACAGATCTTTTGACGTTATTTTATTAGCCTAAAAATCAGAATTATCATGTCTTAAAATGAAAATATATTTTGGGACTAACCACTAAGAGATTATTTCAAGAACATAGTTTTTAGAATCTTAATTTTTAAATGCATGAAATAATAGGTGACCAAGAGAACTTATTTCTCTGATCTTAAGAAAAAACATATAGTATGAAATGTTATTGAAAAATCCAGATGAAAAATGCAATCTTTCATCTTGATGGTATTTTTGTTTGTTTGTTTTTGTTTCTTGACACTGACCATTTGACTATTTGAAAATATCTGGATGACTAACTGAATTTTTCACTTTTTGTCCAGATATTTGGTATTATATAGATACAACCTAAAAGTCAGAAGGCCTCTGTTTTTTCCTGGCTCTACCACTAATCCATTCCATCACCTTGAGAATATTACTTCAACTTTGTGTGCCTCAGCAACAAAACAGGAATAACAGAACCTGCTCTTATCTTCTTGATAGTGATTCTCCTAGGGTAAAAGGCACTTTATAAAAATTTAATATTTGTAAATAGCTTGTTATTATCAAAACACTCATGTAATTATACTTTTCTGGTAATGCAATTTGTATGTATTTTAATCAGATTGTTTATATTATCTAATGTTATACTTTTACTGTATGATTCTTTATAACTAAAAATAACTTTCAATAACTTACATTATCTTACTTTGTCCTTAGTTACCTCATAACTAATTGACATTGCAATTACAGGAATCCACATTTGCATTTTTCCATGAACATAAAAGTAAATTAAGTATATAGAAAACATTCCCCACTTAAAGTATTATTGACACCCATATGAAATTTGTAACATATTTTTACTGTGATTCATGCATCTATTTTAATATTACCACAGTATTTTTTTTATTGTGTAACTTTTTTAGATGTCCAAGAAGCCATTTGCAAAAACCCATCTATCAAAAGTGTTTTACAAATAGCATCACCTCTGGTAAGTATTGAAATTAACTATTTTTATTTGTTTTCATGTAGGAAAAAAAAACCTTGCTCTTATCTAAACCTCTCCCATATTTACTATTTAGTTAGTTTTTAGAGATGACAATCCTCCCCTTACTCATACATAATAACGCTTCTTATGAGAACTCAGAATTTGAAGAGCAAGTGTTGACCTTAGAGATCATCTAGTCCAACTAACTGATGAAATAAATGAAAACATGAAGCCTAGAAAAGGTTAGGTCACACAGGTAGTAATGAGCAAAACCAAGATGACTCTAAAACCAGGGTTCTTACCAGGTTTCTGACCTCTACACCATGCTTATATATCTTGCTTTCAAAATATAAGAGCATGCCATTAGAATAAATTGATATGTAGATATAATGAGGAAGCTGGCTTATTCTTACATCTAAACAACTTCAACAATAAAACTTTATGGGAGCACATGCAAAGACAAGAATATCAGTCTTTTTGGTAAGGTAAGTGCTTAGCTACGTCAAGAATTCCCTATGGAGTTTTCATGACAGTTATGTCTGCTTCTATCATGTTCTTTCTGGAATTCAATATCCCAAAGTCATCATTTGGGAATTCCCCAATTATTAATTATAAATTCATGCTTAATCCCATAGATATTTCCTCATGAATTAGAATGAGTGCCAGATTGAATTTATTGAAGAAATTCCCACTAAAGTTGCATTGCTTGACCTCCAGCAGATAATGGAATATCAATCGTCAATTGTATTAAGTCATTTCTCAACAGCCACTAATTTACAAAGCCTTATAATCTTTTTGGAAATTTTTAGTGTATTGAGCAACATGTATTAAAGGTCTGCAATGTACAGGGGAATCTTCTAGGAACAGAAATGAATAAAATATAGTCTCTGTCTTCACATAGTTTATCCAGTAGAAGAGAAATGTATATGCACAAAACACAGGTAACTAAAAAAATCACTATATAGGAATACAAAAAAGTATTATGTCTAATAACTGGGGTCAATCAGTCAGCATGCATTATTAAACATGCTTAATAATCAATTGCTTAATAAATACTAGTTGACTTGACTATATAATAGCCACTGTGCTAAGAACTTGGAATACAATCTCTGCCCTCAAGGATTTTACATTCTAGTGGAAAAGACAACATATATAAATCAAAATATAAAAGATAAATACAGATGCTCTTAGACACTTAACACTTCCTAGCTGTGTGATCCTGGGCAAGTCACAACTCCAATTGCCTCAGCAAAAAAATAAATAAATAAATACAGAGTAGATAAAAGATAATCTTAGGAGTGGCAGTAGCAATTGGGAAAACTAGAAAAGGCTTCTCAAAGATTCTAAATTAGGAGAGAGAGCATTCCATTCATGGAGAAAGCTGAACAAAATTTTCTTGAAGGCTGTCTCAGTGTTTCACTTAAATCACCTTTAAATGTGTTATTGTTTTTTGTTTTTTTTTTTAATTTCGTTCTCTTTAACTTTCAACAAATTATAAGGTCAGATGTTTTCCAGGACTAAGCAAAACAGGCATTCAGATGGCAATCTGCCATCATATCTCTTCATTTCAAGGCTTATTCTTCCCAATTCCAATCATTTCTTTACTTGTCTTTTCAAGGAAAATCCATGAGCAATCCTTATATTTAATTCCTATTTTCTTCTGTCATTGGTTTTAATTGAAGCCAGGATGAATAGCATACTTCATTTTCTTCAGTAATGTGTCCAATGACTGATCATCAAGCAAAAATCACACATTTAGAGAACTGACATTCCATTTACCATTAACATAACTTTTAAAAATTCCAGGTACTACAGTTTCTGATGAAGATATTGTCATGTCATAAACCTGCTAGCAGTGTGACCTTATAAGATATTTGTAAAGTACTAAACAGAGTATCCGGGGCATAGTAGGTACTTAAATAAAATGTTCATTCCTCTCCTTTCCCTGCTCCCTTTAAATAAGATTTTCTAGTATCTCTTTTATAGTACAAGAAATTACACATTCCACATACATTTATGGCTATCTCTTTCCTGAAGTTCAAAGAAAAAACCATCATTCTTTCCTGCTAATCCTAGAAGCTAAAACTAATGAAGAAAAAGTTTACAATCTCTTTGAGAATTGTTAAGTGTATTGAAATTATAAGGGCAGCTAGGTGGTACAATGGATAGAGCACCAGCCCTAGAGTCAGGAAGAATCTGAGTTCAAATGTGACCTCATTAGCTTGACACTGATTGCCTCACAAAAGCAAAAATAGAAATTGTATAAAAAGTACTTAGCATTGCCCCCCAATAATTGTTTTGACAATCTAACCAAATACCTGATATTTTTCTCCTTAGTTCCCTTTATTCCCATTAATGAATCCCAACTCTAATCCAACAAATTCCTGACTTCTTAAAAAAAATCTTTGTACTTTTTCTGCCTCTAATTTTGCTCATAAAATTCCAATTAGCCTATGATGACATTTGAGCTTATAATAGATCACATTTACAAAGCATTTTCCTCACAATAGTCCTTTGATATGGGTAATCTAAATATTGTTATCCTTGATTTATAAATCATGAAAAAGATACTCAGATTAAATTACATGTCGAGAATCACACAGTAATTGTAAATTTTATTTATGTGTCTTTCCAAAATTTACAAAGTTCTTTATACATACTATTCTTTTGATCCTCAGGACAACCTAATGTAGTTAGATAGATCAAGCCTAATTTATCCCCATTTCATAGATTAATTTCATAATCCATAAACAAGGAGACTAGTTTGCAAAATCAGAGGAATAACAAAAACATAGTACAACTAGATTTCAACCTCATGTTATCCTTATAGACAAAATAGAGATAAATGTGGACTGAATGAAACAGAACTAATCAAATAATCAAAACAAATAGTATTCATTATTAGCTGTCAGCTTGGATGAAATCTAGTAGATAGCCTCAAGGACTTGTCCTTATTCTTGTGCTGTTTTAGATATTTAAAAATGACATGAATAAAGACAGCCCACATAGTGAACAAAAGTGCTAGAGTTGCAGTCAGGAAGACCTGGTTCAAATTCTGCCTTTCAGGATAGTTACATGACCTTGGGCAAGTAGGCTAAGCTCTCATTGCCCTACAAAACTGTTTAGGACTTAGCTTCTAAAACACTGACATTCTGATTATTAGTAGAAGGAGAATATAAATGTCATGCTTATGCTTAGGCAGTTTACAGCTGACACAGTTTTGGGGGTAGAGATGGCTAATAATATTAGTTAAGATAAAAGATCTTAATAAAGTGTAAATAGTAAGTGAAATGTATTAAGATTGATAAGTTTAAGTTTAGGGGGAAAAAAAGAAAGTCATGTAAATCCCAAAGTCCCAGACAGGGGCTGATATCTGGGGTTGCAATATGGGGATCAGATTAAGGAATCAGAATATAAGACTTAGGAAGAACTTGATTATTTCATTAGCAAGCTGACATCAAGGTTTAGATTTGTTGTTCTTAGAACTGGAATTCATGATGGGTAGAAGTTGCAGAGATGCAAATGTAGGCTTCACATCAAGAAAAACTTCCTAATATCTGGAGCTAACCAAAACTAGAATGAATTCCCTAGGGTTATTCTGGATTTCTCCTTATTTAAGTAAAACTGCAGAAATTCCCCACCTATTGTAGAAGGAGATCATTTTCACTGAACTGGACACTGGAAATGATCTGATTTTCCTTCCAATTTTAAGATTCTGTGACATGAAAGTACTTAAGAATTACCTTGTCCAAAATTATTTGACTCTTCAATAGGAGAGCTAAATTGAACTCAAGAAATCTCTTGAACCAAGATTCCCAAGCTCTCTCTGGCTTAATTCATATGATAATTGACTCAAACTTTCACTAAAGCAAAATAATTTTGGCATTCCTTGTAATATTTAATGTCATATCCATAGATTTTCAAAGGCTATGTCAATGTAATACAAGCTCTGACAAGGCTTAACAAGCAGGAAAGACTTCAAATATAGATCCTATTGATAGACTGTAGTTGAGGTATTTAAAGATTCGTCTGGGTTGAGAAAAATTCATCACCTTTTCTCCCAAGGCAGTTCATTCCTCTTTTGATCACCTCTAATTGCCAAGAATGTCTTTTTTTTTCCTTTTTATTGTGGCAAGCCTAAATATGTCTCCTACCACTTCCACGCTTTGCTCCTATTCTGCCGCCTTCCCAGGGCCAATCAAAACAAGTAAATCAGTTTTACACATGATAGATAACCCTTCAAATACTTGAGGACATGTAGCATGACTTCCCTGTGTCTTCGGTTTTTCTTGCCAAACATCTCTAGTTTCTACAAGCGATGCTCAAGGATTGTTAGTATCTGGTCACTCACCCTCCTCTAAACATTCAAATGTATCCTTTCTAGAACAGAACAGAACTCAAAATGTGGTCTGACCAAGACATAGTACAATGACACTTTAAGCTTCTCATATCTCATTGTTGATAGTATGGTTTTTTTTTCAGATTAACAGCTACCTAGCCATATGTTACTGATAAAACATCTATATCCAAAACCTCAAACTTTTTAATTTTGTTTTTTATAAGAGCATTTCACTTTAAAGCACATTAAAACAACTTGCTTAAGTGTGAACACATATCTTGGACTTGTGTTGATTTTTTGAAGCACAGCATAAGATTTCATATTTTATCTCCATTAAATCTCATTAGAATGTGCCCAGTGCTCTAACCTGTTAAGATCTCCTTGGATATTGACTCCGTTATAATGTTAGCTATCCCTCCTGGTTTTGTGTCATCTGCACATTTGACAAGTTCAACAATATTCCTTTATCTGAATCTTGACAAAATTTCAATAGCAGAGGTCCAAAAGACAAGTCCTTAGGGTAGTCAACTAAATTTAATAGCCTGCATTTAAATAGCACTCCAAAGTTCATATAATACTTTACATACAGATTATCCTCTGGGAGATAATAGATGCTCTTACCACCCTCAGTATGACAAGTATGACAGAAATCAAATGGCTTGCTTGAAGGCATGATTTGAACTTAGATTTTCCTGACTCCAAATCAGGAACTGTATCTATTGCACCATCTACCTGCCTATAAAGACAGCCTTCCAAGTTGACATTGAGTCATTATTTAATTTCAAAGATTAAGGGAACTGAGGAGAAATTCTAGGTTGCCCCTAAAAAAGACTGTCATCTTAATATATTAACTATAAACAAAAATAGGACCTATAAGTTTGAAGATCTTAAAGCATTTATTTTCAGCTCCAGAGAAATAGGATATAATATCTATATCATTCCTTTAGCATTTAACAGATTCTTTTCTTTTGCATTATTATATTTTCATGTTCATTATTTCTTAGTTATTCAGAGACATTAAGTATATTATAAACATCTTGAGGTAGAAATTGTTTTATATGGCTTTGTATCCCCCACTATACATAGAAGACTCATACACATGATATATATTTTGCTAATGATTAGTGGAATATTATCTTTGATAAATGATCTGTAGATTTATGATCATCAATTATTGTTAGCCTGCAACATGTGGTTTAAATTTTAACTGGAACATTAAGTGTTTTCTGTCCTGTTAAAAGCCTACATTAAGGGTAGAAGTGACTATATGTCCCATACTGTCTGTCCCACAAAATCTCAGGTTTCAAGTACAAGCTTGGTAACAGACTATCTTCTGTTTGATGACCAGCCCAGCTAAATTCTGAGAGTGTGGGTAAGGAGGCAGGCATTCATCACAAAAGAGTTTGACCACCAAGTGATGATTTTTTTTGGCATCATAATTCATGAAGATATGGACTGCTTGAAATCTGTCCTAGTGAAGAAAATACCTGCACTAATGAGATCACAGATACAATGGAATATCTAAAGATAACCATATAGGATGATCTTTCCAAAACCCCTACAGAACTTAAATTCTCTTTAATGCAGAATTGAGCTATAACTTAACTCCTTTTAGAAGAAGTAATCCAATAACTTTTCTCTGATCCCTCCTCCTCTCCCATTGAGGACTATTATCCTTGAGGTTGATTAGGAAACTTTTCTTTAAGCATCCTTAAGACCTCTACAACCCCCAGGTTATGATTTTCAATGTTGACTGAATTTCTGGAGTCATTTTGCTAATTTTTAAAAGTAGTGTAATATATTTTAAACAATTATCACACTTAAGCAAGTTGTTTTAATGTGCTTTAAAGTGAAATGCTCTTATAAAAAACAAAATTAAAAAGTTTGAGGTTTTGGATATAGATGTTTTATCAGTAACATAAATGTGAACATTATTGTAACTTGATACTCTTTATGTTAATATAGTAAAAGGATGTACCCAATTAATATGATATAGCCAACTTATTCAGAATATTTTTTCATTATGTTTTTCATAAACTAATTATGTTACAGAACAGTCAGCCATGGACAACCTCCCTATCTATAGGCTGCAGTGTATCTACTGAAGTTCAATCCCAAACACAGAGAAAATATTAATGGAACTTAACAACTACTAGATGGAACATTTATTTTGAAATTATTTTGTAAATATATAATATATTCCTGAAACCTATAACTGTTTTAAGCGCTATACAATAAATTGTAAAAATAAAGACAAATTGGTAACACAAGTAATGAATATTAACAGATTAGTTTACATTTATGATATCAATTATGCTTTATTATGCACTTTATTGTTAAATGCATTTTAAAAAGAATGGAAATACCTCATTGTTTTTAATGAGCAAGTTACTGGATGTAAATTTACTTTAAAAGGACAAATATTTTGCTATTCAGATTATGTAAGAGCTATACTCTTAAAACTTTGTTTTTCTGAAATTCCTAATAAATTCAATTAAATTTGTAAAAGATATTGTAGTTTTCTGATCGTCAGTTTTATTTTATTATACATAAAGGGAAAAGAGTGTGTGTGTGTGTGTGTGTGTGTGTGTGTGTGTGTGTGTGTGTCCGTCCTCTCCTCTCTTTTCTACTTTCTTTTCGCAGTTTGGTAAGGCTGGCACAAGTTCAAAGTTCTGCTTCTCAACTTTGCCTGTTCAGAAACTTGAATGTGTTCATTCAGGGATACCACTTATTTACTCTGAAAATTCTGTCAAATAGGCCAAAATACTTGTGGCCACAGGTTAGCTCCTTCACTTTCTAGTATGAAAGTGTACTTTGAAAAATGATTGTGTCAAAAAGTACTTGATATGAGGCAAAGGAACTGAAATACTTTAGGGAATATTGTCATCAAGTTATATAACCTGATTTATTTCTATAATGGAGATTAGGATACAGATCAAGAAAAAACTGGCTTTCCATCTCAGCTAGTCAGGGCACCCTCTTCCTAGATAATATTAGAAATACTAACATGTTCTATAACTCTTTTGGGGGGATTCCATTCAGACTGCCATCATATTTGTTTTACAACTGTATTTATTCCAGACAGGTTACAATTCATTAGGTTATAATATATGTCAACATGAACAGTTTTTACACTTATCCTCAATTCTGTAGTGCTTATTTAAACAATCCATGCCATTCTCCAAAATCCATACCATCCTTCAGGAAATGTGCCAAGTCTTGACTCCTCAGGCTTTCTCATCTCTGAGTCTGCCTAATGGTCACTGACTCTTCTATTGTCATGACCTCTGACCCTCTCTTCAGACCAACCCTTATTTAGTTATTTAATAAGGCTATTTTACATTCACAGGGAACTCAATGATTTGTTATACTGTCCGGGACAAAGACAAGTGATAGTTTATATGAATTCTGCCCTGGCCACACCACATTTCTGGAACACTAAGTCCAATTCTGAGCATCACATTTTAGAATGAATATAGATGAGCTAAAGAATGTATAGAGGAGACTGACTTCAGGGGTAAAGGACTTGAGATCAATTGGAACATATTGCCTGGAGAAGAGAAAACTTGAGTGGAATTTCACAAAGAAAAAAAGGAAGTAATCACTTGTTAAGCACATATTATGTTCTAGAAACTGAGTTAATTGATTATGTGCTAGAAACTGAGTTAATTGATTTACAAATATATTATTGGATTCTTACAATATAATTTTGGAGGAAAGATACTATTATTATTCTCCTTTCCCCATTTGATGGTTAAGAAAACTGAGGCAGAAAGAACTGATTTGCCTTGAGTTAAACAGCTAGTAAGTATTTAAGACCAAATTTGAACTCAAGTCTTACTTGACTATAAGCCCAGTGCTCTTAGCCACTTAACCATTTCTCTGAAAAGGTATAAAATTTATTCTGCTAAATCTCATAGAAACAATGGAAGAAAGTTGAAGAGAGACTGAAATAAGCTTAGTGGAAGGAAAACCTTTCCAACAATTACAACTATGAAAAAATAGAATCAGCTTCCTTGGGAGGTGGCAGATTGGTTGTACATAGGTAAAGTTCTTCAGGCAAAGGTTGGATGCTTCCCTGTCAAGTGTATTGTAGAGAATGTTCTTGATTATATATGTTCTAGACTATATAGTCTTTTCCAACAGAGAATCTATAATTATTATACTTAGAATTTTCAAAAAACATATAGAAATAGAAACTTGAATAAGTAACTGAAGATGAATAAAAACCATGTCACAGCTCTTTGACAATATCAAGAGCTAAATAAACTAGGATTGAGAAGAAATAGTAATATAAAATGGGATTTATTAAAGTTACATTGTAGAAAATAAAGGATAGCTATGATAGTGATAACAGACAACAGAAAGAAGCAAAAGCTACTCAAATTTAATTTTCTTCTGTTTTTTCTTCCAAGGAGAATAATCTTTGGGCCAGAAAGGCATGAACAAAAATTACCAATATAGAGTGTTTAACTCTCCTGTTCAGTTTAACTGCAACTAGACCTAAACAAACTATAACCTAATGTGGTCAAAGAAATGATGTGATTTCTGAAGGATTGTAGAGAAAATAAGAATTGCTACAGAATTGGAGAAGGGCAAATCTCTGAAAATTATATATCAATGTATTTTGACTTAAATTGTTGGCAAAATTCTAAAACTTAATTTTAAACAGTTAAAATCTACAAAGCTTTTAAAACAAGTCGTCCTTGACTAACTTTACTTCCTTTTTTTACAGGGTTACTAAAATGATAGATTAGAAGAATGCTGGTATGGTTGGTCTAGCTCTCAGCAATATTTTTCAAAGTCTAATGCTACACTTGTGGATGAGATGGAGAGATATGGCATAGACAACAGTGTTTTCAGGTGGACATGTTGATGCTTCTGTTAGCTTTGAAGAAATTATCTAGTGAAGTACCTTTAGTATCTGTTCCTGTGCTATTTAACAGTGACTTGTATAAAAAAAGGCACAGATGTCTTACCTGTCAGATTGCACATAACAAAAAGTTAAGAATGATCTAACATGGATGACAGAATTGATATTCAAAAAAAAGATAATTTAGGTAAAAATCAAATAAGATAAACTATAATTTATATTTAATTGCATTAATTTTTATTTTATTTGCATAACATATGTGTGGGTAATTCTTCAACAATAACCCTTACATAGCTTTCCGTTACAAATTTTTCCCCCCAACTCCCCACCCCTCCCCTAGATGGCAGGATATCCACTACATGTTAATTATGTTAAAATATTGGCAAATCGAATATATGTATACATATTTCCAAACTTATCATTGGTGTGCAAGAAAAATCTTATCTACACAAACGATATATCAGATAAAGGAAACACAATGTAAGCAAACATCAATCAAGGAGTATGAGAATGTTATGTTGTGGTCCAGATTTCGCATCCCTCTCTCTGGGTGTATATGGCTTTCTTCAGTGAACAATTGGAGGTGGTTTGAAACAT
>JAJPUD010000075.1:186747-224138 GCA_023553655.1 Myrmecobius fasciatus | reverse complement strand
TCCCACAACCCCTCCAACATTCATCATTAACTTTTCCTGTCATTTTAGCCAATCTGACAGGTGTGAAGTGGTATCTCAGGGTTGTCTTGATTTGCATTTCTCTGATCAATAGTGATTTGGAGCACCTTTTCATATGACTATAAATAGTTTTAATTTCATCCTCTGAAAATTGTCTGTTCATATCCTTTGACCATTTATTGATTGGAGAATGGCTTGAATTTTTATAAATATGAGACAATTCTCTATATATTTTAGAGATGAGACCTTTATCAGAACCCTTAAATGTAAAGATGATTTCCCAATTTATTGCTTCCCTCCTAATCTTGTCTGCATTGATTTTGTTTGTACAAAAACTTTTTAACTTAATATAGTCAAAGTTATCTATCTGGTTTTCAATTAAAAGTTCCAGTTCTTCTTTGGACATAAATTTATTCCATCTCCACAGGTCTGAGAGGTAAACTATATTATGTTCCTCTAACTTGTTTACAAAATCACTCTTTATATCCAGATCATGAACCCATTTAGATCTTATCTTGGTATGTGGTGTTAGATGTGGGTCAAGCCCTAATTTCTTCCACACTAGTTTCCAGTTTTCCCAGCAGTTTTTGTCAAATAGTGAATACTTATCCCAAAAGCTGGGGTCTTTGGGTTTATCAAAAACCAAATTGCTATAGTTATTGCCTAGTTTGTCTTGTGATTCTATCCTATTCCACTGATCGACTACTCTATTTCTTACCCAGTACCAAATGGTTTTGATGACCGCTGCTTTATAATATAGTTTTAGATCTGGTACAGCAAGTCCACCATCTTCAGCCTTTTTTTTCATTAATCCCCTTGAAATTCTAGACCTTTTGTTTTTCCAAATGAACTTTGCTACTATTTTTTCTAGATCTGTAAGATAATTTCTTGGGAGTTTGATTGGTATGGCACTAAATAAGTAAATTAGTTTGGGTAGTATTGTCATTTTTATTATATTCGCTCGTCCTACCCATGAGCATTTTAAGTTTTTCCAATTGACTAGGTCTGATTTGATTTGTGTGGAAAGTGTTTTGTAATTTAGTTCATATAGTTCCTGACTATCCCTTGGCAGATAAATTCCCAAATATTTTATACTATCAACAGTTATTTTGAATGGAATTTCTTTTTGTATCTCTTGCTGCTGAACTTTATTGGTAATATATAAAAATGCTGATGATTTATGTGGATTTATTTTGTATCCTGCCACTTTGCTAAAGGTGTGAATTGTTTCTAGTAGTTTTTTAGTTGAGTCTCTAGGATTCTCTAAGTATACCATCATGTCATCTGCAAAGAGTGATAATTTGGTTTCTTCACTACCTACTCTGATTCCTTTTATCTCTTTTTCTTCTCTTATTGCTAAAGCTAACATTTCTAATACAATATTAAATAGTAATGGTGACAGTGGGCAGCCTTGTTTCACTCCTGATCTGATTGGGAATGGTTCTAGTTTGACTCCATTACATATGATGCTTGCTGAAGGTTTTAAGTAGATACTACTTATCATTTTAAGGAAAAGCCCATTTATTCCTATACTCTCCAGTGTTTTTAATAGGAATGGGTGTTGGATTTTATCAAAGGCTTTTTCTGCATCTATGGAGATAATCATATGATTTTTATTAATTTGGTTATTAATATAATTGATTATGCTAATAGTTTTCCTAATATTGAACCAGCCCTGCATTCCTGGTATAAATCCTACTTGGTCATGATGTATTATCCTGGGGATGACTTTCTGTAATCTTGTTGCTAAAATCTTATTTAAAATTTTTGCATCAATATTCATTAGGGAAATGGGTCTATAGTTTTCTTTCTCAGTTTTCTCCCTACCTGGTTTAGCTATCAACACCATATCTGTGTCATAGAAGGAATTTGGTAGTACACCTTCTTTCCCTATTTTTTCGAATAGTTTATATAGTATTGGGATTAATTGTTCCTTGAATGTTTGGTAAAATTCACATGTAAATCCATCTGGTCCTGGAGATTTTTTCTTAGGGAGTTGATTAATAGCTTGTTCTATTTCTTTTTCTGAAATAGGGCTATTTAAATAATTTATTTCCTCTTCTGTTAATCTGGGCAATCTATATTTTTGTAGATACTCCTCCATTTCATTTACATTCTCAAATTTATTGGCATAAAGTTGGGCAAAGAAACTCCTAATTATTACTCTAATTTCCTCTTCATTGGAGGAAAGTTCTCCCTTATCATTTTTGAGACTAATAATTTGATTTTCCTCTTTTCTTTTTCTAATCAAATTAACTAAAGGCTTATCTATTTTGTTGGTTTTTTCATAAAACCAACTCTTACTTTTATTTATTAATTCAATAGTTTTCTTATTTTCAATTTTATTGATCTCCCCTTTAATTTTCAGAATTTCCAATTTGGTATTTAATTGAGGGTTTGTAATTTGGTCTTTTTCTAGCTTTTTTAATTGTAAGCCCAGTTCATTAATCTTCTCCTTCTCTGTTTTACGCAAGTAAGCATCTAGAGATATAAAATTACCCCTTATAACCGCTTTAGCCGAGTCCCACAAATTTTGGTATGTTGTCTCATTGTTGTCATTCTCCTGGATGAAATTTTCGATTGTGTCTATAATTTGCTCTTTCACCCATTCGTTCTTCAGGATTAGATTATTTAATTTCGAAATAACTTGTGGCCTATTTTCTCCTGGCCTTATATTACATGTGAGTTTTATTGCATCATGATCTGAGAAGGATGCATTTACTATTTCTGCTTTTCTGCAATTGATTTTGAGGTTTTTATGCCCTAACACATGATCAATTTTTGTATAAGTTCCATGAACCCCTGAGAAAAAAGTATACTCCCTTCTATCACCATTCAATTTCCTCCAGAGATCTATCTTACCTAACTTTTCTAGCCTTTTGTTAACCTCCCTAACTTCTTTCTTATTTATTTTGGAATTTGATTTATCTAATTCTGAGAGAGCAAGGTTGAGATCTCCCACTAGTATAGTATTACTGTCTATTTCTCCTTGCATCTCTCTTAACTTCTCCTCTAGGAATTTGGATGCTATACCACTTGGTGCATATATGTTAAGTATTGATACTGCTTCATTGTCTATGGAACCCTTTAGTAAAATGTAGTTTCCTTCCTTATCTCTTTTAATTAGATCTATTTTTGTTTTTACTTGATCAGAGATAAGGATTGCTACCCCTGCCTTTCTTTGTTCACCTGAAGCATAGAAGATTCTGCTCCAGCCCTTTACCTTCACTCTGTATGTATCTCTATGTTTTAGATGTGTTTCTTGTAAACAACATATTGTAGGATTCTGGCTTTTAATCCAGTCTGCTACCCGCTTCCGTTTTATGGGAGAGTTCATCCCGTTCACATTCACAGTTAAAATAACTATATCTGTATTCCCTGCCATCTTATTTACCCAGAGTTATGATTTTCTCTTCCCTTTCCCCTCTCTCCCTTCCCCCCTCCCCAGTACTTTGCTCTTGAAGACCACCTCCCACCAATAATCCTCCTCCTTTTAGAGTCCCTCCCTCCCCTTTATGCCTTTCCCCTAATCCTTCTATTAGTTTGTCCCTTTCCTTTTCTTCCCTCCCTCCTACCTTCCCACAAGGAGGGTCAGTGCTTTCTTTGAAGCCAAATGTGTCTGATATACTCTCTTAGAGTCCAATCTAATGAGAATAAGGTTTACACAATCAATACTCATTGCCCTCCCTTCTTCCCCTCAATTATATTAGATCTTCTATGTCTCTTTATGAGATTTTGCCTTATTTTACCTCCTATATTTTTACTTTATTTTGCCTCCTTTTCCCCCCTCCCCCCTTTTTCTTTTTCAGTATGGTATCCCTTCCACCTCTAATTTCTTTTCCATTATTATCAAAGAAAAATCAAATTATACTGCCATTCTTTAAAGGATACCTATAGTAGGAATATAGTTCTCAAGAGTTTTCCTTTTTACCTTTTTATGTTTCTCTTGAGTTCTCTATTTGGAGGTCAAATTTTTTGTTCAGATCAGGTCTTTTCATTAGAAATACGTGAAATTCTCCTGTATCATTGAATGACCATCTTCTTCCCTGGAAGATGATGCTCATTCTAGCTGGATAACTTATTCTTGGCTGTAATCCAAGTTCTTTTGCCTTTCGGAATATCTGGTTCCAGGCCCTTCGATCCTTCAATGTGGAAGCTGACAGATCCTGTGTAATTCTAATGACAGTTCCTCGGTATTTGAACTGTTTCTTTCTAGCTGCTTGCAATATCTTTTCCTTGGTGCGATAGTCCTGAAATTTGGCCACAATATTCCTTGGGGTTTTAATTTTGGGGTCTCTTTCTGGAGGTGATCGGTGAATTCTTTCAATGCCAATTTTGCCTTCTGATTCTAAAACATCAGGGCAATTCTCTTTCATGATTTCCTGGAAGATAGCATCCAGGTTCTTTTTTTCATCGTGGCTTTCAGGGAGTCCGATAATCCTTAAATTGTCTCTCCTGGATCTGTTTTCCAAGTCAGTTGTTTTTCCTAGGAGATATTTCATATTTTCTTCTATTTTTTCATTTTTTTGTTTTTGTTTAACTGATTCTTGAAGTCTTATTGAGTCATTTACTTCTATTTGTTCAATTTTAATTTTTAGAGTATTATTTCCTTCAGTTATCTTTTTTAGCTCCTTTTGTAGCTGGCCAATTGAATTTCTGGATTCAATGAATTCTTTTTCCATTTTGCCAGTTTTATTTTTCAGTGAATTGTTGTCTTTTTCCAATTCACCAATTTTGTTTTTCAGTGAATTGTTGTCTTTTTCCAATTCACCAATTTTGTTTTTCAGTTCACCATTTTTATTTTCCAGTGAATTGGTGATTTTTTCCAATTCACCAATTTTGTTTTTCAGTGAACTGTTTTCTTTTTCCAATTCACCAGTCCTATTTTCCAGTTTTTGATATTTCTGTTGCCCTGATCTCAATTTATTTCCCCATTCTTCTTCTAGCTCTCTTTTGAGATTCTTAATGCAATCATCCAGGTAAGCCTTCTGAAAGGGAGACCAACTTAAGTCTGCCTTTGTGGCTTCATCTGGGATTGTTTTCATAATGTCAGGATCTGGGGACTGTTCTATTTTTTCTCCGTAAAAGCTTTCTATGGTGAGAGCTCTCTTCTGCTTCTTGCTCATGATTTAAAGTTGGGATATTGGTCAAAAAAGTTGGGATATTGGTCAAAAGCCGAGAAAACTGCAACAATTTATATTTGCCCTGGGGCAGTTTGCCGAGTTGACTTCCGGTCTGAGGCTGGTCGGGCTAGATTCGCACCAGGACCACGTTTTCAGCTGTTCTCATCCACCCCCTTCCAAAGGCAGATCTGCCAAAGCACCTGCCCGCAAGCAGAGCAAAGTGGCCCAGGCGTCTCCCAGGGGCTTCCTGGGTGCCCAAAATCCGCCCCTCTATCGAAGCCCTGACTTCCGCCCCGGCTGGAGTCCGATCGCGACCAGCGGCCGATTTCCCCTGAGGCTAACCTTCTCCGGAGTTCTTTCAAGGTAGATCTTTTATAGAAGTGCGTTGTAGTCCAAATGCTTGGCGAGGACCTCACTCGGAAACTAGTTTTAAGGCTTACTTTGTCTGGGTTGGGGGAATGTCGGAGGGAGTTCACAGAGAAAGCTGTCCGCAGTTCGCCATCTTGGCTCCGCCCCTAATTGCATTAATTTTTAAAATTAAACACTTGCATCTGTTTTTAAAAACATCAGCTTTTGGAGTATAATTTGTCAAAAAATTAATTTTCATCTTTATACCAATGAATGCCAGATATAACCAGCTCTAATCTTTTGAACTTGAGTCCTAAATCATCAATTAACTATTGGACATTTCAAACTGGATGTACTGTAAATATCTCAAAGTCATCCCAGAATAGAACTCATCTTTCCTCACCCATCTCCTAAACTTGCCCATTTCTATCAAGAACACCACCAATCTTTGTATCATTACCCAGGTACAAAAATCTTCACATAAACTATTCACTCAGTCTTATAATTTCAACTTCTACAACATCTCTCACATATGCCCCATTTTCTCCACTCAGACGCCCACCATTATAGTTTTAAGCTCTCATCACATCTTATCTGTACAATATAATATCCTCCTAATGATCTTGCCTCCCCAAGCCTCTCTCTACTCCAAATCATTCTTCACACAACTGCCAAAGCTATTTTTTTCCCTGAAGACCACGCCTGACTATAAACTACCTTCCTTCCAGCTACTCAGGGATCTCAAAGTGCTCCCTAGGGTCAAATCTAAATATTTTTGGCATTAGTCAGAACTTGGCCCTACTATGCTTTTTTTTCCCCTGAGGCAATTGAGGTTAAGTGACTTGCTCAGGGTCACACAGCTAGTTAGTGTTAAGTGTCTGAAGTCAGATTTGAACTCAGATCCTCCTGACTTCAGGGCTGGTGCTCTGTCCACTGAGCCCCCTAGCTGCCCCTCTACTATGCTTTTTTAGTATTACTATAGTTTGTTCTTTTCACATGTTCTATTATGTAAAATATAGAAGCTGACATACTTCTAATATTCCATCTCCCATCATCCATCTATGCCTTTGCACTGGCTATTCCCAGTATCTGAAATATAGTCTCCTAACTAATGCACTTTGGAATTTCTGCTTTCTTTAAAGACTCCGCTCAAGTGTCAT
Organism: Myrmecobius fasciatus; assembly: GCA_023553655.1. NCBI lineage: Eukaryota > Metazoa > Chordata > Mammalia > Dasyuromorphia > Myrmecobiidae > Myrmecobius > Myrmecobius fasciatus. Next base: position 217,489 of record JAJPUD010000075.1, on the reverse strand, counting down.
CTTCTCTATGAGGATTTTTCTTGTTCTCCCATGCACAAATATACATGCAAGTGCTGTTTTCCCTATTACAATGTTAGCTCTTTGAATTCAGGGACTATTTTGCTTTTGTTATTGTACCCCCAGTGCCTAGAACAGTGGTTGGCACATAGTAATTAAAAATAGCTATTAATGAAAAGATGTAGATGTTTTAGTATAATATATCCTACATATGTGCATAATAGTGTGATTTAGTAAAATACTTGTGCAATTATAGATAACCAGGATAGTGAGTTTCAAGTTCAAACTACTAATTGTGATATCTGGAGGAAGATCTTAGGAAGAGTCTGATAACTCTTATCAAATATTTAAAAGACTGACCTATGGAAGAGAGTTTAGACTTGTTGTTCTTAGCCCCAGAGGGCATTTGTGTGGAAATCTGGCCTAGATTGGCCTCTAAGGTCATTTGATCATAGACTTGGAGCTGAAAAGGGCTTCAGGGGCCATCTAGTCCAGTCCTCTTATTTTATAAATTAGGACTCAAAAGACCATTGAAGTTATATGGCTTGTCTAAAATCACATGAAAATAAATCATCAGAGGTGAGATATAAACATAAATATTCTGACTCCAAAGCTTACTCTTTTCATTGTATTACACTAACTTCACTCCAATTTTGCAGATAGCTAAAGGAAAATTTTCCAAAAAGAAAAAAATTCATATATAAATTACATGAATTAATAATGTAAATATAGAACCAGGAAGTAATTGAACTCATGGAAATGAATAAGATTTAAGGGTAGGTGAGGCTGTAGAGAAAGTAGGAAGCCTATGACTAGATATTTGGAAGCAAGAGAGAGTCTTAGAAGGAATGATCAAGTATGGAAGGGAACCTTCAAGAAAAATCATGGAAAGGACACTTAGGAAGTAAGGCTGAGTCAGCTGTGTCATGCTGCAGAAAGAACAAAGAAAATGGGGAGTGAGAAAAGGGTATTAAAAGTTGGCTTCTAAGAGATCATTTGTGACCTTGAGAGGGCACCATCAATAGAATGATAGGGAAAGAAGATAATTGCAAAAACCTGAGTAGTAAGTGGGTGAAAAGGAGCAGCAAGACTCTTTTTAGAAAGTTAGTGGTGAAAGGAAGCAAAGATTATAGCTTAGGAGCAGTGAAATTTGAAGAGTTAGCAAAGTCAAGGGAAAATATTTTAGAATTGGAGAGAACTGAGCACGCTTATAGATAGGAGAAAAGTCTTTTTTTTTTTTTAAAAAAAAAAAGGTAGAAAAATTGACAACATAAGAGAAAATGACCAATTTAGCAAATCCCAAAAGATATAGGAGGGAATGGAATCAAAAACATCAGTGGCAGAATGAGTCTTGTCAACTAAGAGAATGACTTAATAATTTGTAGTGAAGGAAGAGATGAAAAAAAACCAGTAGATTTAAGGTATGGAGAAGAGAAGGGATTTTGGGTGTGAATGAGGAAACTTACCATAAATAGCCTCTGTCCTCTATTTCTTTGTCCAGAGAGAGCAGGGAATGGAATTAATAACTTACAGGAAAAAATTTTTTTGTTTTTTTTTAGTCTTTATTTGGAGTGATAATTAATTGGCCAGAAATCAATAACAAATATTGTCATAAATCTGTGGGAATCCAGTTTGTTTGGATAATGGATCCATTCGATTCAATCTCATAACTAAAATGTACCAATTCTATGAAGGATTCCATGATGCCCTTCTCATTTCCCATCAGTAACAATGTTGTTGCCCTTATATCTTATTCACTATTACACTATTAAACTCCATAAGAATATAGACTCTGGCCTAACTTGTGTACCTTCTTTAGCATCTAGGACAGTGCTTGTACAATTGCTTAATAAATGTTTAATGAAGAAATGAAGGAAAAATTGAGTGATTTCCTTCAATAGTGTTATGTAATCATAAAACCAAAGCAAAGGTGGTGATCATGAGTGACACAGGATAGCAAGTAACAGAGAAGAACTCTGGGAAGGACAAGGAAAGCTAATCTCAATTCTGAAGGAAAACAAAATGTCTTATTGCAAAAACTGACCATGGACAACATTGTGTATTGAGGAAATCAAGACTACATAGGGATAACAGACCAAAAGATCAGGGTGGGGACCAAGGGTAAATAAGTACTGAATAGTAGAAGAATTAGACGATTTATAATCAGAGGCATTTCAGAGTTTAAAATCGTACAGCTAGAATAGTTTTAGGCGGTTGAGGTCTAAGATATGACCATCTATATAGATAGCTAAGGAAAAGTGAAGATGAAAGTCACAGGAAATGAGATGAAGGTTAAGGTGATGTTATCAAAATCTTGAAAAGCACGGGCATGGAGAACATGAGCCATAGTCGCTAAAACTGTTAGAATTAAAAGTAGATTTATTGAAACTTGCCCAAACCAAATTGAGTGTAGAGTAGATATTGCTTCACACAATAAATTTTTGAAGTTTGCTCTCCAAAAGGGAGCATTGACAATGTTTGGGCCAATGTATGAGTAAGAATCATAAATAGCTACCCAAAAAAGGATAATATTGCTACCCTATATTAGTATAATATGTTATTTACTATAATAATACTATAAATATATATAATAATTACTATAATGTGGTATATTAGTACAATAATAATGGTATATATTAAGTTTTTTAAGAGTAGATTATTAGAAAGCCTTTCAATTAAATTTATCACATGTCAGCAGAAACTGATATTTCTATAGCACTTGAAAATTTGCTAAGAACTTTGCCTACATTTTTCTTATTTAAACCTAAGAACAACTCTTTGAAGTAGGTACTTGAATTATTATCATCCCCATTTTATGGATAAGGAAACTTAGGGCCACACAGGTAAAGTAATTTGATCATCTAAGTGTCAGAGGTCTAATGAACCAATCATCTCCTGTCCGAACTCCATCTGGTATACCAGATGATTCTGCCATCTTCCTATGTGTTAAGACATACAAAGATAAAAAAATATGTCATTCCACAAAGGAACAATTCTAATGGTATATGCAGCATGTAAAATAGTTAAGGATAATTCAATCCTTAAAGCATACTCAACATGTTATTTGTCTTACATTAATGCACTTAGTTTAATTCAATCTTGGAAATCTGAGACACAGAAATATGGAGGCCCCATTCCTTCACCTAAAGAGCTCTAGAATCTGGAAAACACCTTTTGGAGGCTGATATGCTAGAACACCAAAGTTCCAAATTATATTTCAAACATTCAAGGAGATTAAATTTCAACCTTCTTGTTGATTTAATTTTCCTAAGGAAGCATGCCATAAGTAGACTTTGTAGGTCCAATTTTATTTCCTCCCAAACCCTTATTCCTATCCTTTTATCCTTGTCCTTCAATTCTTACTAAAGAACTATTCCCTATTTTATTCCAATGTGCTCTTTAAAATCTCCATTAACTACAAAGTACCCAATCTCCTCAATTTATCAATCAACATTCCTATAACCACTTTATTTGACTCAAAAAAAAACAATAAAAAAACAACAAAAAAAAAAATTCCTTTGCCATGGGACATTAGGTCACAAGCTAGAGGCAACTGTTCTTACTCTTGGATTCACAGGGTTAGAGTTAGAATTAATTAAGGGAAGGGACAGTGTTAGAAGGCTGATGAAAACATATTTATAAAAATAAAGAAAATGTCATCTCTATTATACATAATTTTAAAATATTAAGATTCAGAAAATACAGAGGCTATCTATTACAAACCTCTGAAGCCTAGGTAGGTTATGTAACTTCTCTATGGTTATTCAGTTAATAAATAATAGAGCACCAGGGATTCAAACTGAGGGCCCCTAATGCCAAATCCTACATTCTTTGTATTTCACCATGCTGCCTTCTAAAGACATTTCTTTCATCAAGACTTCCCTTAATCTCCTAGTCAGTAACAGTCCCCTTAAACTTCTTTTTTATCCCTCTAATAAGCTCAAACAAAAATTTAAAAATCCTAAATTCAAGGTAGCAGCTAAATAGGTAGGTGGTGCAGTGTCAGACCTGGAGTAAGACATCATTTTTGTGAGTTCAAATCTGGACTCAGACTTAGGCAGTAAACATAGGGTGGGAAGCAGGGAAAGGAAGGAGGTGGGGGAGAGAAAAAGAGATACAGAATCAGAAAATCTAACAATCTGTCATATACTTAAAAAAATCAAATTATAAAAATGGAGAGGGTGAAACAAAATCTATTTTTTACCATATGATTCCAAAAAAAACATGAGTTTCAATCATACTATCAGAAAAGGCAAAAATAAAAATTCATGTTAGGAAAAAAGATGAACAAAGAAACTACTATACTTAAAGGAACAATAGATGTGAACCAATATCAGTACTAAACTTTATGCCATAAACAATCTTAGTATATAAATTCAAAACGGAAAATTGTGAAAAGATAAGCTGTAGCACAATAATTGTAAATGTTAATGCACCTTTCCCACAACTTAGTTAATATAAAAAAATTAGGAAATTATAAAGTTTCTTCTCTAAATGTTCAAGAATTTAGTCCTTTAAAATTTAGAGTTTTCTGAATAGAAATGTAATCAGATATACCTATATCACAGAATCATACATTTACAAAAATAGATCATGCTTCCAGAGCACAAACTATCAATTTACAAGAAAAAAAAAAACAGAAATACTAACCACATCCTTTATAAAATAAAGACACAAACAAATGAAAATTTATTTATCTCCCAAATGAGTAGGTCAAAGATCAAACCATAAAAACAAAACAGTGAATGAGAATTATAAGAAGCTTTATCAAAATGTCTTGGATATAGGTAAAGCAGTCCTTAAAGATTAGCTAAGATGGTATGTAGAAGTCAGTATATATAAGCTCCCCCAAAAGAAGAAAATTACTCTAAAATATCTACAGGCACAACCTCTACACAGTTTACATACATGTTCAACTAAAATTACTGTAAGAAAAGTTCAAATAATTTATAAATGTAAGCAATAGAGGAAAGAATGGCTAAAGAAATGAGATTTATGGATGAAAATATTGTAAATAAAATTTAATAATTTAGTACAAGGGGTATATATATATATATATTACATATTATATAATGTATAATGCATACATATATGTAACATGCACATATATATACATATATATATCAAAAATTAGAATGGACTAAATAGACGTTAACAATGCCATGAGACAATTTTTTTTAAGTTAAAAGACTGAAAAATAATATTAAAAGGTATTTAATATAAAAAACAAACGAACACAAATCAAGAAGAGATAAATTAAGAATCACTGAAAAAAACAAAATAAGTCTAGACATATTTCAAGGAATCATGGGGAAAAAAAACCTATCCCAATCTCCTAAAACCAGAGGGAAAAACAAACATAAAAAGAATCCTATAGTTATTTTTTGAAACTTCCAAATGAAAACATTCAAGAACATCATTGCCAAAATGCAGAGCTTACGTGCCAATGAAATATTGCAGTCACAAGTGGAAAGGAGCAGAAAGTTTAGTATATTTCATTGCAAAAGACAAAAAGCAGACTTATTACCAGGAATAACACTCTGTAAAACTTAATATAATTCTACAAAGGGAAAAATATCTTTAATGAAATAGATTTCTAAAGGCATATTTGGTGAGAATTCCAAAGCTGAATAAAAACTCTGAAATGCAAACACAAAAGTCAAAAGAAGCATAAAAAGGTAAAGATAAAAATACAATCATCAGAGACTAAACAAGGTTAAACTGTTTATATTCTTATATTAGAAGATACATATGTCTCCTCAGAAGAGGGAATTGAGCAAAAGTTCTAGGAATAATTTTATTTTGTTGATCTTTTCAAAGAGGGAGGGGGAAATAGAGAAAGGGACAACATTTACCTCACTTTCACTTGTGAAAAGATGGGGGAAAATACAGAGAGATCGGGGTACAGAATTGCAATTCACTCAAAAGGGAAATGAGAGAAAAAAGAAGTGAAGGGAGTGTGGGATCCTAGGTGGTCAGGAGAGGTATATAAGTAAGCAAATTAATGACAGAGAATGCATCCAAAAGAGGTGTTTAAATGGGTGGTATGGCCGTAGACAAGAGGTGTTTAAATGGAAAGAAAAAAGGGTAATTAGTGAGTAGGCTCAGGACAAGGGGAAAAAAGGGTGTGGGGGGGAGAAAAGATGTAGATGGCATCAAAACTAGGGTGCTTGTACATTGCTTATCACTCTCTTCTTTGTTAAGAGAGCTCAGTATACAAAGAGAGGAAAAATATAATAGAATCAAATAGTGAGAAATAAATGATCATAACTCTGAATTGAGATGAATTCATATTATGGAGGATTGAAGAGTATGATAGAAAACAGAAGTCAATAATATGTTTATAAGAAACACATTTTAAGTGTGTAAATAAAGATTTACAAAGACAAAGGAAGATCTATTAATGCTTCAGCTGAAGCCAAAAGGGCAGAGATAACAATTATCTTAGACAAGATTTTGCCATTTCCCAAAATAAATATTAGACTTGATTAAGAGATAAAGAGGGAAAGTACATCATGCCAAAAAGTAACAAATAATACCAATACTAGACTCGTATGCACAGAATGGAATATTTTCCTAACACTTAAAAAGTAAATCAGTTATAGGGAGAAATAGTAAAACTAGAGTAGTAGTCTCAATATACACTACTTCAGACCTAGACAAACCTAGTTTATAAAAAAAAGTTAAAATTTGAATAGTATTTTAGAAAAGTTAGATACAAAATCACTGATGGTTTTTAAATGGATTCCCATTTAAAAGAAGGAAGTGTGTAACATATGTGTGTATACATGTACACAAAAACAAACTTCATAAAGATGCACATGGCATCTTTACAAAAAAATTGACCAAGTATTGGGGCATAAACATCGCATAAACAAATACAGAAGAGCAAAAATGACATTTTACTGACAACAGTGCAATAAAAAATAATCACTAAAGGGCCACTGAAGAAATTAAAATTAGATTAAATAACAATACTAAAGAATTAATTCATCAAATAAAAAAATCATCATAGAAATGATAGTAAAGGTAATGGCAATAAGATCACACAAAAATTTGAGGGATATGGCCAAAGAAATGCTTAGTCAAAATGCATAACTCCAAACTCTTTAGCACGAGAAAGGCTACAAGCTCCAGTTGATAAATGATCAAAAGATATGGTCTGTGCTCAAAGGGCTATAAATTCATGCATATTCTTTGACCTAACAATACCACTACCAGGCATGAATACCAAAAGAGATTCAAAAATAAAAGGAAAATGATCTAAATGTACAAAATAGGGTATACATGTGTAGTCATGTAAAACATTTCTATATTAATCATGTTGTTCAAAGATAAAAAAATCAAGAAAAATAGATTTTTAAAAACGCTTCAATCTGTATTCAGACACCACCAGATAGTATTTTTTTTATCAAAAGTCCTACAGAACTATCTTAGATTAGTCTATTGCTGAGAATAACAAAGTCATCTTATAATGCTGATCATCTTATAATATTGCATTTCACTTGGCATCAGCATTCATGTAAATCGTTCCTAGTTTTTTTCAGAGCATCCTGCTTATCATTTCTTATAACACAATAGTATTTCATCACAATCACACAGCATATTTTGTTCAGGCATTCCCCAATTGCTGGACATCTTCCCAATTTCCAACTCCCTGCCATCAGAAAAGAGAAGCTAGAAATATTTCCATATATATACATTCTTTTCCCTTTTGTTTTTTATCTCTTTTTGGATACAGATCAAGGGACAATACTGCTAAGTCAAAGGATATGCATGGTTTTATAGCCCTTTGGACATAGTTCCAAATTGCTCTCAGTTCACAATTCCAACAGTGCATTAATGTCTCATTTTTCCCATATCCCCTCCAACATTTGTAATTTTTCTTTTTTTTTTTTTTGAGCTATTAGCCAATCTAATAGGCATGAGGTCATAGCTCAGATTTGTTTCAATTTGTATTCTTCCAATCTATAGTAATTTAGAGCACCTCCTCATATAGCTATAGCTTTGCTTACTTCATCTGAAAATTGTTCAAATCTCTTAATCATTTATCAATTAGGAAATGACCCCTGTTTTTAGAAATTTGCCTCAGTTCTCTATATATTTGAGAAATCAGGCCTTTATCAGAGAAACATGCTTCAATTTTTTTTTTTACTTATGATTGCTAAATTTATTCTCCCTCTCTCTTGCACCTTGTCCCTCTTCAAAAGTGTTTTGTCTCTACTACCATATCCTCAAACCTGCCCTCCTTTCTATTACTCCCCTTCTCCCCTTGTCCCCTTCTTCTACTTTCCTATAAGATAGATTTCTATACTCAATTGAGTGTATATAGTATTTCCTCTTTGAGCCAATTCTGATGAGAGTAAAGTACACTCACTCCACATCCCTCCACTGTAGAAATTTTTTTCTTTTTCATGTGAAATAATTAATCCATTTTATTCCCTCCCTTTCCCTTTTTTCCAGTGTATTCCTCTTTCTCATTCCTTAATTTTATTTTCATATATATCATTCTATCATATTCATCTCACCTGTACCTTCTGTCTATATGTACCTAACTGCCCTAATAATGAAAAAATTTTTATGTTACAAGTATCTTCCTTTGTAGGAATATAAAGTTTAACCTTATTAAGTCCCTTATGAGTTCCATGTCCTGTGTACCTTTTTATGCTTCTCTTGAGTCTTATATTTGAAAGTCAAATTTTCTATTCAGCAATGGTCTTTTTCTTCAAGAATGTTTGAAAATCCTGTTTCACTGAATGTCATTTTTTCTCCTAACAGATTTTATTCAACATATTTCAAACCCTCCAATTCTTTAATGTAGAAGCTGCTAAATCTTGTGTTATCATTACTGTGGCTCCACAATACTTGAATTGTTTCTTTCTGGCCACTTGCAGTATTCTCTCCTTGACCTGGGAGCTCTGGAATTTGGCTATAATGTTCCTGGGAGTTTTAATTTTAGGACTTTTTTCAGGAGGTTACCTGTGGATTTTTTCGATTTCTATTTTACCTTCTGGCTCTAGAATATCAAGGTAGCTTTCCTTGAAAAATGGTATCTATCCTCTTTAACCATGGCTTTCAAGTAGTCTTATAATTTAAAATTTATCTCTCTTGTATCTATTTTCCAGGTCATTTGTTTTTCCAATAAGATATTTCACATTGTCATATTTTTCTATTTTTTGTTTTGTTTTATTGTTTCTTGATTTTTCATAAAGTCATTGGCTTCCATTTGCTCAATTATAATTTTTAAGGAATTTGTTTTCAATGAACTTTTGTAAGTGCTTTTTCATTTGACCAATTCTACTTTTTAAAGAGGAATTTTTATGTGTCTTTTTCCAGCTGGCCAATTTTGTTTTTCAAGTTATTCTTTTTCTTTTTGGCTTTTTGTATTTCTTTTGGACCTATTTTGTTTTTTAAGGTGTTGTTTTCTTCAATATTTCTTTAATATTCAGCTTTTGACTCTTTTTTTCATGATTTTCTTTTATCACTCTCATTTTTCTTCCCACTTTTTCTTCTACCTCTCTTAATTTTCAAAATCCTTTTTGAGCTCTTCCATGGCTTGAGACTAATATATATTTTTCTTAGAAGCTTTGGATGTTGAAGCTTTGACTTTGTTATCTTCTGAGTGTGTGTTTTGATCTTCCTTTTCAACATAGTAACTTTCTGTGATGAGAATTTTTTTTGCTGTTTCTTCCTCATTTTTCTAATCTATTTCTTGATTTTGAACTCTCTGTTAAAGTGGGGTTGTGCTTTGTGGGTGGAGGGCTCACTATCTCTAGCTTCAGGGGATTTGTGCAATTGCTTTCAGAGATACTTCTAAGGACCTGTAAGTTTTAGGTTCTTCCAAAGTAGTATGGTCTAAGGAGAGATGTGTTTACCACTCTCCTGGCCTGTGCTCTGGTCTATGAATGACCACAAATACTCTTTTCTGCCCTGGAAATGATGTTCTAGTGCTTCTCTTTGCCCTAGAATTGCCACCCAGGATTGACCCCTGAATATGGAAAAAGCTACAGAGTCCTGCTCCCAGCGCCAGCAAAGAGACCCCTGTAATCTCCTTCTGATCAATTGGTTCAACCCTCCTACATCTTTGGGCTCAGAGCTCCCAAAGGAGCTGCTGCTGATGATGATGATCTGATGTGGTCTGCACTGGACTATGATCCACTCCTATCCAAGCACAACAGATGTTTTCTGCCAGCTTTCTAAGTTGTCTTTGGAAAATTATTTCTCCTCATCATTTTGTGGGTTCTGACATTTCTTTTGTTTTATGGCATTATTTAAAGGTGTTCAGAGGGGGTTTGACTCTGCCTCCCAAATACTGTCTTGTTATTTAAACCAGAGAGAATCAAAATAGAGAAAGAAAACTATAGACTAAATATCCGTATGAGCATTGACACAATTTTAAAAAAAAATATTAGCAAGGAAACCACAGCAACAAATGACAAAATTATACATTGCCCCCGGTTGGATTTTCACCAGGAATACAGAAATGATTCAATTTTTAAAAAACTATCAACATAATTAGTCATACTAATAAAAGGAACAACAAAAAATCTTATGTTTTTATGAATAGCTAAAGAAAAAGCTTTTAGTAATACACAAAGTTCATTCCTGTTTAAAAAAAACACTATAAAATGTAGGAATAAATGTCTTTTCTTAACACGATAAGTGATATTTAAAACTAAAAGCCAGAATTATATATATGAGGATGAATTAGAGATCTTTACATTAAAATCAGGTATAACAAAGATGTCTATCACCAGTGACAGAAATGCTTACTATAACAAGACAAGAAAAGGAATTAAGGGAATAAGCATAGATGAAGAGGAAGCAAAATTACTGCTTTTTTGCAGGTGATAAAATCCAAAGGATTAGTTTGTATAGTTAGAACAAAATAATAATGAAACTTTTTCATCTGGATGAACAAAAGATAAAAAATCTCCATGGAAAATAAGCCTAACAATAACAGATTTGAAACTTTACTGCAATGCAGTAAGTATCAAATTGATTTGAATACTGATAAGGAAATAGGTCAATCATTGAAAAAATTATGTATATAACATACAAAATCAAAGGAGCATAGGAGCTTAGTCTTTGATGAACTCAAAGACCCAAACTACTGGAATGAGAACTCAACAACAACAACAACAAAAAAAAAACTAGGAAAAAAATTTGACAGAATTGAGTTCATAGACCAACATCTTGCTCATTAAATATCACAATTCTTAAAGGTAAAAATATATCTTTAGTACAATATATTAACAAAATACACTGAAGCATAATCAAGATATTGGAATAAAGAGAAGTATAACTTGGTTTATCCAGCAAACCTGCTCCACAAAGATATAAAAGCCTTAGCAGACCAAATTCTGACTGGAAATTCCAAGAAAAGGGTACAATGAATCATTTTTCCAGCCCAAGGAAGGCCAGACAAAGAGGTCTAATGATACTAGATGATGGAGTCTACATAAGAGAAAGCTACATGGAGCATTTCGGAACCCAGGAACAAAAAGAGGATTAACCAGGGCAAGAATCACCTGGAAGGGAAGAGACTCCAAGGTATCCCCCTGAATGATGTTCTTGCCCAGGATACAAGAATGGGTGTCAGCTATCAGTTGTCACTATACCGTTGTAAGTCACAGATCCAGGAAAGAGAGAAGCAGACTTGGATGAGTAGTCGCTAGCTTGGCCCCAGCTACATCCTGAACAGGGAACAAGTACAGAAACGAATAGCTGTGTGGCTTGGATCCCAGAAGCAGAGCCGAAACTGAGTTTCTGAACCTACCATCTAATTCTACCATAAAATAACCAGGGTAGAAGTCCCAGAAAGAAAGAAAATTGCAGTTCTGTACTTTGAACATGCAGTCTCCTGGAAGGCTAATAAAAGCTGAGTCCAGCAACATCTATTAAAATTCACAATGAAAACTTGTAGAACTCAGACCAGAGGGCAGTGAGCAGATCTGAACTACAATCACATCATTTTGGAAGCACTGAAAGTTTGTAGGCCTCAGCCTGAGCTGTGAATGCAGGAGAAGTAAATAAAAGGACAGGCCTCAGGCTAAATATTCTTCCTTGAAAAAGGCAAAGTCTAGCATTGATATAAAGTCCAAAGTCAAGAAATAAGGGAGAAAAATTAGCAAACCAAAAAAAAAAAAAAAAATCTCACCATAAGGAGATATTGTGGTAACAGGAGAAAGCTCAAGTCACAATTTAGGAGAAGATTTTTTTAAAGTCTAATGCAAATAATTATCATGTAGTGGATATCCTGCTATCTAGGGGAGGGGTGGGGAGTAGGGGGGAAAATTTGTGGCAGCTTTGTAAGGGTAAATGTTTAGGAATTACCCATATATATGTTTTGCAAATAAAAAGTATTAATAAAAAAAAATCTAATGCAAAGCCTCAGAATAAAATACTAGGATTTCTGGAATAGTTAAAACAAGAATAAATAAAAAGATTTTAAAATCAAATGAGAGATATGGAAGAAACATATGAAAAAGAACAGTTTGAAATAAGTATAAAGCCTTAACCAAGAAAATTAAAAATTGACTAAATTGAAGCTAATAATTCCATGAGACATCAAGAAATATTAAAGTTAAAAACTAAAAAAAATAGAAAATGCAAATTAACTTACCTGGAAAATAGATTGAGAAGAGATAACTTAAGAATAATTGGACTACCTGAGGCCATGACAAAAAAAAAAGACATATTTCACAAAATCATAGCATTGTACAGACATCTCAGAACTGTGGGGCAGAATGGAAATAAAATCCACATATCACTATCACCCAGGAGTATTAGATTCAAAATCCAGGACTCAAGAATCAAAATTAAAATAATTAAAGCAGCCAAAAAGAAAGAATGTGAGTATGAGAAGCCAGTTAGAATCAAACAAGCTCAATGGAAAATCTCATTTACAAATACAGGAGTCAAGAGAACATAAAATATTGAACATGAAGTGAGAAATCATAAGTGACTAAATAAAGCAATATTAAATAAAGTTGTATGGGGAGATGATACATGTAGCCTCAGAACTCTATCATCAAGGGATCTAATTTGACAGAGTGCCTAGGAAAGCTTCTTTTATGTTCTGATGATCTCAAAAGAAGAAAAGAAGGGGTTAAAAAGAAGAAAATAGTTGGAAATGGAGGGAAAAAAAGAATGAGGAAAAGTATCTCCTAAGATGAGATATGCAAGAAAGAGCATATACAACAAGAGAAGGGCAATGCGAATGGAGGTAGAGGAAGAGAAAGGGAGAATGGTGATACTAGACCTCAATCTTATTTATACTGATTAAAGGAGGGAAGAATATACATACACAGTTGGGTTCAGGAATACATCAGGAATTCAACAGAGAAATAGGGAAACAGGTTAGTAGAAAAGAGCAGAGAAAAGCAAGGCTAAATTAAGGGAGTTAATACTCAGTAAAATACACTCAAAGAGAGGGCAGGGGGGAAAAGGACAAATAAAAAATAAATCAGAATCCAACAATATGTTACTTTGTTTGGTTTTTTTTTTTAAAAAAAATACAATTTAAAAGATATTCAGAGCATTTTTTTTTTTTTAAAAAAAAGGACTGGAGTACAACTACTATGCTTCAATTGAGGGAAGACAAGTAGCAATTAGAATCTCAAAACAAAAGTAAAAATGTACTTAAATAAATAGACAAACTACATTTTTCATAGGCAGTGAATTAATATCAATATTAAACACATATGCAGCAAATAGCAGCATTTAAATTCTTAAAGGAAAAGTTAAATGCGTTGCAGGAGAATATAAACAACAAATTTATGATAGTGAATGAACTTCAATGAACTGATACAAAATAAAATGAGCAAAACTAGAAAAAACTGTGCACAGAAACAACAACATTGTGTAATGCTCAACTATGAATGACTTTGATCTTTTCAGCAACACAGATCCAAGACAATTTCAAAAGTTGTGATGGAAAATATTATCCACACCCAGAAAAAGACTGATGCAAATTGAAGCATTCATTTTTTTCCATAACTTTTTTTCCTTTTAGCCTGTTCATTCTTTCACAACTGTGACTAATATGAAAATATGTTTTACATGATCACATGTATATAAATATATCAAATTGCTTACCATTTTAGGAAGAAGGGAAGAGAAAGAGGGAAAAAGAGAGAAAAAAATAGAATATTTTGGGATTAAAATTCTTGTAAAAATGAATAGTAAAAGTTGTTTTTATATATAATTGGGAAAAAATAAAATACTATTAAATAGTTAAAAAGGACAATTAATGCCAATATGTTATAAACTGAAAAGATTTTACCAAATTCTATGACACACAGTCTTGACATCCAAACCAGAGAATCAAAGCAGAAAAAACTATAGACCAATAGTTATAATGAATATTAGTGCAACAATTTTAGACAGACTATTAGCAAGGAGACCACAGCAACAGATTATACATATGACCAAACTGGATCTATACCATGAATTCAGTGCTGGTTCCATATGAAAACTACCAAACACAATTGACCATGTTAATAAGAAAAACAAAAATCATCTTAGGATCATATTAATAAGTAGAGAAAATATTTTGAGAAGATAAAATACTTATTCTTATTTTTAAAAAAACACACTGAGAAGCATAGAAATAAATAGTTTTTCTTAAGATATATCATATAATGTATTAGACTTCCTGCCATCTAGGGGAGGGGATGGGGGGATAAGAGGGAAAAATTTGTAACAGAAACTTTGCAGGGGTCAGTGTTGAAAAATTACCTATGCATATGTTTTGCAAATAAAAAGCTTTAACAAAAAAATAGAATTAATAAATTAATAAATAAATTGTATATATATATATATATATATATATATCATGTATCAAAATAAATATAAAATACATAAACAATTCAGCATCATGTGCAATGGGGATAAATTGGAGTCCTTTCCAATAAGATCCTAGCATTAAGAGGAAGCCAATGAATTATTTTTATAGTGTCTAGCACAGTGCCTTGGAAATAATAAACATTTAGTAAATTTTTGTTGAATTTATTTGATTGAAACTAGAAACTTGTATCCCCAACAGAAACCAACATATGGAAGATCATCAATATTTATTTAATTAATTGAGCTTTTTGAGAATGCCATTAAGTTCATTGGAATTGATGTTTTGTCAGTGGTAGTCAATTTCAATCATTTGTGATCTTCTTACTTTTCATAGCAATTTATATCCCCTCAGTTTTTAATCACACTTTTTGTATTGTCATATTTTGTATCTGAATATTTGTATATTTTTCATTTACCCAAGTATAGGGACTGTGTCTTATCACTATCTTTGTATTTCCTGTAAATCCTAGAACATTTCTTTGCTAGGAGAAGGTATTTAAGTCACGGGTTAATGTAAGACCATGTATTTCCTTCTATATTTCAGTACTGGGCTCAAGATAATGTATATACTGCCCTCTAATGGCACAAAAGAAAAGCATTCTGTATACTAGTATAGAACATATGGTTACAGTATTCAGTTAAATTATTTTAAGTATGATAAACAGACTAACCTGAGCATCCATGACTCATTATTTTTTTTAATTTATCATAAATTATTTGGATCACCTATATGTATAATTTAACTTTTCCACAAAATGTGTAAAATATATTTTAAGTTAAATTCAGTATTTTAATCTATGAGCTTATCAATGTAGGCACTACTTTTACCAATTTTGCTATCAATTATTTCATACTTTCTCTTCTTGTACAATTTTTCTTTCAATATATATTCCAGTTAATTTACCTATCGTATTAGAGATGTTCCCTTGATCCTGTAAAAATTCTATAGGTGTTAGTCAAGTATTCGATTTTATCCAAAGGACAATTTCCCTCTCAACTACTTTTTACTGATTTGCAGAATGATAATTATAGTAATCCTCTCTCATTCTCCATAATATTTTGCAAATGAGCTTGTCTTGTACTCTTTAACAGAAGTTCCCTGCCTTAGCTACCACATCTCTTTGTTCAGCAAGAAAATTGTGTACTTTTTGGGTGAGGCAATCTCTAGGACCTTTAGGATTTCTTTTTGACAGCTGTGTTGCTTCAGTTAAAATTACCTGAGAAATGGGGAAGAGGAAGAAATAGAAGGGAAAGGAAGATGAAACATTTATATTATGCCTACTATGTACCAGACATTGTATTATAAATATTATCTCATTTGATCCTTACAACAATTTTATGAGGTAGATGCTATTATCCCCATTTTACAGTTGAAGAAACTGAGGCAAACAGAGGACTTGCCTAGAGTCACACAACTAATAAGTGTCTGATGCTGAAGTTCATCTTCTAATTCCCAATCCAGCACTTTATCCACTGTACCCTCTGAAATGGTGACTAAAGTCCACATCTGCAGCACAGTGACCATGTGTCCATAAAATTATTTCTTCTTGTCTCTGAGTAGATAAGGAAATCAATTCTGCCAACTCCTTTATTTGACTTTTTGAGAAGATGTACCTCTACTTAGTTACAATTTCTGTCTTCAGTTTGATGTGTGTTATTTGTCCTCCATTTTCAAAGAGGACTAATGATATCCCAGGATGATGTCTTGACTTGTGCCTAAATTGGATTTCAGTGAGGCAGAGTTGCACAAAATTGTCAGCTTCACTCTCTCTTCCAGTCATTGAAGTCCAGGGGCAAGGCAACAGTCAAGATAGCTGGTGGTGACCCTAGATGCAGGGGATGACCAGACCCTCCATAGCACCTGTTGCAGCTGCCTTCCTGGCTGTTAGAACTAGTTGTTTTCATTCACCTATTCCACCAGGGAAAGTCTCCACATACTTGCAGTAGTGCAAGTACTTGCAGTACTTGCACCCCACTAACACACTGATGGGTTTGCCTCTTACTGCTAATCCTCAACCTGGCTTAGCCACCTGCTGAGAGAGTTTTAGGAGGGTATAGCTACTGTGAATGCTACAGCTTCTCAGAGCCACAGGTGAGAGCAGAGTGGCAGGTAGACACCAAAGGCAGGTGAGCAGCCCTAAAAAGGAGTTCGGTGAGCCTTCACACCAGAGATGCTAGTCTTCCTTGAATATAAATAAATACACCCTGGTTTGATGTAGAGAAAGAAAGTCAATGTAGATGTTGTTTATTCTTCCAGTGATATGTCCCGTCATTAAAGAGTTCAAATGAATAGTATCCATAATTATATCAATACCAGTCAGTGTTGTAAGAGCTGTGTAATTGTTAGCTTCCTCTGATCCTTTTCAGTGATTTTTATCACTAACATTGCACATATGAAAGGGAACTTTGCAGTTTTAAAGAATAATTTATATTTTGATCAATTTTAATGAGTCCCATAACCAAAAAGTTCATTATGTAGTAGCCAGTCTTCTGATGAAAAAATGTTTTTCTCTTAGACTCTTTTTTAGACACTTTAGCTAGATTAGTTCTTTAGATGGTCTATTACTGTATTTATACTTGAAGCCTTTCTGGCTTGGTAGAAGTTTCCAGAGTTTGTGCTTCACTACTATAATCTCTGATAATCTTGACGCCAAATAATTTTATAGAACTATTATGTACATTTAAAAATATTTTCCTTAACACAATGCTTTCTAAATCCCAGATCCAGTAAAAATCAATAGTATGATGTGACTTATTACTGTGATTTATTCAAGAAATGTCTGTCATTAGACTATTGATCTTTTTTTTTTTTTTTTTTTTTTTTTTTTGCTTTTTTCTTTTTGCTGAGGCAATTGAGGTTAAGTGACTTGCCCGGGGTCACACAGCTAGGGAAAGTTAAGTGTCTGAGACCAAATTTGAACTCAGGTCCTCCTGACTTCAGGGCTGGTGCTCTATCCACTGCGCCACCTAGCTGCCCTGACTATTGATCTTTCATAAAAAAAATTTTAAAAAATTTAAAAATTTAAAAAAAAGAAGAAAAGGTTTGAAAAATTTTCCAAGTAGAAAGGAGTTGGTAGACCTGGATTTGAATCTTAGCTCTGCTATCTTCTATCTCTGTAATTTTGAGAAAGTCTTTTAATGCTGAGAAGGTAAGCCCCTCAAAACTCATTCCCCAGCATATACTATATATAATCACTGATCTTTTAGTTAACATTTAGCTGACCACAATATTTTCAAGGGCGGTTTTATGCAGGAAAATTCCCTGAATGCCCACAAGTAGATTTGTCCTATCCCACATTCAGGGTATTTAACATAATATCTCACCTGCTAAGGAACTGAATATAATACCTGGCAGATAAATTTATGAAAGACTTTTGTTTCTGATTTGATAAATCAATGGAAAATCTCTCCCTGAAAACATAAGATATTCTTACTTCTTATCCACAATTTGGAGACTTACAGATGAATAAAGTACTAGGAAAATGTTATGTGACACTATGGAATTTGGTTAAGTACAAGGATAGTATTTTTTATTAATAAAATATTACTATAAGTAAGGGGTTAGTTAAATTGTCTGAATTTGTCTGTGTTGATCAAGAAAATTGCGAATACATGCCTATTGGGATAAAGGTTGACTACTTTTTAGCGTAGAAAAGCCCGGACTAGCCAGAGATTAGACAATTCCAGCAGATTGGAAAGAAAATTTAATTCCTGCCCATAGCTCAAAAAGGCAAGGTCCAGTTTGGGATAAAAATCAAAATGTGTTCATTACATGCTACTTCGTAGAATAGTATATGATACAATTGTTAATACTAGCAGGAAAACTGATTGGCTGTGCTTTAGACATGAGACAGTCCCTATAGGATTTAGAAAATTGAAATTAGTCATTCAAAAAGCATTTATTAAGTGCCTACTATGTGCCAGGCATACTGCTAAGTGTTAGGGATACAAAAAGAGGTAAAAGACAGACTCTACCCTCAAGGAGCTTACAATCCTTATGTAACATTCAAAGAAATATATAAACTATATACAGAATAAATAAAAGATAATTAACAGAGGAAAAGCAATGGAATTAAGAACAGTTGGGGAAGGCTTCCTGAAGATGAAATTTTAGTTGAGACTTAAAAGATACCAGAGAGGTCAGTGATTAGAATGGAGGAAGGAGGGATTCCAAGCATGAAGGAGAGCCAGAGAAAAAGCCAGGAGCTGAAAGATGAAGTGTACAAGTTTCATCCAGAAGGCCAGTGTCACTGCATCAAAGAGTACATAGAAAGATAGGAGGGCTATAGATTATGAAGAGCTTTGAATGCCAAATAGCATTTTACATTTGTTCTTGGAAACAAGAATTTAAGGCATGGGGTTGGTGAGGATGTGTGTGACATGATCAAATCTCTAATTTAGGAAAATCACTTTAGTGGCTAAATGGAGAACAATTGGAATGAGGAGAGGCTTGAAACAAGCAGTCCCACCAGTAGGCTATTGCAATAATTAAGGCATGAAATGATGAGGGCTTGCACTAGAGTGGTGGCAGTGTCAATGGAGAGAAGTTGCAAAGGTGAAATAGGTAGGCCTTGACAAGAGTTTGGAAGTGGGGGATGAGAGATAGTGAGAAATCTAGGATGACTTCTAAGTTGCACACCTGAGGGACGGGAATGATGGTGTTGCCCTCTACCATAACAAGAAGGGGGGAGGTTAGGGGAAAGACAGAATTCTGTTTTGGGCATATTGAGTTTAAGATATCTACTGGACATCCAGTTCAAGATGTCTGAAAGACATTTGGAGGTGCAAGGTTGGAGACCAGTAGAGAGACTAGGGCAGGATAGAAATATTTGAGAATTCATGAATTGCTGAAATCATAGAAAAGGAAAGAGGGCCCAGGGCAGAATCCTGAGGGACAAAATACTTTCTATTATTAGAAAGTATCATCTGGAGAAGCATCCACCAAAAAAAGACAGAGAAGGAAGGAGCAACCAGGTAAGAGGAAAACAGGAGAGAGTAGCATCTCAAAAACCTAGAGGGAAGGGAGAGTCAAGGAGATGCAAGAAGCGCCTTTTGGTGTTCTGTTTTGTTCTATTTTTATCACCATAGTTTGTATATTTTGATGTAGGCCAAGGCCAGTAACGATGTACCATTGTGGTTATAAGCCACAAAGCTTCCTTCCTGATTCCTTCCATCAGGCTGTGCACATCATTATTTTCCCCAGAATATCAACCCTCACAATAATAGCTTTGAAGAGTGGTTTTAGCAGTAGATCTCTACCAATTTTGGAGTGTTACATGTTTTTTGTTGTTTTCTTTGTCATCTACTCAGCTTTTATATCATGGCCAATCAGTAAGTATTGCTTACATGATTTAAGAACATATGGAATGATTTATTCTTCTTACCCATAATTAGCAATGATTATAGTTTGGAGTCAAGGTGAGTCCTTCAGGGCAAAGACTGATGGAGATTAGTAATGTCAGTATTATTCTGGGTTACTCTCTTCCTCAACCCACATATCCAATGGCTGCTAGATCTTGCCCTTTCTACTTCATAATGTCTATCATTATGTAGCTATCCTACCCTTCTCTCTTCTTAAACAAATATCTGGCCATGTGACTCTACTACTCAGCCAATTCCAGTGGCTTCCAATTGCCTCAAGAAAAAAACCCTCTATTTAGTTTTCAAAGCCTTACACAACCAAGCCCCCAACCTCATTAGATATTACCTCTACCATCCCATTTTACACATTGTGACCTAGCTAAACTGATTTTCTCACTGTTCCTCACTCTTGATATTCGGTCTTCCATCTCTGTGCCTTTATTCTGTCCCCATGACTGGAAAGCACTTCCTCTACTTTATATACTCCCTCTCTTCTTTTAAGATAAGGCTCAAACACCATCTTTGTCCTGATTCCTCCAACTACTACTATACTCCCCCCAAACTACCTTCTCTTCAATTACTGTGTATGTTTATTTACTTTATATTTATGCCTTATTGATTTTATACATTTTTATGTCTTCCCCATTAGAATGTAAGCTTATCTCAAACTATACAAATTTTTTATTTTAAAAAATTATCCACTTTTTTATCTAATTACAAAAAAATTGTTCACCTATCTTCTGTGATTTTCTCTGTCACTTAGTCATCCTTGTTACTCTATTTTTTATGGAGCCGTCCTTTATGTTTAGTCAAAGCAGTAATAATCAAAATTATTTAATTCTTGAAAAAAAGAATAGGTCAACCAGGTGAACATATTAAGGACATAATATAGAGAAGAAAATGAGCACAGTATCTTAGTGTTTGATAAATCCAAATACTCAGCTACTAAGATAAGAACTCAACAAAAACTTCTAGGAAAATTGAAAATAGTGTGGCTGAAAAACAATATCTTATGATAGATACATACATGAAAAACATGAAGGATAAGTTTCTTTTTTAAATAATAGCTTTTTATTTTCAAAATATATGCAAAAAGTTTTCAACATTAACCTTTGCAAAAATCTTGTGTTTCAAATTTTTTCTCCCTCCTTTCCCAATTCCCCCTCCCCTAGATGGTAATAATACAATACATGTTAAACATGTGCAATTCTTCAACACATATTTCCACAATTTATCATGCTACACAAGAAAAATCAGATCAAAAAGAGAAAAAAAATGAGAAAGCAAAATGCAAACAACAAAAAAGATGAAAATACTATGTTATGATCCACGTTCAGTCCCCATAGGCCTCTCTCTAGGTGCAGATGGTTCTGTCCATCACGTCTATTGAAACTGGCCTGAATCACTGTTGAAAAGGACCATGTCCATCTTATTGTTCTTATGGACATTTTCTTGATTCTACTCACTTCATTTAGCATCAGTTCATGCAAGTCTCTCCAGGCCTTTCTGAAATCATTCAGCTGATCATATTTCTTATGAAATAATAATACTCCATCATAATCATATACCATAACTTATTCAGCCATTCTCCAGTTGATGGGCATCCACTTAGTTTCTAGTTTCTTACCACTACAAAAAGAGCTGCTATAAACATTTTTGCACATGTGGGATAAAGAATAATTTCTTAAACTAGAGAAGCAAGGAAAAAACTACTTTTCAGCTCTATAGATAAAAGTTCATGACCAAAAGAGGGATAGAGACAATTGTAGAAGTTGAAATGGAAAATTTTTATAAAATAAAATGTAAAATGTTTTGCACAAAGAAATCCCAAAGTAGCTAAGATTAGAAGAGAAACAGATTTCTATTAAAAAAAAAAACTTTGCAACATATTTCTCTGATAAGGATCTCTTCCAAGACTATTATGCAAGGATATAAACATGAAGTTTTCAAAGGGAGAATTTAAAATCTTCCAAATCATTAGTAATTAGAGAAATGCAAATTAAAGCAACTCTGAGACTTCACTCAGAAAAGTATACCTCATACCTGTCAAGTTGATAAAGTTGACAAAAAATGAAAATGACAAGTTTAGAGAGGTTATGAGAAAATAGTTACGTTACTTTCCCTAGAATTGTGAATTTTTCCTACCATTCTGGAAAACAATCTGGAACTGTGCCCCAAAAGTTACAAAATAGTTCAGGCCTCTCACCCAGTCAAATCACTACGAGGTCTATACAACAAAAAAGATCTCCCCCCTCCAAAAAAAAAAAAAAAAGACAAGACAGAGCTACAGAAAAATTGACACACAGAGAGAACTATACAGACATTCCAGCTCTTTTGTGATGGCAAAGAAATGGAAACTAAAGAGGAACTGCTGGTCAAATTATATGATGGAATTCTATTGTACTTTAAGAAATAGTGATGGGATGGTTTCAGAGAAATATGAGAAGACTTGAGTGAAATAATGCAGAATGAAATGAGCAGAATCAGAATAATTTAAACAATAATAATATTATGAAAACAAACACTTTGAAAAACTGAAGAACTCTGACAAAAATAATGACCAACCATGATTCCAAAAGAACCATAATAAACATGTTACCCACCAGAGAGATGATGGTCTCAAGGCACAGAACAGATATTTTTGATATTTTTGAGCAATAAGGGAATGAGTTTTTCTTGATTCTGCATATGTTTCAGGGAAGTTGTTTTTCTTTTTCTTTCCTTTCCTTTTTTTTTTAAACCAGGAGAAGGGAAATAGAAAGGAAATAATAAAATAGATATTTTTTTTCCATTGAAATTTTTTTTTAAAAAAATCAAGCTCATTTCAAGTAAGGATTGTTTCATACTTTTTCTGCATTTATCCTTGGGACAAACACAGTATCTAGTACAGAGAAGCTACTTAATAAATATTTGTTGGTGGATTTGATTGAGTGATTGATTAATTAAAAAGTGTAGTGTAGTCCTTGACTAGACTGACTACATGCAAATGGAAAAGCACCTTTTGCCCTTCTTACAGTTTTAAGGAAAGTCCACTGAAAGAGAGATTGCAAGAGAACAGCCAGACCTGGCACCCTACAATCAAGGACTCTCCAGGGGTATAATGGTGATTGGTGATTGGATCCCTAAGTGTGTGCCTTCAACTATCTCATGTAATCACTGACAATGGAAAATGCATGGCATGTAGTGAGTAAATGAGGAAAAAAATAAACGTGGAAACTATATTCTAGCATTTTGCACAATGCCTGACACATAGTAGGTGCTTAATAAATGCTTATTGAATTATCTGTAGTTTATACAGAAGAGTATGTTCCAGATGATTGACTGTATCAGATAATTATAACAGAGTTTCTCATTAAGCAGGAAGACAGTCTACTCAAAGTGATTATGAGACAGTAAGAGAAATGTTGATGCAGAATTTAGTTCAGGTGCTCTGCTCATCAGGACTGATTGTGATGTGTTATGGGCTAACAAATCCACACATATATCCAATTCAGTTAAATTCAAGGAGCACTTGCCATGTGCAAGAACACTATGTGAAATACTGGGGATACAAAGATAAAAATAAAATATCCTGGAATAGGAAGAAACTATCACAGTTCTCAAGGAGCTTAAAATCTACCTGTTATATATAACATATACAAATAAATACAAGACATAAGGGCTTTGAAACTAGAAATGTGAGAAAAAATGAGGGATTGCAGTTTTGGGTAAAGTGACAGCAAAAGCTGTAAAGCTGAAAAAATTCTTACAGAAACAGTCTGGAAGCCTCAGATGTAGTGAGCTGTATGGTATGGGGAAGAAAATGAGTTCTCTTGAACAATATGTCTATTACCTACCAGAAATTTTCCTAATAGAGAAATCTCCATGGAAAAACCTAATCCTATCCAAGGTCAAAGACAAGTCAGAACTGCAGCATTCCTGCTGTTAGCTCTGCTAAGTTTTGGATCTGAGAATGGACTTCACATGACTGAGCAATATTACTTAAGGTCACATCACAATTGAGATCCTCAGAACTCAAGTATACCAGGGAAAAGTTCCTGAATAGATCCATGATATTCACTGCTGAAGGGATACAGCAATCCAGCAATTGTCACACACATAGGAGCAGAACTGAAAGAAGCAGAGTTGCAGGACCATTATGTAAAACTGACTTCCCTTGTGTGTAGGTATATTACCTATTCAGAGGATAAACAATTGAGCCTGAAAATAAGCATCTCCCCTTATTTACTAGATTGCTCAGATTGAGTCTTAGTAGCTACAAAATAGTCCAAAGGTAATTTAGCTTTCACCTAAACCTGGAACACTTTGTGTGCTTCTGTGTAATACTTAGTGTATTTGTGCATTCATTCCCTTTAAGTTTATATATGTATGTATATGATGTATCTCTCATTAGACCGCAATGCTCTAAATACATTATGATGTGGTTAAAATAAACCATGTCTGACTTTATAATCTTTCTCTGTATCCCCAGCATTTAGTACAATGCCTGACACATAATAGGCATATATAATATTGACTGATCAACTTTATAAGTATTCCTACTAGTAAGCTTTGCTTACTAGTACATATTGGTAAGGAGTACTGTTAAGGTAACAGAGGTTGGAAATAGATGAGAATATCACCAGGATAATGCTTCATTCCCTGGTCCAGCAGTTCTTAAAACAAGTAATCAATAAACCTCTGTAAAACTTGAGGGGGTGAAATAAGGATGCCCATTGTCATCATTATTATTCAATATTGTACTAGAATGTTGGCTTTAGCAATGAGAAAAAAAAGAAATTAAAGGAATTAGGCAATGAGAAAATAAAACTATCACTTTTTGCAGATGATACTATGATATACTTAGAGGATCCTAGAATATCATTGAAAAACCTAATGGAAACAATTGACAGCTTTAGCAGAGTTGCAGGATATAAAATAAACACACACAAATTATTAGCATTTCTATATATTACTAACAAAGCCCATCAGCAAGAGATAGAAAAATTCCATTTCAAATTACTGTAGACAGGAGCAGCTAGGTGGCGCAGTGGATAGAGCATCAGCCAGGATGGAGAGAGAAGGACTTGAGTTCAAATATGGTCTCAGACACTTAACATTCCCTAGCTGTGTGGCCCTGGGCAAGTCACTTAACCCCAATTGTCTCAGCAAAAAGCAAAAAAAAAAAAAAAAAAAAAAAATTATTGTAGACAAAATAAAGTACTTGGGGTTTTACCTGCCAAAACAAACCCAAGAACTATATGAACACAATTACAAAACATTTCTCACACAAATAAAGTCAGATCTAAACTATTGGGAAAATATCAATTGCTCATGGATAATCTAAGCTAATATAATTAAAATGACAATTCTGCCTAAATTGGTCTACTTGTTCAGTGCCATACCAATCAAACTGCCAAAAAATTATTTTATAGAACTAGAAAAAAAGAATAAGAAAATTAATTTGGAATAACAAAAGATCAAGAATATTAAGGGAATTAATGGGAAAATACAAAGAATGGTGGCTTAGCAGTACCAAACCTAAAACTATATTATAAAGCAGCAGTAATCAAAACCATGTGACACTGGCTAAGAAACAGAGTGGTAAATCAATGGAATAGATTAGATACACATGACACAATAATCAAGGACTATAGTAATTTAGTATTTGATAAACCTCCAAACTCCAGCTTCTGGAATAAGAACTCACTATTTAACAAAAATTGCTGGAAAACTGGAAAATAATTATGTCAGAAACTTGGCATAGGCCTACATCTTACACCCCATACCAAAATAAGGTCAAAATGGGTACATGATTTGGGGCATAAAGGATGATGCCATGAACAAGTTAGAAAACCAAGGGATAATTTATTTATCAGATCTTTGGAGAAGAGATGAATTTATGACCAAAGAAGAACTAGAGAATATTATAAAAGGCAAAATGGACAACTGTGATTACATTAAATTAAAAAGGGTTTGCACAAACAAAACCAACAGAAACAAGATTAAAAGGGAATTACAAAGCTGGGAAAAAATCTTTATAGCCAGTATTACTGATAAAGATCTCATTTCTAAAATACATAAAGAACTGGGTCAAATTTTTGAGAATATAAGTCATTCCCCAATTGATAAATGGTCAAAGAATATAAACAGACAATTTACAGAGGATGAAATTAAAGCCATGTATAATTACATGAAAAAATGCTCTAAATCACTATCAATTAGAGAAATGCAAATTAAAATAATTCTGAGTTATCTCACACCTCTCAGATTGGCTAAAATGACAGGAAAAGATAATGATAAATGGTGGAGGGGATGTGAAAAAACTGGAACATTAATGCACTGTTGGTGGAGTTGTGAAATGATTCAACTATTCTGGAGAGCAATTTGGAATTATGCCTAAAGGACTATAAAACTGTGCATACCCTTTAACCCACCAGTACCATTACTGGGTCTGTATTCCAAGGAAACATAAAGGAAGGAAAAGGATCCACATGTGCAAAAATGTTTGTAGCAGCTCTTTTTATGGTAGCAAAGAATTGGAAAATGAGCAGATGGCCATCAATTGGGGAATGGCTGAACAAGCTGTCATATATAAAGATAATGCAATATTGTTGTTTTATAAAAAATGATCAATTTAGATTTTAGATTTTAACTGATTTTAGAAAAGCCTGGGAAGATGCTGATGCTGAGCAAAAAAGATGCTGAATGTATTAATAATAGCAAGAATATGTAACGATCAATTATGAAAGACAATTCTTCTCAGTGGTTCAGTGATCCAAAGCAATCCCAATAGATTTTAGATAGAAAATGCCATCTGCATCTAGAAAAAGAACTAAAGAGAACTGAATGTAAATCAACATATGCTATGTTCACTTCTTTTTTCTTATTTTTACCTCTTCCATGGTTTTTCTCTTTTTCTCTGATTCTTTTCTCCCAACATGATTCATAAAGCAAAGTGTACTAAAAATAAATAAATTTACTAGGAAAAAAAACTTAAGGAGGTATTGCAAATATACACAGGCCATATCAGATATGTAAAATGATACTAATAACAATAGCTCGTATTTATATATCACTTTAATGATTAAATCCAAATTTTTCTACCTACTACTCATGTGATCTTGGGCAAATTACTCAACCTCTCTGAACCTAAGCTTTTTTATTTGTAAAATGGGGAAATAGATCTAGAAGGCTTCTGAGGCTCTACCATCTCAATCTATGACCCCATGACTGCTGTCATCTGGACCATTGGGCTAAGACTCAAGAACATAGGGCAAATTCTGAGCTTTGTCATAGTGACAAAACATTTCTTCACAAATAAAATGATGGCACCAGCACTCCTCCTCCTTCTCCTTTTCCAACTCCCTTCTGGACTGCTCTCTCTGGCCAACCAATGAGTATATACAGCTAGCCAGGATTGGATTCCCAAAAAAAAAGATTGCTTCCATAATCAATGGTGTATGTGGAGACAACTTCTAAGCCTAGAGCACTCCAAACACAACCCAATAATCAATAGGTCTGATGTAGGATCTCTCCAAGGGCTATGTTTTAAGGTGGTTTACCAGCTCTGTTAGCAGGGGCTTCAGCAATATCAGAAACAGAAGGTGACCTCCTCAGAGCCCCACGTAACGTCTAGAATGACCAGATTACCAGTCTCTACTACTGATAGAGGGAGGGATATACTAGTTATATTTAAATTTAAGCAGTTCACAGTGCTTTCACTTAGAACTATAGGAGTTTAGTGGCCTGGATCAGTGTTACAGATAGTTGTGGGTACTTGTTTCCTCTACCACTAGAAAAGCAAATGATTTCTGGGGAATTCATTCTTTCTAAACCAGGACTGAGTACATAAAGTTCAGTTTCCTTAGTCTATTCCTAGAATCTATAATAAGCCATTTGAATTACACTACAATAGCAAGGATCTAAAAGGGGCTGAGGCACAGGAAGCTAGACAGAGAATAGAAGTGATATGAAGGCCCTCTTGCCCATATAGGCTAGCAGCTCATAAAGTGAATAGTCCCCTTACTGGATAAAACTCCAGGGGCAGGTATGAAGAGTGCTACATACAGTACCCTCAAATTATACAGAGACTCTCTTTTTCTCATGCATTTTGTTGGCTGGAAGAATACTGAATAGACACTACAAGTTTATGACCAAAAGTGTGATTATACACACATTTCCATTAAATGCAAGCATGATAATAGTTATATTATCACCCAGCCTCCTCCTTATCCAGCCACTTTTACTGGGCTGCGCATGTATAGTGAGATATTAACAATCCTTCTTTGGAGAAGTCACAGATACCCAGCTTTATCCTTGAAATACTATTACATCTGGGTCAACCATTTGACTATTCCCTGCTAAAGAATTAGAAAGTATCCCAAAGTTATCCTGAATTATAGAGTACTCTCCCAATAAGGAGTGGTATTGTAATGCTGGCTGCATTCTGTTCTACAAATATATCCTTGATGCACAAGGGATGGATGAATCTAAAGAGAGACATACTGCATTGCTTATTATTTAAATTTTATCCTTGAAGTACTTTACCTGAACTAAAAAGCTTTTAGAACAATATTGTATCGAGCTCTCTTCAAGATGTTTTAAAGTTGTAACAACTGGATTGTCTCTATAAAAGTATTCCCCCTAAGTAATCATTACCAATTCTATAATCTTTTTAATATGTTTTCTTTTTTTAAATTCTATAATCTTTTAAAAGCTTAATGCTATAAAGAGGATAGTCCCAGACTTATTTTATCAAGACAAAGGTCAAATCAAGATATAGCAGGTGGCATTTGTGAAAAGGCTTTTAAAAGTATTTTGGATAAACCTCAAAATAAAATTTCAGGCTTAGAGTACAGATATCTCTAAGAGATACTGGCTGATCTCTTCTTAATGCAAAATATATCCCATTGTATTGATTTAAATAGAATTCCAAAGATTCACACTACCTGAAATATATATATATATATACATATGTATATATGTATATATATAATATGTATTTTTATTAAAGCTTTTTATTTGTATAACATATGTATGGGTAGTTCCCCAACACTGATCTTTACAAAGTTCTCCATTACAAATTTTACCCCCAGTCCCCTCCCCTCCCCTAGATGGCAGGAAGTCCACTACATGTTAATAATGTTGAAATGCTTGAGAAGTTATGCAAGAAAAATCCTATCTACAAGAAAAAAAAAGAATCAGAGAAAGGCAACACAATGCAAGCAAATGTCAATAGAGATCATGAAAATGTTACGTTGTGGTCCATATTTCATTTCCCTCTCTCTGGGTGTATATGGTTTTCTTCAGTGAACAACTGGAACTGGTTTGAGACAATTCCCTGTTGCAGAGAGCCATGTCCATCAGAATTGATCATCATGTAATACTGTTGCTGCTGTGCATGATGATCTCCTGGTTCTGCTCGTTTCACTCAGCATCAGTTCATGCAAGTCCCTCCAGGCCTCTCTGAAATCATCCTGCTGGTCGTTTATTTTTTTTTTTTTTTTTTGCTTAGGCAATTGGGGTTAAGTGACTTGCCCAGGGTCACACAGCTAGGAAGGGTCTGAGACCAGATTTGAACTCAGGTCCTCCTGACTTCAGGGCTGGTGCTCTAACCACTGCGCCACCTAGCTGCCCCCTGCTGGTCGTTTCTTACAGAGCAATAATATTCCATAACATTCATATACCATAATTTATTCAGCCACTCTCCAATTGATGGGCATCCCTTCAGTTTCCAGTTTCTAGCCACTACAAAAAGGGCTGCCACAAACATTCTTGCACATGTGGGGCCCTTTCCCTCCTCTAAGATCTCTTTGGGATATAGGCCCAGTAGAAATACTGCTGGGTCAAAGGGTATGCACAGTTTGACAACTTTTTGAGCATAGCTCCAAATTGCTCTCCAGAATGGTTGGATCCGTTCACAGTTCCACCAACAATGTATTAGTGTCCCAGTTTTCCCACATCCCCTCCAACATTCATCGTTATCTTTTCCTGTCATTTTAGCCAATCTGACAGGTGTGTAGTGGTATCTCAGAGTTGTCTTAATTTGCATTTCTCTGATCAATAGTGATTTGGAGCAACTTTTCATATGACTAGAGATGGTTTTAATTTCATCATCTGAAAATTGTCTGTTCATATCCCTTGACCACTTATCTATTGAAAAGTGGCTTGAATTCTTATATATATGAGACAATTCTCTATAAATTTTAGAAATGAGGCCTTTATCAGAACCATTAAATGTAAAGATGATTTCCCAATTTGATGCTTCCCTCCTAATCTTGTCTGCATTTGTTTTGTTTGTACAGAAACTTTTTAACTTAAAATAATCAAAATTATCCATCTGGTGTTCAATTAGGAGTTCCAGGTCTTCTTTGGACATAAATTTATTCCCTCTCCACAGGTCTGAGAGATAAATTATATTACGTTCCTCTAACTTGCTTACAAAGTCCCTCTTTATATCTAGATCATGAACCCATTTAGATCTTATCTTGGTATGTGGTGTTAGGTATGGATCAAGCCCTAATTTCTTCCACACTAGTTTCCAATTTTCCCA
>JAJPUD010000075.1:96590-181747 GCA_023553655.1 Myrmecobius fasciatus | reverse complement strand
AAAAAAAAAAAGTTAGAACTGGAAGGAAGGCAAGAAACTAGTAGAGAAAATGCCTGAAGCCAAGAGATGGAGTGTTCCTGTTGGTGGGATAGCAAGAAGGCCAGTATCAGTGGAACAAAGTGTATGAGGTAAGGAGTAAACTGTAAGAAGACTGGAAGGTCATAGGCTTAGAGAGGTGGGAGGGAGAAGATTATAGAGAGCTCTAAACCTCAAACACACTAGTCACACAACCTGTACCTGAAGTAGGTCCTGAACCCAGGTCTTCCTAACTTCCTAACTTCCTAACTCCAAAACCAGCATTCAATTGGGTGAGTTTTTTTTAAAAAAAAATATTATATTTTAATGTCTTAGAATATGAAAGAAATGACAAATATAAAGAATTCAGAACATGGGAAGGCTTATGTAACCTAATAGAAAATGAAGCAAGTAGAAACAGAGAAATACAATGACTATAATGATGTCTGTGAAAACAACACGAGTGGGCAACAGAACTCTAATTAACTGTGATTAACAACAGTATTGCTTCTCCAAAACAGCTAATGAAGCATACTTTTTCCATCTGTCAGCAGAGAAGTGAGGAAATATTGGTTGGAAGTATTGTATATGCTCTCAGGTGCAGTTGCTATATTGGTTGATCTTGCTTAACTGTTCTTTTTTATAAGAGAGAAGTCAATATGAGGAGAATCTACTAGGAAGTAACTGAGATGTAAAAACAAACGGCACCAATAAGACTTCAAAAAAAAGTTTGGATAAATTAATGATGAGTGACAAAGTTAATAACAATATTATTATAAAGTTTTACAAAATAGTGCTTTAAGGTTTTACAAAGCATTTAACAAATATTTCATTTTATCCTCACAACTGTGGAAGATAGGAGGTATTATTATTCCCATTTTAAAGATGAAGATAGAAATTAAGATAGACATTAAATGGCTTGACCAGAGTCATATAGCTAGCAAGTTTCTGAGGCAGGATTTGAATGGTCTTGATGACTCTAAGTCTAGAGATCTATACAATGTACCATCCAGCTACCTAGGTGACATGAAAACCAGGGACCAAAGGGGTGGTAATGGAAAACAGAATCCAAAAATACTAATAGGAAAAAAAGAAAAAATCATCATTGAACTGTCTCTAGTAGATCTTTACGAACATAATCATGAATTCTGTTAAGATTAAAACACTATAAGATAAGGCAAATGTGGTGGACTGAAAAGACTACTGAACTTCAAATGGAAAATTCTGACCTCGACTTCTGGCTCTTCCTCTTAACGAAAAACTGTATAATCTTGAGCAAGTTATTTAACTTGAGCATCAGAATCCACATCTGTAAAATGGAGAGCATAATAGTGAAACTACATAATTTGAAAGTGATTGAAAGCTCAAATTAGATAATATTTTTAAATGTTGGCTAATGTAATCCACTAGATTTTGAGATACTAGAACACTTTCCAGAAGCTACTAGGCAGAAAAGTGGTTAAGACACTAGGCCTGGATTTGGGAAGATCTGAATTCAAATTTAGACTCAGACGCTTACTAGCTGTGTGATCCTCTGTTTACCTCAGTTTTCTCAGCTATAAAATGGAGATAATAATAGCACTTAATCCTGGAATTGCTATAAGGACATGCACATAGCAGAGTGTCGGGCACATCATAGGTGTTTAAATGATTTCCTCACACTTCCTATTTAATTACATCTCTCTTAAAATGTCTATTAGTATATCACACATGATAAGTTTGTTGAATAAGTGAATGAATATACAACCCCTTTAAATATGAAAAGAAAGTAGAAATAAAAGCATAGTTATACAATCAAATGTCTATCAGTATTGCAGAAGATTTTTAGCAAGGCATATCAAGTTTCTACATTTAGAGACAGAAAAACAGAGACAGAGACAGAGACAGAGAGAAAAAGAGAAATAAAGGAAGGGAGGGAAAGAGTGTGTGTGTGTGTGTGTGTGTGTGTGTGTGTGTGTGTGTGTGTGTGTATCTCCCTGGGAATACATATCCTCAGTTTTCCCTCCATAGGGGTTAGAATGAGGAGCTATATTTATGGTCCCAAGCTGGGACTTATCATGCAGTACTGGAGGCCTGGCAGATTGATTTGAGCAGGAAATTGGGGTACCTTACTTTATAACATTTCATAAACTTTGTTTAAACAAGTGTAAACAAAAAACAGGATTTTGCAATAAAAACTATTTTTATAGAAGCCAAACAAAGACTCACATGACCTTGTACCCAACCCTTACAAAAGCAGAGGAACTAACTGGTTTGCTCACCAACCCCAGAAAGCTTTAAATTAACGTCAAAGACAGGCATTTTGCCAAAGAACAGACACATTCCAGCCCCTACATGTTTATATCTTCCTGGTGCCATAACTCCGCCCCCCCAACACTTGATCAGAAACAAAAGGCAGACTTAACCCATTCCTATTTTCTGTATCTTCTTCCTCAGCTGTTTCTCTCTACTTATAGACATGGAGTAAGTTTCTGATTTCTACTGTAATATTCTATTTTGTGACAAGTTAGCATTAAAACAATCTCTTTGAGCCTGAGAAATTTAAATGAATGGAATTCAAGTTTTGGAAGTATAAGGTTATTGTTATGATCGAGCTTGTGTCTGTCTCAGCCTAACAATCATCAAAATATCTTTACAATTCTGAGGAAATCATGATGGATTTCTGGTATCTTCTAACAAAACCAGAAGCAGAAAGACTAAGGTTTCTTTTTTTCTATTTTTAACCAGTTGTAGGTATCAACCTATATTCTTTTAACAAGGATCTCAAATATCAGTTTTAAGTGAAACAAAATAGTTGACAATCACTGAAGTTCTTGGCTAAATTAAGTCACCTAATAATGCCAAATTGGCATTCTTGAGGGGTTCAGATCTATGATTTAATGTGTAGGGAACTCCCAGTGTGGAAACATGTTCCATTGTTGACACATTAACAACTTGCTTGTAATTTAATCTTAGTATTAAACACTGCTGATTACTTTCTCCTCCTGGATATTTTCTCCTCTCTATTTTCAATACCCTGCTCTCTTTCTTATGCTCTTTTGCTGGTTCTTCATCCATCGCATGTCCAAAAATTGTGGATGTCCTATAAGGTTCCATTTGTCAGGGAGACATCTTTCTGAGTTCAAATCTGGTTTCAGACACTTACTAGCTCTGTAATCTTGGGCTAGTCACTTAATCCTATTTATCTCAGTTTCTTCATCTGTAGAATGAGCTGGAGAAGGAAATGGCAAACCACTCCAGTATCTTTGCCAAGAAAACCCCATATGGGATCATAAAGAGTTGGATATGACTGAATAACAACAATCTCCCTTAATGATCTCAGTTCCCGTGGGTCTAATTATCATCTTTATGTAAATGATTCTAAGCTTTATGTATCCAGTTCTAATCTCTCTCCTGAGCCTGGGTCCCACATCACCAAATGTCTTTTAGATATCTCAAACTCAAGATGTCCAAATCAAAACTTATCTTTCCCCAAAAACCTTCCCATCTTTTGAATTTTCCAATTATCATTGAAGGTACCACTATTCTCTGAGTAAATTATTTAACTACTTCAAAAGGCCATAAGCCAAAACTTAGGTGGAAAAATAGTGCATGAATTTTTTTGTTTGCAGATGATTGCACACTCAATTCAGCCTCTGAGGCTCAGATATAATAAAGTATGGATTGATTCTCAGTTACTTATGCTAATTTTGGTCTAACAAAGAACACTAAGAAAACACAGATTTTCCATCAGCCAGTACCACACCAACCATGCATAGAACTATCAGTTACAGCACATAGAAATGTTTTTAATACTGTGGATAAATTCATTTATCTTGGCAGTATGCTTTCCAGGGAGTGCACATATATTTGATACATGCATTTCCAGGGCTAGCTCAATGTTTGGGAGGCTCAGAAGGAAGGCATGGTAGAGAAGAAGTATTAGACTGCCTACCAAATTGAAGGTTGTATGCCTGTGAACCTGGACAGCATAACAACACCATGCCAGAAAACCAAATCATTTCCATCTCAAGTGTCTTAAGAAAAGTCTGAAGATCAACTGGCAAGATAGGGTCCCAGACACTAAGGTCCTTTCTCAAGCTGGACTGCCAAGCCTTCCAACTCTACACAAAAGCCAGCTCCACGGGCTGGCCACATTGTTCAAAAGCCAAGGGCACATCTACCTAAAAGACTATTTAATGGAGCAAGTGCTTACAGGGAGGTCAGAAGAAGCAGCACAAGGACCCTCTCAAAGTCTCCCTGAAGAGCTCTGGCATCGATTGGGTGACATGGAGACATAGCTAGGGACCACCCAACAGGGCAGACCCACATTAAAGAAGGCATGAAGCAGAATTGCAATAGCACAAAAGAAATAAACAAATTTGGAGACATATCCACTCCCAAGTTCTTATGGAGTAGGTGAGTCCTCTGAGCTCATATTTGTCTAGCCAGTCACAAACATGCCATACCTAACTCCACCAGAGTGATGTCACTTTGGTCCTCTTTGGAATGAAGGACAACCACCAACCAATCAGGTTCCAGAAATCATTCCCAGCTCCTTATTTCACCCCCCATAAGCAAATTTGTTGCCAAATCTTGTTTTCTCTACCTTCCCATCACCTCTTCTCTCCCTCCATACAGCCACGGATCCTTTACCCTTTCTTACCTGGACATTGCAACATCTTCCTGCCTTGAATGTTTTCTTTCTCTATTCTCCCTTACCTGCAAAAGTGGTTTTTTCTAAAGTACAGGCCCACCCATGTCATTCCCTTTCTCAGGAAGCCTCACAGGCTCCTTGTTACTTCCAGGGTCAAATATAAATTCCTTTGTTTGGTATTTAAAGTTCTTCATATTTCTGCCTTCCAGTCCTTTTACACTTCACTCCCCTCCACATACCTTCTATGACCCAACTACAACAGCCCACTTAATTATGCCTCACATATGATATCCCATTGCCAGTCTCAGTGCCTTTGTCCTGGCCTCCCCCCTACCTGAAATGATCTTTCTCTTTCCTTCCTCCTCATAGTTTTGTTTTGTTCAAGTTTCAGCTCAATCTCACCTTCTACAGGAAGTCTTTCCCTAATCTCCCCAATTAACAGCCTCTTCTGAAATTCCTTCCATTTACTCTGTATATATTTTGTATTTATCTATTTATATGCTTTCTCCCCCATCATATTGTGAGTTCCTTGAGAGCAAGGACTGGTTTTTGCCTTTGTAACCCCAGCATATAATACAGTGTCCAGAACGTATTAAAAGCTTAATGAGCACTAGATGTCTCTCTGTTTTGGGCACTGATAGTTTAAAATACAGCAATTATTGTACTTAACCCCATCCAATTTAATTAAACCTTTTTATCTCTCTCTCAAACTATGTGGCCCAAATTATTATGAAAGGTCAGAATCTGCCTAGCTGTATCTCCTGTGGAAAACAATTCTAATCATAAGCAAATCTAATCATTAGCACTGACCTGTGTTAGTTGGCTCTGCCAAGGAAGAAGTGACACAATTAAGAAGCCCACATTAACAAGCAGAGCTATATAATGAACCTTCCTACCCTATAACCTCATCTTACAAGCACTGCAAAAAAAAATAAATAAAGTTAATAAATTTTAAAAAACCTGTCCAAGACTATGGTTGTAACTCTTAGAAAAGAACATTCTTTTCCAGAGCAGAATTTCAGGGAAAATCTCTGAAACAAAACTTAGGTATTATGTGTTAGATTCACCAAAAAAAGATTTGCCCTTCTAGAATAGGTACGCCGGGTATAAAGTGGATCTGAATTATTTCCACTTTTGCAAAAGAAGTTTTTTAAAATACAAAAGTTTCCTAAAGTACGTTAACAAATATTTAAAACATAGAATAATAGTTCATCATATCAATTATATTCTCCTGAGGGATTAAAGAGAATTTCATTCACTTCAATCTGTATTATCTGAACAACTCACAAAGTCCAAATCTTCTAGATAGCCAGGAATAGTTCTTTAGTCCATTTAGGCTCAAAATGATGTATTCAGGGATCCTCTCTTACTCTCAGAATTAAGTGTAGTTGCAGGAAGCACCTCCCATAAGGCAGCCAGCATGGACACAGGAGCCCAGGAACTAGCCATCAAGGCTGGAAATATCTGTCTCCCAGGATGGATCTTCAAATAACCTGTTCTCAGGGAATCACAAACCTCAAGAGTAGCCAATGACTTGGAACTGACAATCATACTCACCTAGACAAGTTCACATTCTTGCTGCTATGTTTATGTAGCTTTCATTGCTTGGGGGAAAAGTGGTAGAGATTCCCATCCCATCTCCCACTCCCATCTCAAAGAACACAGACACTCAAGCATTCTGCTCAAAAGAGAAGGAAGGAAGCAGAATATTTCTGTCTCAACCTGTTGAGGGTGGAAGCTCCATATATAAAGTGTTTTGCAAACTTTAAAGTGCAATATAAATCTTAGCCATTCAGACTTTATCTCCAGCTATCCTCAATGCTAAATGTGTTGTATAATAAGATGAAGGTTCAGATACATTCATGGAAGATTCACAATTACTGAAAAATGGAAGGAATAGAGCCATCCCTGGAATAAAGAAGAGAAGGGAGAAAAGTGAGGGACAACATGAGCAATGGAATGTAGGTAAAAAGGAGCTTGGTTTGTGGATAGGCAATAAAAAACCTGATCTTACTAGATCGGAAAGTTTATGTTAGGAAATAGTGAAAGATAAGTAAGAAGAGTCCAGGTGATAGATTGCAGGGCAGCTAGGTGACAAAGCAGATACATCTAGGGACCTAATATCAGGAAGACCAATCTTTTCGAGTTCAAATCTAGCCTGAGACATTACTAGTTGTATGTCTCTGGGCAACTCACTTAATCCTATTTGCCTCAGTTTCTTCATCTGTAAAATAAACTGGAGAAGGAAATGGCAAACTACCCCAGCATCTTTGCCCAGAAAAATCTCTGCTCAAATGGGGTCGCAAAGAGTTGAACACTACTGAATAGCTGGTCAATTTGTACTTGATCCATTAAAGAATAGATTCCTAAGCAAAGAGATGTGAATTCTTTAAGCAGTATTTTAGGAAGATAGTGGTATATAGAATGGATTGAAGCTAAAAGGCCATAAAGCTATTCAAGGGTAAGACAATGAAGGCCTAAACTAAAATAATGAAAATGGTACTGAGAAAAAAATTGAAAGCATTGTAATTAAGAAAGAATTGAAAAGACTTAAAAACTAGAGAGGACTTAAGAACTTAAAAATCAGAGAAAAAGCAGGAGAGGAAGAGGGAAATAGAAAGGGAAAATTTCTGCCTCAGACTGAGTATCATTAACAGAAATAAGAAGTGGCAGAATGGGGAGAAAGGAGTGAACTAATTTTAGTAGAAAGACAAAGAGAGAATAAAGGTTTAACTTTTAGACATGTTGAGAGTTTGGAGTGAAATAAGATATTCTGGAATAGGGATTCTTAACATGAGGTCCACTAACCTTCAAGGGGCATGTGGATAGATTTCAAATTGTCTATAAAATTGAATAAGGAAAAGAAATATATATCTTAATTTTCACCAACTCCTAAATGAAATTTATAATTTTCTTCAATTATTCAAAATGTTATTTTCATAGGTTTATGATTTAGACATGAAGGATGATACTATACGAAAATTAGGAGAACAAGGGAAAGGCTGTCTCTCAGATCTGTGGAGAAGGAAGGAATTCATAGTCAAAGAAGAACTAGACAACACTGTGAAATGCAAAATGGATAATTCTGATTAATTTTGATTATATTAAATTTAAAAGTTTTTGTACAAACAAAACCACTGCAGCTAAGATTAGAAGGGAAGAGAAAACTGGGGGGGGGGGAGAATTTACATCCAAGGGTTCTGATAAAGGCCTTATTTCTAAAAGAATTGACCCAAATTTAAAAGAATACAAGTCATTCTCCAATTGATAAATGGTCAAATAAATGAACAGACAATTTTCAGACAAAGAAACTAAAGCCATTTCTAGTTATATGAAAAAATGCTCTAAATCACTATTGATTAGAGAAATGCAAATTGAGACATCACTGAGGTACTACTTCACACCTCTCAGATTGGCTAAAATGACAGAAAAAGATAATAATAAATGTTGGATGGTATGTGGGAAAACTGGGACACTAAATACATTGTTGTTAGAGAAACACAAATTAAATTAAGAAATCACTGAGGTATTACTTCACACTTCTCAGATTGACTAAAATAACAGGAAAAGATAAGAATAAATGTTGGATGATATGTGGGAAAACTGGGACACTAATATATTATTGATGGAGTTGTGAATTGATCCAACCATGCTGGAGAACAATTTGAAACTGTGCCCAAACTGTGCATACCCTTTTTTGATCCAGCGGTATCTCTACTGCATCTGTATCCCAAAGAGATTATAAGAAAAGAAAAAGGACCCACATGTGCAAAAAATTTTATAGCAGCCTTTTTTGTCGTGGCAAGCAACTGGAAACTGAGTGTATGCTCATCAGTTGAGAAATGACTGAATAAGTTATTATGGTATATGAAAGTAATGGAATATTATTATTCTACAAGAAAATTCAGTAGGATGATTTCAGAAAAGCCTGAAGAGACTTATATGAACTGATGCTAAGGAAGTGAACAGAACTAAGAGAACACTGTACACAGCAAGAACAAGCTTATGCGATGATCAATTCTGACGGAAGTAGCTCTTTTCAACAGGGAGGTGATTCAGGCCATTTCCAAAGGTCTTATGATGGAGAAAGCCATCTGCACCCAGAGAGAGGACTGTGGGAACTGAGTGTGGATCACAACATAGCATTTTCACTTTTTTATTATTTTTTGTTGCTTACATTTTGTTTTCTTTCTCATTTTCTTTTCCTTTTTTGATCTGATTTTTCTTGTGCAGCATGATCATTGTGGAAATATGTATAGAAGAACTGCACATGTTTAACATATATTGGATTACTTGCTGTCTAGGGGAGGGGGTAAGAAGGAAGGGAAGGAGAAAAAATTTGGAATACAAGACTTTGCAAAGCTGAATGTTGAAAATTATCTAGGCATGTTTTGAAAATAAAAAGCTTTTTTTAAAAAAATTAAAGAAATTGGGGAGTTAGAAAGAGTGCAAGGGTGTGCTGGAGCCAGCTCCAACCAGCTGGTAACAGCTGACTTGAATTTTCAGTACAAGGATATCATATACTTCAGAGATCAACAACACAAATCAGAACTTGATTTGTTCTTTTGTTGACTGTCTAAATTTAAAACAGTGATGTAGAAAATGCTAATAATGCAAACTAAACTTTGTAAAAGTATGTTGTGCATAGTTTTCCTTTGTTTTCCAGAGAACCCATTGTTAAATATTTGAAGCTGGAAAGAAAACATTTTTAAGCAAACACCCTCTAAGAAATGAGCCAGGAAGTAGATGAGCAATATATATATATATGTATGTATATGTATGTATATGTATATATATGTATATATTTATATGTATTTATATATATAATAAACGATCTGAAACCAGTTGTAGTTTGATAAACAAGCAGAAATTCAGTAGCGAAAGAACTAAGAATTTAATTTTTTTCTTAGTACTTCAAGCTTCACATTTCAAAGAAGAAAGAATGAAAATAGCTGATTGGTTCCAGAGCTCCTCCATTCTCCAGCTTCTTTTTACTTTCTCTGTGGAAGAAGTAATCCATGGGCTCTTCAGTATTTAAACCAACTCAGTAAAGCTCCCTTAATGTGAAAAATGAGGAAACTTTGAATTGAGAAAAAGTCAATTGCCTGAGGCCCTATAGTTAGTGGCAAAAAGCATGATTCAAGTTCAGATCTTATTTCTATTTCAAACCTGAAGAGTGATGAATGCTTTATAAGGATTAGCCCACAAAGGTTAGAGGGAGAAAAGTAAAAATAATAGGTCAGTATGACTGAATAGGTAGAGAACTGGGGAAGCCAGTAATAAAGTATATGAAGATTGAAAAGGTCAGTTATTGGGCCAATAAACAGTAAGCTCTTAAGTCCCAGGCAATCAACTAAAGTCTAGGAGTACAAAGAGTCAAAAGACAGCCTTGCCTTCAACGAACTCACAGTCTAATGACAGAGACAAGCAACCACACGTACTAATGAGCTATATACAGGATAAACAGGGAGTGAGGGAAGGTACTAGAATTAAAAGGAATTTGGAGAGACTAGAGGGAAGCTGACCTATCAATCAAGTATTGCAATAGTCCAAGCATAAAGTGGTGGGGGCCAGCGCTAGGATAAAGGGAAGTGTCAGGGGAGAGAAGGGGACATACTGTTGCAAAATGACTGCAAAAAAATCTACAAGCTTGGCCACAGGTGTGGGGTAAAAAGAGGCCCGTTTGTGAAAAGCTTTAAAACCCAAAGGGAGTTTTCATTTGAATTTGGGGAGCCGCTAGAGCTTACTGAGCAGGTAAGGTATGTGATGCGGTCAGACACTTTGACAGAAAGATGGAGGATGAGCCCAGGTGCTGCGAGTCTTGACTCGTGGAGGCCAAACTAGCCATTCTTATAGTCTGAGGACGAGATGAAGAGGACTGCACGAGACTGGTAGCTGCGAGTGGAGGAAAGGCGTCAGAGTTAAGAAATGATACAAAGGTAGAAAAGCAAGAGTTGGCAGCTGATTGGCTATTCGGGATTCAGAATGATACTGGGTTAAGGACCTGGGAGTCTGTAGTGATTGCGGTACCTGGACAGCGATAGGACCTTTTACTATGTGCCAGGCAATTTGATAAACAAACACAAGGAGAAAAAAAATAGCCCTTTCCTCAAGGAGCTTACATTCGAAAAAGGGAAGGCAAGCTTACACAAGGAAATTGAAAGGTAGGGGAACGGGTCAAGGTACCTACTTGGGGACATATAAGAGAAAGTCAGAAATGTTGCAGCCTAGAAAGGAATGAAAGAAAGGAGAGGGTAAAATAGTTTTTTGGATATGCTGAGTTCGACATACTTAAGGCTCATCCAGTCCAGCTCCATTTATTGGACAACGAGGCAGAAGGGCCGTATTCCGAGGATGGAGGAGGGGAAGTTTTCCACTCAGCAATATCTTCATCCCCCTCCCCCAACTGCATCCCAGGGCTCCCGAGAGACGCAAACTCGAGCGCAGAAGCTCAGGAGGGACTGGGGGGCGGGACCAGGAGGGCGGGGCCTCTAGCAGCCTCTACCTCGTTTCCATGACAATATCCCTAGCGACCTCAAACTGAGAGACAGCCAGCATGGCGGCTCACTCCGGGTACAAGTCCAAATTCACCTTCAGGTTCCTTCCTCAGAGAGCCTTCCAGTCGCTCACCTCCCCCGACACGGTCCAGCGCCTACGGAAGTGGTGAGGAGAGGGCAGACAGGGCGCGAGGAGGGAGGACTGCAGCCCGGGGACGCGGGAGCGCTGGGGCGTGGGGCAGGTGGCGGATCACCGGCCGATGTCTCATTTTCTGGTCTCGTCTCTCCCCTCTGCCCTAGGTCCATGCAAGGAAGAATCTGCGCGCAGGCGTTCGGCTTTGACGAGAATTTCCAGTCCTATTACAAAGATGATTTCTTAATGGTAAAGTCGGCCTCAGATCTTCTGGATTCAAGTAGCCAAAACTCTGGGTTTGGAGTCACGTGGTTTCTCCTTCCCTTAGGGCGGGGTGGGGGGGAAGAAAGGGCCAACCTTTAAGTAATAGGTTACTATACACACACACACATACACACACACACACACCACACACACCTGAAGTCTTAAAATGAAAAGCTCCTAGTGTTTCACTATCACTGTGAACGTTTCAAGAAATGAAATTCTTCCCATCCCCTGTGGAAACATGATGTCTACATCATTTCAACGTCCTGTCTAGAACCTCCCCCTGCCCCCCCCAAAAAAAAAAGCCCTAGAAACGACTTTACTTTGGGTCATTCATCCCCAGAAGATTAAAAGTGCAATTCTGCCTACTTGTGGATCTTTTGGCACTGGCACAGAAATTGCGTCATGTTAAACCATGCTACTCCACTACGGCATCCCCTGCCAGCCTCTCTCACCAGTCTTTTGAAATGCAGATACACTTGGGAAAAGGCCAGACTCTCCTGCTTCTTCTGCTGAAAATTATTAGTTAACAACCTACAAAGTTTCAATTCAATTCAGGTTCTACAAGTGGAATCATTTAGGGAACCCAGAGTGAAGGTATTAGGGCTAAAAGAAGGTTGGG
Organism: Myrmecobius fasciatus; assembly: GCA_023553655.1. NCBI lineage: Eukaryota > Metazoa > Chordata > Mammalia > Dasyuromorphia > Myrmecobiidae > Myrmecobius > Myrmecobius fasciatus. Next base: position 169,580 of record JAJPUD010000075.1, on the reverse strand, counting down.
GGAAGGAATCTGGGAGGCTATAAACAGAAATTTCAGTCCTTCATGTTTTGGGGGGCTAGGACTAACTCCCAAGCATGCCCCTCAAAACTTATCCTGCATAACGTTTTTTGGTATGATTGCCTTTGGTTTCGAAAAAGCAGTTTTTAGTTGGGTGTAAATGACTTGAGTCTATATAAGAATATTTTTTTATGTTATCTAAGAGAATCTAGCACATTGTTCATAATGGGCATTCAAAAATTGAATGAATAATGATTGGGAAAGGGGATCCGAAAAGAACAGAAGAGAAATAGAAGAGAAAAGATAATGGATGAATAGTGATAAAGTGCTACCAACAATTTCTATAAGCTGTCTTTAAGGAATGTGACCTGCCAATCCAGAGATCTAAGAATTCTGTCCAAAGCTGTTCTCAATCTGACTCTACAGAAATAAGATTAATTATTTCTACAATGTAGATTTAGGAGTCAGCATCAATAATAAGCATATAAGTATACTTGATTAAAAATATTTAGTGGTAGTCTTTGTACCATATTATAACAATATCATATAGCAGAAGAAGTATAAGTTGTATCTGGGCTGCTGTCAACTAGATGTTTTTTAATGAGACTTTCATGACAAAAAAAAAAATCACAAAGGATTCATTATCTTCTTCCTCTCTGACTAATAATGTTTTAGGTAGTACTAGAATTCTATACATTTAAATGAATATTGCATTTTAAAGTAGCTATTTTAGGAAGTTTTATAATACATTTATTCCCATGACAATGCTGTTACTCAAATTTGGAGTAGGTGAAGGTGAGATACAGAATTCTTCCTCTGTAATTGCCTTTAAAGTCAATTTTAAATCTATATGAAAAAAATCAGCTTTATTATACTATCATCTCAGTGATTTTTTGTTTTGTTTTTTTAGCTAAACATTTTATTATATACCTTACTAATAAGATATAGCTCTAAACTACTTGCATGTTTTTTCCCAAAAATTCAAGTCCAGCCTCAAAAAATAATTGTCACCGTTTAGTACATTGCAAAGAATATATCACGGACTTATTCCAAAAACAAGGTAATTTCAAGTGTTTTTAACCATGGAATTTTGTACTTGGGAAGAATATTGAAAAGACTGTAGTCCAAATCTCATTTCACACATCAGGAAACCGAGGCCCAAGAAAAGTTTTTCTAGAGTATATAGCTGGTAATTGTCAAAGCCACAACCAGAAGCTATATTGCTTGACGACTGGTCCAGTGTTCCACTATACCACAAAATAATATTGTTGAACTTAGTATAAAGGCTTTTCAGATGACTCCTTTGAAATACATAAAACTTATTTGGATGTTTGAATTCTGGCATGTTTACTTTAAAACCTTTCATATTACTTTACTCCACATTAGTTTCCCATTCCCTAAATTCAATAAAATCCTAGGTACAATTGAGATTTGTGAATTTTCCCTTCAAAATTCCCAAATGATGCTCAATAGACCATTATTATACATCAGTAGACACAGTTAATTGCCAAACCTTTTATCTCATCTTATGTTAAGAAAAAAAACTTTTATATCCTATTTTTTATTCCAGTGTTATCATTATAAAAAATGAAGAGAAAAAAGGCTTACCTTTATTTAACTTTACTGCACTTGAGAATACAGTAACATATTGTTTCCTTTACAAGTTCTATTGAATAATGTCATCACAGTAAGAATTTTCACCAGAATACAAAGAGCAATTATAATAGGACTGTTCCTAGTCTTTTTTCCCCTAAGAAAGTCAAACCTCCTATTTGTCAATTCTAACATGTTCCAAGTAATTTAAGCAACCTTTCCCTTTTTGCAAATAGAGGAACTGATCAAATGATATCCCAAAATTCAGTATCATGAATACTTACTCAGCTAGGTTGATAATACCTTCTTCCTAAACTCTTCTAATTTGAATTTATTTACCAGTGCCACTACCACTTTATATATCAAGAGCAAGTCATATAAATCTCAGTTTAAATCCTGATAATTTGGCATTTCTGATTATTTGATCACTTTCCATATCAAACAGGATTTGGAGATAACAATGACAAAAACACAAGTTTGATTTGAAGGCCCATACATGTCGTTTGTGGCAAAGTTTCTACAGCTAAACCAGATTAAGGGAATAAAGAGCACAAAGTGGGTTAGGGATCAGGAAAAGCACCACACAGAAGTCACACTAAAATTTGAAGGCTACATATTAAAGTTAGCTATGTGCTAATAACTTAAAAAATCTATTTTTAAAAAAAGATTTGCTTCATAATTACTATTACAAGTGAATTGTTTTAAGATAGCTTTTTGAAAGAATCTTTTTACATACAAATGTGGTATTTTCACAAAATATAATTCTTATCTAATTCTTCAATCTTAAAGAATCTGTAGTTGGAATATGCTTTGTTAGTTTTTTTTAATGGTACTGCATATTTGTGAAATTAATAAAATTTTAAATTCATCAGACTTTTCACTAATTTATACAGGCCTTCTTTAGTTTTTAGAGAGATTTTTAATCTAGTTCTTTCATGAAAAGTTTTAATAGTTCACATAGAAAAATCAGTTACTGTAATTAGTATTAGAAATTGGGCTTGTAATATTAGTTACAAAATGCTTAATTTTTTCTTTTCTTTTTTAGGCTTTTTTTAGAGATCCAAATGTTATTTCAGATTTGAAATTACTCTCAGATTCTTCTGGACGATGGATTAATTTAGGTAAATAACTAGAATTTAATTTTAATATTTCTTAATGACCATTTTTCAGTTTTTCTAAGGAGAAAATTTTATTTCACATTTTCTTCATTTAAGTTGGGAAGAAAAGCAACAATGTAAATGTAAATATTTGCCTTGGTAAAATAACTAATATATCAGTCTGCTAGAATGCCAACAGGATAATGAATAGAGTCAGGAAGACCTGAGTTCAATTCTGGTTTCTCATAAATACCAGCTGTGCACAATCCCCTGTACCCTCCTATACATACATACCATCACATACAAGTTACATTAGTACATCAATAAAGGGAGTTTCTATGCAAAAGGTTTCCTAGACTAATAAAAATCTCATGTCCAGACAAAACAAAAACAAATCTTCTAAAAAATATTTCCTTCCTTTACTAAAAATAAGTAAAATTAGCAATCTTTATTACTTAATGATTGAACTGTCACTATTCTTACCTTCAGAAAATTGAGGATGCTAGTTATCCATGTATCTGAATAGGAAAAAAAAATCATAGAATTTAAAGCTGAAAAGAATATTAAAGATCATGTTACCCTACAACAATATTTATCCTTCATTTCATTATTTGATAAGATTAGTTAGAAGACAAAGGGAGGAGCTTGCATCAATCAGAAATTCAGCCTATATTTTGTAATTCAAAAATATAGTACCTTATAGGGACTAATAAGGAAAATTATTGCACCAGGACCGCAGATATCTCTCTGCTCTGCCCAGGCAATTAATTTGGGCCAAAATTACCTTGAAGACTAAATCCTATCTCCTTCCTGGTTCCATCACATTTTCCTTTTTGACCTCCAAGTATGGGTGTAACTATGACTCTTTATCCCTCCTTTTTTATTTCTACACACTCTCTTAGGTGACATAAACTACTCTTTGGCGTTGATATATTACCTATATGCAAATAACTATATCCTCCGAAAGTTAAGTGAAATAGTGAATACAGTATTGAAAATAGAATAAGAAATACTGAATTCAAATCTGGCTTCAGACACTAACTCAGACCTTGAGCAAATTATTTAACCTTTGCATGCTACATGTGTAAAATGGGAATTATAGTAGCATTCACCTTCCAGTTCGCCTAATCCATGACCATCCTTGTCTACTTACTGTTTGGTTTATAGTTTAAATTTGAGAGCTACTAAAAAGAAACAAACAAAAACAACCCCATTGTTATAGTTTTGGTGCTGTTATTTTTGGTGTAGTTATTCTTTTGATGTTTGGTCAACTTGGCTCAGAAATTCAAAATTCAAAACCACATTTTCTGATTGTTGTATTTCTCTTTTAACATAATTCACAGAATTAAAAATTAACTATGTAGGAAATATAGAAATTAAACGTGCTTGAAATGTTTCTAAAGTTTAGGACTATGAAATGAAATGCAAAAAAGAAAATTGAATTCCTAAATAAAAAATGAAATAAAAACAAAGTAGTTATAAGGATAAAATGATTTAACACTTCTGAAATTTTTTGCAAACCATAAAGGAGCATGTAAATGAATGTTTCTTCTTGCTATTGTTATAGTTGTTAATATCCAACCAGAGAATTGTAGGATTTTTGAGTTGGAAAGTACCTCCAGAACTTTTGCTTGAAGATATCTAGTGAGGGTGAAATTACTGTGGATAGCTGTCTTTCTTAGAAAGTTTTTTTCTTTTTGATTATATCCTGAACAAATTAGTAGTGTGTTAGTAAATGTTTAACAACTAGCTCTTAGAAAGAAAAAAAAAATGTACTGGAAATACTTTTATGTTGAATCAGCATTTATTAACATTTTCTTCATTATTCTAAGGTGTAAACTCTCACATTGAAAATTTAATAGTCAAGCCAACTTCATCATACTCCTATCAACAAATAGAAACTTTATGACTAATAGCTCTGATTTCGCTTACAAGCAAACCTGGGTGGAATATTACCCATTAATAAAAATAGCTGTGAAAAAAGATTATTAGTAAAACTGTAAGGATGGCACTAACCTGTGATATAGGATTTGATATAGGAAACTTCCAGGATGGAAATTCCCTTCACCAATTCATATCACTACCTCTATAATTTATAGTCTTAGGATATTGAAAGTTTAAGTAACTTGCTCATGGTCATGTAACTGGCATGTGTCATAAGCAGAATTTAAACCTAGATTTTCTTCCCAAAATCCAGCTACCAACATAAAAACCAATAATTGTTCATTATTACCACTTTAAAAAAAAAACTTCTAAGGATTTTATGACAAAAGTGTATGTCACAGTTCAGAGTCATTTCAAAGTTGTTAATTCTTTTATCAATGGTTGTTCTTTTCACATGTTTAGACTTGAAAATATTTTGCTCATCATATTTCAAAAGATGCACAATTTCAGTGGTGTAAGCCCTCCCTCTACTAAAAAAAAAATATATCACAATTCATTTTTCTTGTAATTACTTCCTAATTTATTTAACTAACTCCAGTTTCTTCACTTTATTGGTCATGCGGTTATTCAAATAATTTTTCTACACAATTATAGCTATGTCACTATCTGCTTAAATACCTTTAGTGACTCTCTGCTCCCCAGAGTTTAAAGTAAAAACTACTTGGGGCAACTAGGTAGCACAGTGGATAGAACACCAGCCCTGAAGTCAGGAGGAGCTGAGTTTAAATCTAGCCTCAGACATTTGACATGGCCTAGCTGTGTGACCCTGGGCAAGTCACTTAACCTCAATTGCCTCAGCAAAAATAAATAAATAAATAAGTAAGTAAGTAAATGAATAAATAAATAAATAAATGGATGAATGAATAAATAAATAAATAAATAAAATAAAAAGTAGAAACTACTTAAAGTGTATTTAAGTCTTCAATAATCTTGGATCCAATTTACCTTTTCATTTGTTGCACATTTCCCCTTAACTTTCATTCTATTTCAGCCATGAAATAGACTACTCAACCTATTTCAATCTCATCCTGTCATCTCCTACCTCTCAGCATTCCTTTAAGCCATTGCTGCTTCCTTTGAAATAGACTCGATCTCCCATCCCCACCCCTAGTTCTTCCTATTAAAATCTTTTTCTTTCTGCAAGGCTAGTTCAACCATGATGCCTTTGATGATTGCCCAGCTGGAAATGCTTTCTCTCCTTATATTTTTTAGTACATTGTCTGGTTCTCTTATATGCCCTTATGAAACTTTACTTCCTGTTGTGCTTCTCTGTCTCCATATCATAACCTGCCTAGAAGATTACAAACTCTTTGAGTTGAGTGACTCTGCCATCTTTGTACTCTCAGTGTCTAGCATATAATAATATCTTAAATATTTGTGAAATTGAATTGACAGAATTGTTTTCTCTTTCTCTTCTTTAAGATTCAGATAAATAAAGATAATGCTTTCTATTCAGGGATAATCAGATAATTTATTACACTTGATCAGGGAGGTAAATATGATTTTCAATGGGATTATTATTTCTGAAGGTTGAATAAGGAAAAACCCAGCATTCAAAACATGTGAAGTTTCCTCTAGTACTTGACTCTGGTGAACCCACATCTAGATTATTGAGTTAAATTTTGGGAGTTTCCACATTTTTGGAAGAATGTTGACAAAATGGAGATTGTTCAGAAGAGTATACAGGTAGTAAAAGACCTTGAAATCTTGGCAGATGAAGATTAGTTTGAAAGAACTTGGGGTACCTAGACTGGAAAAGAGAATATTTGAGAGGGTGGAAGAGGGGGAAATGGTGAAGAATTTGTGGTCAAGTAGTTGAAGAACTGCTACCTAAAAAAAAAAAAGGTTAAATTTAGAAGTCAAGTACTAGAGGAAACTTAACATATTTTAGATGTTGTGTTTGGGGACCTAAGGCAGAAGTAGGAGAACTGGGTGAAAGTTTCATCAAATAAGATTGGCATAAGATTTGGCATAATGTTCCTAATAGAGCAATGCCAAAGTGGAATGGGCTCCTTAAGTGGCAGAGGGTTTCCCCTCCTTGGAGTGTCTTCAAACAAAAGCTCGATGTTAAGTATGTTGGAGAAGAAATTTTTTTTCAGCAATATTTAACTAGACTCTGAGGTCCCCTTCCAACTCTGAGATTCTTTGATCCTGTTTATAATAATAGAGCCTTAAGTGAAAGTCATTTATTAAAGCATGAAATAAAAACAAACAATGATATTTCATACTTTTATATTCAGTATTTCAATACTTCTACAAGTCTGTGATCTCATCATTGACGGGATTCCCTCCAAAGCTACAGATCCCAGCTTATCCATACTTTTTTTACCTTGTAAAACTTCTGTTTGTTCTCCCATAAATCCTCTAAGGAATTAAGGCATTTTATTGTTTTTACACAGACTTTTTTGTTTTAAACTCCAAGAAAATGTTATTAGCCTCTCTTGCTTTGAGGTTCAATCAATACAGATTTATCACCAACCATGATTATGATAGCTTTTACCCACTGGCTTCCCTGACACTCTTATTCTTTCCTTAATTAGTTTAGCACTTGGCTCAGTCTCTTTTCTCCTCATTTCCTGCCCTCAGACTAAGGAGACATCAACACACATATTCACAGACTAAATTCCCAGTTCCCAACATATCTTCCATGACCTATGCCTCTATCCCACCTCAGCTATATACTTTTATACCCATCACCCCCAAGGATTCCCCTTTGTAAGTTCATGAACTCTGAAATTCCTTTATCTGATTATAATGTTATCATCTACCTACCCCTCTGCCTTGTAATCCCTCCAGTGATTATTTTTTTTTCCCCAGGCCATCTCCCTTGCACTGATTATACTCTCCTCCCGTTCCTATCGGACCCTACACTCTTGCCCCCTTCCTTAATCCTGGTGATAGACTTGCCATGCCAAGCACCAACCCCCCATCTATACTGTTTCACTAGAAGATCTCATCAGAGATGAATCAGTTATGATTCTCAGATCTATGAGGTCTCCTATGCAACTGACTAGAGACATCTCAAACTCGATGTTCTATAGATATTTTAAACTCAGTATGTCCAAAATCGAACCATTATTTCCCCCCCCAAGCCCTCTCCTCTCCTGTTTTTCCCCATTATGTTCACAACCATCACCATCCTCCAAGCTCACAGACACCTTTCCTTCTCTCTCTCTGCACACACATATACACACACACATACACACACACGCACACACACACACACACACACATACATACACACAAATGTAAGTACAACAGCAGTTATTCTGTTTCTGGCCCCATCTTTTTGGTTACTAGTCTATCAAATGGGTTCTGTCTTACACTCTGGGTCCTAGCTACCTCCTAAAAAAATCAGCAGCACTCTTTATAGTGACTCGTTTATGTGACTCTCAGAAAAATGCTGTTCCTACTGCCCAAGGCCTTTATTGATTTTCCGCATTGTCTGTCAAGAAACTAAAATCTCATAGTTAGAAGACTAGAGAACACAAGCATGAGGATCAGGAAGACCTGGGTTCATATTCTGCCTCTTATAAATTACTTAGTGTTCCCTAGAAAACTAGTTTCCTATCTGACTCAGTTTCCTCATCTGTAAAATGGATATAATACCTCCCAGAAGTTTATGAAAATCAACTGAGATAATGTTTATAAAATACTTTGCAAACCTTAAAGAAGAAATAAATGCTTGCTCTCATTACCTATTTTTATTTATTAGCTGTTTTCCCATTGCTTAACACTGTGACTGACACATGGTAGACTCTTAATAAATGCTAGTCAACTGACTTTGGGCAAATCACCTGACTTCCTTGGATCTCATTGTCCTCATCACTTAAAATGAGGGGTGTTGGGCGATACTGGACTGGGTGAACTCAAACTATTCCTTCGAGTTCTAACTCCATGATCCTAAGCTATTGTCACTACCATAGCCCAGTCCTCTCCTAGGGCAAAAGAGGAGTTAGAAATTGAATTGTCCTCTGATACACTGTTGGTGGAACTGTGAATGGATCCAACCATTCTGGAGAGCAATTTGGAACTATGCTCAAAAAGTTATCAAACTGTGCATACCCTTTGACCCAGCAATGTTTCTATTGAGCTTATATCCCAAAGAAATCATAAAGGAAGGAAAGGGACCCACATGTGCAAAAATGTTTGTGGCAGCCCTTTTTGTAGTGTCAAGAAACTGGAAACTGAAAGGATGTCCATCAGTTGGAGAATGGCTGAATAAATTATGGTATATGAATGTCATGAAATATTATTGTTCTGTAAGAAACGACCAGCAGGATGTTTTCAGAGAGGCCTGGAGAGACTTGCATGAACTGATGCTGAGTGAAATGAGCAGAACTAGGACATTATTATACACAGCAACAACAATACTATATGATGATCAATTCTGATGGACATGGCTCTTTTCAACAATGAGATGTTTCAAACCAGTTCCAGTTGTTCAGTGATGAAGAAAGCCATCTACACCCAGGAAGAGGCCTGGGGGAACTGAGTGTGGACCACAACATAGTGTTTTCATGCTTTTTGTTGATGTTTGCTTGCATTTTGTTTTCCTTCTCAGTTTTTTTTTCTTGTAAATCCGATTTTTCTATATGTATACATATATTTGATTGTCATATATTTTAACATAATTAACATGTATTAGACTTCTTGCCATCTAGGGGAGGGGGTGAAGGGAAGGAGGGAAAAATTTGTAACAGAAAGCTTTACAAGGGTCAATGTTGAAAAATTACCCATGCATGTTTTGCAAATAAAAAGCTTTAATAAAAAAAAAAGAAGAAGAAGAAATTGAAGTGTCCTTAATTGGGCAAAAAGAGGAATAGGAGGATGCATTGTTTGCCACTGGTAATTAAAATGCCAAAGCCCTACTATATAATATGAGTGATTAGAATTCATTTAGGTAACAGCATTTATACCAATAGCAATATTCCATCTTATATTAAATATCTTTGTGTAACTGAATGGGTTTCTAACCTGTTTCCAATAATAAGCAACAATAAGACACAGAATTGGAAGGGACTTCCTCATTTTAAATATGAGAAAACAAGCCCACTGGAAGGGAAATTACTTTGCCTAAGATCATACATATAACCAACAATTTCTGGGATGGAAATTGAGTTTTCCTAACATTTTCTATGATTCCACCAAGCATCAGTTCTGAAAGAACTCTCTACCTCTTCCATGACACATTTTTCAAGGCATAAGTGGGATATTCAGAATAAAGGATTGAATAAATAGGAAGGGAAGGTGGGAAATAGATTTAGGGAGACAAGGTAAAATTGTGATACAATAAAACCTCATTTACAACAACTAAAAGACTATGATAATTTGGACAAAACTTGACTAAAATTATTTTTACCTAGAAAACCCTTCTTCTGTGGTAAAGCAAAATTTTTCAGGGAAAAAATATAAATTGTTTATGTTGACTGTGAACAAGTTCTTCAGAAATACATTTACATTGTTGTGAGTTAACTTGCTATGTACTTTGTGGAGTTATGGTGTGAAATGATTTTTTGTTGCATCCAAATGGGGTGCCCATCAAGTACAGAATATGGGCAAAAAAAAAAGTCCCAAGAATAAATAACTTAGGATCTACTAATCACAGGATCATAGGATTTTGTCACTATATTGGAAAAAATGGCTTTTTGTGAAAATGTATTGAAGTAGCTCAAGTCCACTGATCCTACTTCAGTGCACTCCAAAGCTAGTGGACCATAGGCTAAGCTGAAGTAAGCATCATGCCTTTGAGGTATTTTAGAGTTCTTTAATCCTGTGTTGGGAAGTGCAAACTCAACTCCAAGGCTCAAAAGAGAAACGAGAATGAAAGAAGGAAAATGACAAGGATAAGAATAAGATCACCATTGTTAGACTTTTGTAACCAAAGGTCATTGGCAAGAAGAACTAAGGCAAAGGATAGATTTAATTTTTTTTTTATTTTCTACCTTTATCTCCCATTTCCTGTGCCTTACTTTTTGCCTTCCTTCACTTCTTCCTTGAAATGAATTCTAGAAAGTGTCAGGAAGTTGATGCAATTGAGGAATGAAATTAAAAAAATAATAATTCTAATGGAAAATTTAGGTAGATAGCTGTTATATAGTATTCTCAGACTTAATCATATAACTGACTTGATATGACTCAATTGGACCCATTTTTTATTTCTGCCTCTGGGAGTGTAAGCATCATTTTTAATATGAGTACAACAGAAAATAATTTTGGCAACCTGAAAGTAATTTATGTCCTAATTACATAGTTATTCTGATTTATGCATTAAAGTGGGACTTGTGAGGAAGAATGTAAAATCCTTAAAAGACAAGGAATTTTTTCATTTTATCTTTTAGCTCTTAGGACCCAACACTGTACCTTGTACATATTGTTGGTTAAGATTTCTAATCAGTACAGTGACTAATCATGATTCCAACAAACCAGTGATGAAGAATGAGAAAAGAGAAGTGATGGATTCAATATGTAGAATGAAACTTACATTTTTTAAACATGAACAATCTGAGGATTTGTTTTTCTTCATTGTATATATTACAAATAAATTGTTTTCCTCTTTTTCTTTCTCTCTGAGGGGAGGACAGGAAGAAAAGAAAATAAATCCTTGCTAGAAATATTTGCTGACTGTTGAATTTATATTTTCATTTAATTTTTTTCTGTCCAACTCTATCTGCCACTATTGAAAAAGAAAAAAAAACTTTTGTAACATGTACATATTCAAGAAAAACAAATTGCTACATTGGCCATATCTGAAATTATATTCTGACTCTTTAGCTTATAATATATCTCTTAGAAGGTCTTCTTAGCAAGTTTTATCTTCAGTTCTCTGGAATTATAGTTCATCATGCATTGAGCAAAGTTCTTAAATCTTTCAAAAGTTGTTTTTTCTTTATATTGTATAAATTTTACTGCTCATTTTACTGTGCCTCAACTCATACAAGTTTTCCCAGTTTTTATGAAGCCACTCATTTCTTTATGGCTTAATAATATTTTGTTACATTCATATAGCATAATTTTTAGCCATTCTCAATTAGGGAATTCCCTTAAATTTCAGACCTCTGCCATCACAAAACAAATTCCAATCAATATTTTGTACATATGGATTCTTCTTCTCTTTCTGTAATTTCTTTAGGGTATAAACCTAATCTGGGTTTAACTGAGCTATATTCAATGTTTTCTAACTTCTTGTGCTTAATTTCCAGAATTTTCAGAATTCTTGTTCCAACTCACAACTCCACCAACAATTTATTGGTGTGTCTATTTACCTGCAACCCCTCTAATGTTTGTCATTTTCTTTTGTTATCTTTGCCAATACGATGGATATGAAGTACAGCCTCAGTGTTGCTTTAATTTTAATTTCAACAAACATTAGGGCATTAACATTTTTTCAGATGGTTGTTGGTAGCTTGGACTTCTTCCTTTGAAAATTTTCTATTCATATCCTTTAACTACTTGTCTATTTGTGAAAGGCTTTTACACATATATTTTAATCATTTCCTTAGGTATCTTGGATCTGAGACCTTCATCAGAAAAAGTTACCTGATTCCCTTCAAATTTTAACTGAATTGGATTTTTTGGTAGAAAAACTTTTTTTAGTTTTTTATAAATTGAAATTCCCTGTTTTATCTCTTGTTCTCTCTTTTTAAAAATTTATTTATTTATTTTAAATCTTTATAGTTCTTTTTCTGGATGCAGATGGCATTTTCTGTTCAAAGTCAATTGGGATTGCTTTGGATCACTGAACCATTGAAAAGAACCAAGTCTTTCATAATTGATCATCACACATTCTTGCTGTCACTGTGTACAATGAATTGTTTATTTTGCTCAGCATCAATTCATGTAAATCTTTCCAGGCCTTTCTAAAATCATTTTTAATAGAACAATAATATCCCATTGCCTTTATATACCACAGCTTGTTCAGCTTTTCCCCAATTGATAGGCATCTACTTTTTTTCCAATTCCTTGCCACCACAAAAAGAGCTACTACAAACATTTTCACACACAAGGGTCCTTTTTCCTCCTTTATGATTTCCTTGAGATACAGATGCAGTAATGGCACTGCTGGGTCAGAGAGTATGCACAATTTATAGGTGGTACCTCAGAATTGTTTTAATTTGCATTTTTCTAATCAATAGTGATTTAGAGCATTTTTTCATATGACTATAGATGGCTTTAATTTCGTCATCCTTAAATTGTCTATTCGTATCCTTTGAGCGTTTATCAACTGGAGAATGACTTGTATTCATATAAATTTGACATGATTGTTTATATATTTTAGAAATGAGACCTTTAATAGAAACACTGGCTGTAAAAAAAAAATTTCCAGCTTTATCCATCCCTTTTAATCTTGTTTCTGTTGATTTTTATTTATGCCAAACCTTTTTAATTTAATGTAATCAAAGTTGTCCATTTTACCCTTCATAATGTTCTCTAGTTCTTCTTTGGTCAGAAATTCCTCCCTTCTCCAAAAATCTAATAGGTAAATTATTCCTTGTTCTCCTAATTTATTTATGATGGTATTCTTTATGCCCAAATCATGTACCTGTTCTCTTTTTTGAATATGAACTCTTCCCTTATCCACAGTTTTGAAAGGTAATTTCTTCCATAATCCTCTAAATTGCTTATGATGTTATCTTTTATGCCTAAATCATGTATCCATTTAGAGCTTGTCTTGTTATACTTCAGTTTTCTCAGCTATTTGTTTTAATCAGTCTTTACTCTAGTATCTGGAATCCTCAGAATTATTGATCACTATGCTACTTTGTTCATTTTCTCTCATATGTTCTGATCTTCCTCTCTATTTTTAACCAATACCAGATCATTTTGATGATTACTAAATATAATTTGATATCAGGAACTGCCAGGTCCTCTTCTTTTCCACTTTTATTTGCCATTTCCCTTGAAATTCCTGACCTTTTATTTCTCCAGATGAATTTAATTATTTTTTCCTGTTCTAGCTCTACAAAATAATCCTATGGTAGTTTGATTTGTCCCTAAATAAGTAAATTATTTAAAGTATTTTGGTCATGTTTATTTTCTTGGCATGATGTACACATGAGCAATTAATATTTCTCCAATTACTTAAATTTGTATTTCATTAAAAAATATTTTGTAGTTGCATTCATGTATTTCCTGGGTGTGACTTGGTTCATAGAAAGACATATTTTATGTGTTCTGTAGTTATTTGGAATGTAACTTTTCTTTCTATTCCTTCCTATTCAGTTTTATTTGTAGTGTATGGGCAGGCTGATAATTTGAGGGGAGAGGCAGGTACTGCATATTGTGCAGTTTTGCTGAATTTATTATTTCAATTAATTTTTATTTCATCCTTTAAGATTCCCTAGGTAAGCTATCACCTGCAAACAGTGATAGTTTGGTTTCCTATTTGTCAATTCCTAGATAGGTTTTTTGTTTTGTTTTGTTTTTTCCTATTTTTGAATTTATTTATGACTTATTCAATTTATTTTTCTTATATTAGATTATTTAAATAATCTATTTTTCTATTTGGTTATTTTATGTTTTTATAAATGTTCATCCATTTCATGTAAGTTATCAGTTTTGTTGATAAATAGTTGGGCATAATAGTTTCTGATAGTTTCTTTTATTGCCCTTCAGTTGTAAATTTTCCTATTTAACTTTCTTTTTAAAAAAGATTATTTTTGTGATAATTTGTTTGCTTTTAAAGTTCCTAGTATTATTTACCAGTTCAATGTGATTTTTTTTCCTTCAATTTTGTTACTCTTTGATTTTCAAAATTCCTACTTTGATCTTTAGGGGAATGTTATTTGTTGTTTTTCTTATTTTTTTTTTAAATTCCATGCCCAATTCATTGATTTGTTTTTTGTCTGTTTTGTTAATAAAGCATTTAGAGAAATAAAATTTAAAAATAAATTCTTAACATCTATCTTCTGGTTAGATTTGTCTGGGTCTGAAAAGGGCACATTGAGTATTGCATTTTTATTATTTATTTTTACTTACAATTCAGTAAATATTCCATAAATATTCCTCTAAGTATTTAGATGCTGTGCTGTTCAATCAGTACACACACACACACACACACACACACACACACAGTATTGATATGGATAATTTATGTATGATACCTGTAAGCAAAATATATTTTCCCTGTTTACATCTTCTTATCATGTACTTACTCTATAACATTATATAAAATCATAATTGCTTCCTGCTTTTTTTTGTTCATCTAAAGTATAATACATAGATTCCAATCTAAACTCCAATTTAAAAATCCCTGTGAATATTTATTTTTCAAGTGAATTACTTATGAATCATGTATTATCTAAGTCTGTTTTCTGAGCCATGCTCCTATTCTCTTCAGTTTTATGGGTGAGTTCATTCCATTTTCTAGGAGCATGCTATGGAAATAATCACTGAAAATACAATCTCTATTGTATTTCCTTCAAATAGTCTATAATTTAGGTTTTTTTCCCCAAGTGACACTAACCTTCCCTTCAATTAGCCTATATTATTGAACCTTTTGTTGTACTTTTAAATAAGTATAAAAATGAAGTAAATTTTCAAAATGATGAATACTTAAAGTATTTGACAAGTGTTAAAACTTAGGATTTGTGAATAAAAATTCATTATTGGTAAAAAAAAAATTATCAGAAAGTATTATGGCAGAAACTGGACATAGACCAGTATCTTATACCATTTACCAAGACAATGTCAAAATGGATACATGACCTAGATATAAAAATAAATATGAAAAAAATGATAAGACCATGGAACATACTACTTATCACTTATGCATAGTCAAATAATTTACAAATAAATAAAAGGTAGAAAGCAAAGCTAGATGGAAAAGGGATAGTTTCTATTACACTAAATTTATGGTTTTTTACAAATAAAACAAATGTTGCCAAGATCATAAAGAAAATAGAAAATTGGGAGAAAAAAATTTATAGAGTTTCTTATTTAAAAGTCTCATGTCTCATATCTCAAACATATAAGGAACTTTGTCAAATCTATAAGAATAACAGTCATTCCTCAATTGATAGATAATCAAAGGATATGAACAAGAAGTTCTCCAGTGAAGAAATTAAAACAATTTATACTCATATGAAAAAATGCCACAAATCTTTATTGATTAGAGAAATACAAATTATAGGGCAGCTAGCTAGATGGCACAATGGATCCAGCACCAGCCCTGAAATCAGGAGAACTTGAGTTCAAATGTGACCTAACACACTTAACATTCCCTAGCTGTGTGACCCTGGGCAAGTCACTTAACCCCAATTGCCTTAACAAAAAAACAAAAACAAAAAAAAAAAAAGCCCTCTGGAGAAATACAAATTAAAATAACCTTGAGATTTCATTTTACCCTACCAGACTGGCTAAAATAATTGAAGGGGAAGCAATAAATGTTGGAAGGGATGTGGAAAAAAAAAAACAAAAACACTTAATTCAGCCATTTTGGAGAGAAATCTGGAATAATGCTGAGTTATTAAACTGCTTTTTACCCTTTGACCCACCAATACCACTACTAGGTTTTTTTCCAGAGATGATTAGGGAAAATTAAAAAGTTCCCATATGTAAATCTTAAAGAAATGTCTTCTTAAGGGGCAGCTAGGTGGTGCAGTAGATAGAGCACCAGCCTTGAAATCAGGAAGGCCTGAGTTGAAATCTGGTCTCAGACATTTAACTCTTCCTAGCTGTGTGACCCTGGGCAAGTTACTTAACCAAAGAAAGAAAGATATGTCTTTAAACATTATTTCATTTTAGTAGATTTTTTGAGAGCATATTCTATTTTACTTACTATGGCTCTTATTTGTGATATTCTTAGAATTTTACTTTTAAAAATAATTTTTGAAAGATAAAATTATCCTATTCTCTATGCCATCTTTCAGGAACAGAAGTAAAGAAAGTTGAAGCTACAAATATTCCCTGCACACAAATTTCAATGTCATTTTTTGACCGATTATATTCTGAAGAAATTGTTCGAGAGAGTGGACATATTGTTAAGTGTTTGGATAATTTTTGTGATCCTTTTCTCATTTCTGATGAGTTAAGAAAAGTAAGTATGGTGATAACAAATTTTTAGAGTATTTTTAGAGTAATCTTCATACCTAAAGCACTGATCAATATATACTACTTACTATATATATATATATATGCCATATCTGTGAAATATCTAATGTCTATATAGTAAAATAATATGTTATATTTATTTGGGCATTCCTGTCCTTACTTTAATTTTTATATAACTACTCTATCTGTTCCCATCTTTGTGCTCTGTACCCAGTTGGTCCTTGGTTAATATATTGTGTTTGTTCAATTTAAGTAATAACTTGTCTTCAGAGATTTCAAAAGACTATTATTTAGAAACAATTAGCTTAGAATAGAAGTATAATCTTATCATTTTTCTAGATTCAACAAAATTATTTTTATAAGATAAGAATTCCTCATCACAGATTATAATATAGACCTGAATGGAATGTTAAACCTCCTAGTCCAACTCAGCCTTTACACATGAGAAATAGACCCAGAAAAATCAAGTCACTTGACCAAGGTCACACAGGCAGTGACCAGAGCCAGAGTTTTAATTTTTCTCCTCTGATTCCAAATCCTGTATTCCTTCCACTGTATTACATTTCACAATAGTTGCTGTTCAAATAAGCCATTAGGTTGAAAAGGGGTATGTCAACTTCTACAATTTAATAATTTGCTGATCATCTAATGATATAGTTTGCTTGTATATACACACATATGTCTACAGAGATATGCTATTCAATCAACAGTTATAAGCAAATATTGTGTCAGGGATTTTTTGGAGAATGGGTAGGACCCATTTTTAAATTTACAAGCTTCCCATATAGGGAGGATGGCTTGATTCAAGGCTCAAAAACAATAACACTTATTAACATCTTTATTATTTTTATAATAATACTTTATGTTTGAGAAGTACTTTATAATTTAAAAAGCATGTTCATGTAGATAAGTATGTGTTCATACACATATATGCATACATATATATATGTGTGTGTTTATATATGTATAAATAATATAGCAATTAGTTTTTTGCAAAAACCCTAGAATCAGGTGGCTATATTATAATATTCTTATTTTACAGAAGAGAAAAATTAGGCCACAATCATATAACTAATAAGGGACAGGACCAAGATTTGCACCAAAGTTTAAAAATAACAATTACAAGTTAATGAAAAACAATATATGTTGTGATGTTTCAAATAAAAATAACAAAAGAAAGGCATACCCTCATTGAATTAAAATTGATACTGTTATTTTGTTAGTTTACTAATAACATGTTTTTAAAGCACCAAAACATAAAACTCTGAATCAAGATTTTCTGTTTTAGGTCAGGTTCTAACTACAAATGAATTAGTTTTTGATGTTTTTACTTAGTGACTACCTAAGAGGCATCTATATTAGATTTACAATCAGAGGACCTACTTTCAAATTCTGATTCTGTTACTCTGTGTGATCACAGACAAACCACTTAACCTCTATAGGCCTCAGTTTTTTCATCAGTAAAACTGAAGATCTCTTGAGACATATACTCTCATTTATCTCAACTTAGGGACTGTGCCACTGTACATTTGGAAACCATTTTAAAAGTGCTCTCACATCATTTTTCTCAGAATATACATATATATTGCATCTATACATGTTCATATGTGTACATACAAGGGCTTTCCTATTTCTTCTATCTTTTTAATGTCAGAACAAGGATGAGGAGCAACCTGTGATATCACTGGTATAAATTCCCAGATAAAGGAACTCCCTTTACCAACAAAGGTCAAGACCTCCTCTTCAATATATATTCTTAGAAATTTGACTAGACTGCTGAGAGATGAAGTTATTTGCCCCAGGTCACACAGCCACTATGTGTCAGAGGCAGGAATTTAGTTTTCTAATTTTAAGGTCAGCACTTTATCCATTATATTCACTGCCTCTCTCTGCATATATATGAAAAAACATACACAGTAATTTGTGTATACATAATATGTGTGGAGAAAAGAATAAAATATGAAAATACATTTTAATGTGGAAAAACAGTAGCAGAATCTTATTGTATATAACTATTAAGTCAAAAGATTTTTTTAGATTACATGTTATGTACAGACTCAGACATACATGCATAACACAACCAAGTTTATAAGTCCATGAGTGATTAGCGTATGAATTTTGTTAGTGTGGTATGACAGAATAGGAAAGGATCTGAAAGGTCATCTAGTCTAACATTTTCCTTTTATAGATGGGGAAAATAAGGCCCAGACATGTTACAAGAGGGATAAGTTGATAGGAACAAAGTGAGCTGAAAGCCAGGACCTACCTCTAGGAGGTACAAATGAATAGAGTCCTGGGGTTGGAGTCCAAAAAAATCTGATTTCAGATTTGACCTAAGATACTTCCTAGCTGTGTGACCTTGGGCAAGTCATTTAATCCAGCTTGCCCTTAGTTTCATCATCTGTAAAATGAGCTGGAGAATGAAATGGCAAACTACACCAGTATCTTTGCCAAGTAAACGCCAAATGAGATCACAAAGAGTCAGACAGGACTGAAAAGTCTGAACAACAACAAAGCTAAACACCAAAGAATAAATGAAAAGAATTTTTGAATGATAAAGCCATTGCCTTAAGGTAAGAGCAAAGAGAAATTATGTGTGACAGGTGCTAGAGAAGGCTTTCAATGAAATGTCTAATGATAAGGTAGAAACAGCTGAGATACTCATCTAAATTGCTCTGGTTTTTGTTCTTCATGCAGGAATTTCAAAAAATTCACTAATAACCTTGTGCTACCTGTAAAAAGAAAATAGTTTGTTTAAAAAAATGTTTTTTAATGCAAATACATTTTCAAAAACATCACATATTCTTAAGCCAATGTTACCTGGAGAGTAAACTCTATCTTCTCATCTTGTATAAGGTTTTACTAATGGAAGACTCAGAAAAATATGAAATTTTCAGCCAATTAGATCGTCAAGAGTTTCTTTTTTGTATTTTTAAACATCTTTGCCTTGGTGGACTTCTTTGTCAATATGAAGATATTCTTGACCCATATCTGGAAACAACAAAAGCTATCTATAAGGATCTTGTCAGGTAATATTTCTAGGTCATAGTATGTTAGTGTCTGATTAATTGACTAAACATAATCAGAATTCTTTGTTTGACCCCTGTATGTTATCCATTTGTAATCTATTAAAAACAGCACTCTTGTGACCTACTGTCATTCCTTCTACCCCACTACTACAAGCCATGTAGGCCTGAAGTGCAGCATTTACTTTATACCTAGGGTTCCAATCATATCCAAATCTAAAATAATTACCTATACACTCTCTAACACACACACACATAGACTAAAATTCTTTGGGAAAATCTTTGAATTTTCTTAATAGTAGAGTTACATTTTTATACTTAGCAGGAATGTTATATGTATAAATTTTTATAATTAATTTCATAACTATTACATTTTCTCTTCAGCTTGGTCTATCGGATTCAATGGAATGTACACACTCTTTATGTCTACAAATACTTTTTTTGTAGGACATTTATAGTTACATCTTTTTAATCTTGTTTCATTGGTCTCTCTTGTATGAGGTCCCTCCTTTCCCCCATGGCTCCACATCTGGTAAACTTTCTTCTTTACTTCTTATAAAATTTTTTAGTAACAAGAACCGAAAAATTACCTTCTTAACTGGCTCATATTAGCAGCTCTGCTACTACTTAATTTGTCCTATTTTCTTCAAGGTCTGTTTTATGTATATGTATTCCTTAGAAATCCTTAGATTCCTTAAAATCTCAAATTAACTTTTCTTTGGGTTAGTTAAGTTTCCTTTTAGCTTCTCTAGAAAAGTTCTCTTCATAGCTAAGGAGTACAGTATTATTTGACCTGGAGACAAGAAAGGCTGCATTTAAATCTGATCTCAGACACCTACTAGTTTTGTGACTCTGAGCAAACTATTTAACTTTGTTTTCTACGTTCCCCAACTGTAAAAAGGAAATAATAATAATAGTACCTACCTCTCAGGATTGTTTTCCATGAGGGTCAAATGAGATAATGTTTGTAAAGTACTTAGAATGGTGCCTGACATCTTCTGGGTTCTTAATAAATGCTTATGTCTTTCCTTATTTTTTAAAAGTTAGAGCATAATTTAAGAGGAAAAGTAATCACATGCTTTTAAGATAAATTTTAGTACGAAAATAATTTTTTCTTTTTGCAAAACTGTCAATGATTTACAAATTATTAATTTTGCTGAATGTAAAATGACATTTAAAAAGGGACTCTTAGAGCAATGAACAGTTTGAGATTATTAAAAGCACTGGGTAATTTTCCAAATGTGGTTCAAGTTCATCTTCTTGGGATTAATTTTTTGGCATAGTAACTCACAAAATAGACAAAACTACAAAATGTTGAAAGGCACTGTGATCTTTTTTTTTATATAGTGACAGTGGTAGAATGGATTTGTTTCCTTTTAATCCCTACAATTTCACACACTTACTGATGCACACTTATGTACCTGCATATATTCATCCCATCCTAATAGATTTCTTTTTCTGGTCTTCTCCTTATGAGAGATTATAATGCATTTTGATGTTAAAAAAAAATTGTAGTAGAAGTCAAGAGGCCTACATTCTATTCACAGTTCTGCCACTAACTAGCCAGATAACCTTGAATATGCAGCTTCATTTCTCTGGTCTTCAATTTCTTTATCTGTAAAATGGACTAAATTATTTCTAATGTCCTTTCCTGTTATTCTATTGTATTGCTTTTCTTTTATTTTTAAACCTCTAGTAGACTCCACCTTATTTGAAACCTGTGCAAGTGCTATAGATTGAGCACTTGATGTGAAATCCTGTTATTCCAATTTTGGGAAAGGGAGGAGTCCTTCGTTATGGACTTTCTGTATAGCTAGGCAGCACAGCAGAGTGTGCCAGGCCTACAAGCATGAAGACTCAATTTCCTGAGTTCAAATACAGCCTCAGACACTTATTAGCTATGTGAATAATATTGTAAATAAAATATGATACAAGAGTATATAGGTATATGTCTAAAATATATTTTTCTTTGATTCTAGTGTTATAAAGGATGCTCAGACCAAGAATATACATGTTACTTCTATTATCTTTAAGGTTACAGCATACGTAAGTCTTAATTCTGCTGCTCTTTTTATATATATTTATCATTAAGTGGATTGAGGGAAAATTAGATATTCAAGCATTTAGGTACTTACTACGGGTAGAACTGTGGGAGTACTAGGTGCTAGAAGAATGTTCATTCATGTATCCATTTATTGAACTGCTAAAAGCTTAATGGAATTTGTCTGTATTGCTACAAATTTTACCTCTCTTATAAAGGGGAGAAGAGCAAATAACTCAAATCTTATTTTGCTTCTGTTTTCTTTTTTTAACAACTAAGTCATCCAAAATTATAACATGCTGCCAGGGAAGTGATTTCTTTGGATGTCTTGAGGCAAATGCTAGAAAACCCTTTTGGGAGAAGTTTAGGAGGTCTTCTTGACCAGCCATGGACTGGATCAGAAGCCATCTAAGGTTTCTTCCAGCTCTGAGATTCTGTTCTCAGGGTTCATCATGGGAATGAACCAGGCATCTTCTGTAAGCTTGGTCTCAGTAAAATAGAAGGCATGGGAGGAACATTTGAGAAAAAGCTGGGGGGTGGAGGGAGGGGGGAGGGGTCACAAAGCCCAGTGCCTGGGTAAGGAAAGGAATGGGCAGGCAGAGGAGATGCTTGAATCAGCTTCGAGTCACGTTGGCCAGGCAGTCAGAAACTAGGTCAGAGAGAAGAGTGAGGAATTCCCTGATCCCCAAGTTCTATGTGTGGGGGGGTGTTCTTCGGAAGCGCCTCTATACGGTCCTCTCATGTTCTTTCCTTGGTGCTGCTGATGGCCACCAACCTCCTGGGTGGGGAGGGACCCTGGGCACCTGCTTAGCCAGCCTTTGGTGCCGTGGAACTGAACCTGGAAGGATCTCCTCCTCTTACAGAGGAGGCACGCCTAGAGAGGGGCTCTAGTAACAAACAGCAGGGCTAAGGCCCTGATCCATCCTCTGACTCCAAATCGGGGCTCGCCTGCCACTGACAGTCGGGGTATGAGGTGTAAAGAAGTGTTTATAATTACAGCTAACATTCACACAGAACTTTAAGGTTTGCACAGTGCTTTACATATATTATCTTATTTGATCCTCATAGCCCTGTGATGTATGAGGAAACTAAGTTTAAGAGGAAGAGAGAAATCTGGAAAAGGGATTACAGAATGTCAGAGTTAAAAGTTAAAAGTTAAAAGAGGGTCCAGAGGCCATCCAATCCAATCTAAATAAGAATTCCTGATACAACATACCCAAGAATTTGCTTAGACCTCTGATGAGAGCAAGCCCACTACCGCCAAGGCCACCCATTCCACTTTGGGGTATCTATAATTGTTGGGAAGTTTTTCATCACACTGAAGCAAATATGCCTTTCTCTGTAACTTCCACTTACTGTTCCTACCATGTCCTGTAGGGCCAACCAGAACAAATCTGATTTTTCTTCCACAGTCTTTCAGATACAAGCAGGTCAGCTCCAAAGGACGGAAAACCTTAAATATTAAGTGAAGAAACTTGCCTAGACTTATGTAAAATGATCAGAGTTTACTTTGGAAAGATTAATCCAAAAGTTCTATGTAGGATGGACTGGAGAAGAAAGAAGCTAAAGCCAGTTAGAAGGCTGTTGTCATAGCCTAGGTCGGAGAAGGGAACTAGTTCTCTGCCAAGGGACATTTGGATATTTATAGCATCATTCGCAGGCCATACAAAATTATAGCTTAAAGAACTCAAGCAGTGGGAGGTTGTTGTACTTAGCTTTCAGCTCATTATTGCCTGAGAATGCCTTAGCAATGATTTTACAGGCCTTATACAGCCCAGGCCAGATGTTGCCCACCCATAGTCTAGATGAAATAATGAATTAAAGAGAATAGAAAGGAGAGGGAGAAGACAAGAGATCTTACTCAGTAAGTTCAGTAGTTCTTGGCAGATGTTACATTTTGGAAGAAATGGTCTTTTAAAAAGCTCTGTTGCAGATGGAAAAAAGCTGCATCAAAAAAGCACAAGGACAAAGAAGGGATAGCCAATAAGAAGGGATGATGGAATGAGGGCCAAATTGCTTAACTCATATTTTGCTTCTCTTTCTGCTGCCAGGGAGAATGACTATAAAGGAGACAACAAAAAACAAACAAACAAACAAACAAAAAAAAAAAAACAGTGATTCCCAAGATAAGTAGGTAAATAGAAGACACCACAAAACTGCCCTCAGACGAACTGCCTCTGTCAGTGATCTTTGATAAAACATGAAGAATCAAAAAAAATTTCTGGATTTTTTTTAAATAAAGAGTAAGAATCTTCTAACTGTAGGCTAGCAAACTTCAATTGATGGCAATATTCTAGTAGATTCTATTCTAACATTTCTCATGATAATTTGAAAAGTATAGAGGAATGTTGAATAGTTATTAGTTATAGTACAGTTCGATGGATTCAAAACTGGTTAATCAGACCCAAAGAATACTCATTAATGGTTCAGTGTCATTCTGAAAGGAGGTCTCATGTGGAGTACCTCACAAATTCATGCATGGTCCTGTGCTGTCCAATGTTTTTAATCAGTAATTTGGATAAAAGTTTGTCAGATTTACAGATTACAGATTGTCAGATTACAGATAAAAGCTGAGAGGGATAGCTAACACCATAGACAATAGGATCTAAATTAAAAATGTATGCCTAAGATCATACTTCAGTAATATCTAACTTCCAGGGACAAGAAGGCCATGATCAGAACACTTTTCAAGTATTATTTTCAGTTTGAGGATGTCATATTTTATTAAGACTTTTGCAAAGTTGAGGAATATGTAAAAGAGGGCAACCAGAATAATAAAGAAGCGTGAGTAATGCCATATGAGGATCATTTGAAGGAATTAGAAATTTTAGAGAAGAATTAGGAGTGTTATTATCGTCTTCTTCAAGTATTTTGAAGGGTTGTCTTGTGAAGCAAAAACTATATTTGTTCTAATTGGTCCCAGATGGAAGAACTAGGAATGACAAGTAAAAGTTTCAGACAAATTATGGTTTTTCTATTTAAAAGAAAGTCTTCCTAACAGAGTTCTCCAAAAGTGATTGTCTTGGATAGCTATGGGCCTCACAGTTTTATAAGCAAAGACTATGTGACTCCTTGTAAATATTTCTTGTATGTGACTGTAAAGATGACATTGTTCAGGTATATATTAAACTAGATGGACCTTGAGGTCACTGTGAGTTTACTGTGATTCAGTGAGATTAAAAGGACAATAAAGTGAGATAATACTAAAGGTAAAGATGAATTATGCACCTATTTGGGAGTCCTCTACTTTACAAACTTTATTTTTTCTTTCCCATTTTCTTCTTATCAAGCCTGCTACTTTTTCCCAACAATATTCCTTAATTACCTCAGAGATCAGTCTGTGGCCAAGTTGTAGCCAATCACATAGTTTTTGTACCTAATCAGAATTTTAAAACCTCACATTCTAGAATGGCAGAAGTCTTAAAATTAGATTTAGATTTTTAAGCATTACTCCAATAACCTAAATTATTTCCATGTTTTCATGGAAAAAAGCACTGTTATCAAATTAAGGTGAATCAAATCCCATTGTTTTCATTCTGATATAAAAGGAACAAAAAGTGAAAGAAAATGGAAAATTTGATAATCTTGATAGTTTACATTTTTCAAAAGAACATCTTCAAATTATATCTAATTTAGAGTACAAATTTATTAAAAATAAGAATTTTATTTTTCAGGTACAAAACCTAGCATACTGTTGTTACTAAATGTTATTTAACATTTTGATAAATATATTAAGTTCAAGTATTTTAACAAAACTCAAAGTCAGTCTTATGTATAATAATTTAGGGTTTGTTTGGTTTTTTAGGATGAAAATGGTATGTGTTATCCTTCAACGAAAAGTCATGAACAATCATTTGCTTACTTGATTGTGGATCCTTTAAAACGTCATGTTAATGTATTATACCATTGTGTTGGTGTAGGTGAACTGTCTTTCTAACCCAATATGTATAGCTATTCTTCTGTTTATATTAATCATTTTATAATGCTTTTGTGCAGTTTGGTAGGAGAACTCAATTTCTGACCAAAATTCAGTTTTAATTCACTTTACATAAAAATGTGTGTACTTCAGAAAAGGAAAAAAAAAAAAAGGATAATAAAGTTCCATTCCTCCATATTGGTTTTTATTCTTCTGCATTGCTAATAGAGGAATAGACTTCCTTCTTTTATTTCCCATATAATACTAACGAATGAATTCTCAATTCTTCCTGAAAGTTACTTAGAATGAAAATCTAGCCTATAATTATTTACACAATATAAATCTTGTTAAATCATTATTTACTCCATATATTTTATGTTAAAGCTATTTTCCATAAAAAAATAATAAAACCAAATATATTTACAACAAACTCTTTGAATCATTTTCTTTTATGTGTATACTTAGATTTATTTATATTTGTTTTTACACAGCAAGTTTACTTTTCTTACCATAACAATGTCAAGATAAAGTATATCAGTATCTCCACTATTTCCCTCATTATACCAGTAAGGAAAAGGCAACTCAGAAAAGCAATGACTTGCCCTGGTTCACACATATGTCATCATAATGAATCATACAGTTTTGGATTTTTTTCCTCCTGAGGCAGTTGGGGTTAAGTGACTTGCCCAAGGTCACACAGCTAGGAAGTGTTAAGTGTCTGAGGTCATATTTGAACTCAGGTCCTCCTGACTTCAGGGTTGGTGTTCTATACATTGCACCACCCAGCTGCCCCTAAATCATACAGTTTTTACAATTTTTGGATTCAGGTAATATATAACCATTATTAGTACATCTGATTTTCTGAGAATTTTACATTTTCTTCATTATGCCTTGAATTAAAATAGAAGAAATTTTACTTTATAATAAATCAAAAAAAATCCTATAACTCTGAGGAATCCAAAGCTATTTTGTTGCTTAGCATAGATCTAATTCTGCATTGCTTTAGCTCCCTTACTGTTCTTATTAAGGATTTTTTTTTAAAATAGAATATTTCATGTATAATTTCAAATACCTGTGAGAAAGGATGGGCCGCCTAAGTAGGGGAACTAAGGGAATTTTAGGCATCTGGATCCTAGGGCAAATGAGTGAAGGACTATGAATTTGGAAAAACATATAATGTCCTACATATTGTAGATTGTTATGTGTTGGTTAGTTTTGCAAACTTTTCCTCCTTGTTATGTATTTTTGTTATAAGGGATTGCTTAGGGTAGTGGAGGAGAGTGGTGCATTGGAAAATGTGGTTATGGTAAACAAAAATATCAATAAAATCTACTAAAATTAATTTATCACAAGAAAGCATGTGAAAATAAATGAAAAACAAAGCTAATTCCATGCTCTCTTCTAACCTGGCCTCTAAGTAGTTACTCAGCCCCATCCCACCCTGATTTTCAGTACTCTTTTATGTGTTATCTTCCCCCATTAGATAAAATTAGATTAGATAAATTCTTAAATGGGCAGGAACTACCTATTTTATTTTTTCTTTAATTTGTGTTCCAAATGCTTAACACAATATCTGGCACAGAGTAAACCAATAATACTTAACCTTTTTCTACTCAGGACCCCTTTTCACTTGAGAAATGTTTACCCAACTCCAGGTATAAAGATATTTAAAACAGGTATACAAATCAAACACTGATAATAAATCATAAAATTGTGGTACCCTCCACATTCAATTATAAGACCCCACATGGGATCACAAACCACAGTTTTAAGAAGCTGGGCTATATAATAAATGCTTTAGCTAATCTCTAGCCCAGCTTTGAAAAGCCACACAAAACAGCCCTTGTCTCATATTTCTTTTCCCCAAATGACTGAATTCTACCTGCTCTTTGGCTAACAAATGGGCTCCTTGCCTATCTTCCCAACTGGGAGACATTTGCATTTAACATACATGAACATATCTCATAGTCATTATAACATGTCAGTTGGTAACAGTTATCCCAACAATATAGTATAATGTGTATGTAAGTGCCTAATATATGGCATTCATACATAACTGCATGGAGCAAACATTGTAGGAAGCAAACATATTAATAGCACAAAATAGAATATATAACAATGGCATACAAGAAATGTCATGCACAAAAATAATGTTACATAACAAGAGTTGAATACTATAACATAGTATAGTATAACATATAGTATAACATAGCATAGGTTACATATTGAAACATGCAAGTTGCACATAGATCAATTGTACAATATAACATATATAACAATATAACATGGTGGTTCGGTGGATAGAACACTGGGCCTAGAATCAAAAAGATCTGAGTTCAAATGCAGCCTCAGACATTAGCTATGTGACTGAACAAATCACTTAATCTTTGCTTTAGTTTCCTCCTCTGCAAAATGGGGATAATAGCACCTATATCACAGGGTTGTTTTGAGGATCAAATGAGATAATTGTAAAGCCCTTAGTACAATGACTGGCACATAGCAAATATATATAAATGCTAGCTATCATTATTGCTATTATTAGCATACATAGCAATGATGCATAACAGCAATAATAGTATATTGCATAGAAAATACATAGGTCATAGCACATAATGTAAAAAGTGATTATATACAAAGGACAGATTAAATGCCCTCAAACTCTAGGAACCCCTTGTCTATCTGGGTAACTACATTACCTTTTTTCTTGAAGTCAACAAGCATTTTATGTATCTACTGTGTTCAAAACATTATGCTAAACATAGATATACAAAAAAAATCAAAACAAATCTGAGACCCAGTTCTCAACCTACAAATAACTTTGTACAGAAAAGATTTTATACAGGATTGATCAATCAAAGATGAAGCTTCAAAGAGGGATGTGAACTAATCTCAAGCTTAAAAGGTTCTGTTGGTAGAGTTCAAAAAGGATCTTAAAAGAGCTAGGAAAAAAATGGGGAAAACAAATGAGTGGTGTGCAGGAAAAGTAGGAAAGTTTGAAGAGCCAATACCTTAGAAAAAGAAACAGAAAGTGAATGAAGAAAGCAACTCCTTAAAAAATAAATTTGGTGAAATGGAAAAAGAATACAATTCCTTAAAAAATAAAATTGGCAAAATGGAAAGAGAAAACAATTCCTTAAAAAATAGAATTGGCAAAATGGGAGGTGGGAGTGGGGGGGGGGGAATCATTGAACTGAACAACTCCTTTAAAAGTACAATTGACCAGATGCAAAAGGAGGTAAAAAAGTTAACTGAAAAAAATCATTCGCTAAAAATTAGAATTGGACAAATGGAAGTGAATGACTTAATGAAACATTGAATCAAATAAAACCAGAAAGAGAGAGAGAGAGAACAAAAGAGAGAAAGAGACACAGAGAGAGAAAGAATAGAAGAAAATATAAAATGTAAACTACCTCATTGGAAAAACAACTGATCTAGAAAATAGATTCAGGAGAGACAATATAAGAATTACTGGACTACCTGAAGACCATGATGAAAAAAAGATCCTGGACAACATTTTTTAAGAAATCATCAATTGCCCTGATATCAAAGAACCTGAGGGTAAAATAGTCATTGAAAGAATCCACCAATCATCTCATGAAAAAAAACCAAAAATGAAAATTCTAAGTAATATTGTAGCTAAATTCCAAAATTATCAAATCAAGGAGAAAATATGACAAGCAGCCAGAAAGAAACAATTCAAATATCAAAAAAAAAAAAAAAAAAAAAAAAAACATAATCAAGATTACCTAGGGCCTTGCAACTTCTAATTTAAAGGACTGAGGGGCCTGGAATATATATTCCATAAGGTAAAGGAGCTTGAACTAAAACCATGAATCAACTATCCAGCAAAATTAAGTATTATCTTTCAGGGGAAAACATGAACATTCAATGAAATAGGGGATTTTCAATCATTTTTGATGAAAAGACCAGAACTGAACAGAAAATTTGATCTTCAAATAGAAAACTCAAGAAGCATAAGTAGATAAAAATAGAAGAAAAACTGTTTTTTTTAAAGATTATAATGTTTACATCCCTACATGGGAAGATGATACAAGTAACTTTTGAAGACTTGTATCTTTGTCAGGGCAGTTAGAAGAGGGCGTAGGTATAAGTTGACTTTAATGAAATGATATTAAAATGAAATTAGGGAGAAGAGGAAAGAGGAGGTAAAATGGGATAAATGCAATGTAATTTATCCCATTACATTGCATGAAAAGGCATAAAAAACCTTTTAGAGTTGAGGAAAGAAGGGAAATGAACATTGTTTAAACCTTAATATCAGATTTGGTTCAGAGAGAGAATGACATGTACTTAATTTAGTATAGAAATTTGTCTCCCTATAGGGAAGTAGGAAGAGAAAATGGAAAAGAAAGGGGACAGAGGCTAATAGAAGAGGGGCAGAAGTAGAAGGGGAAAGGAATAATAAAGGGGGAGTGGCTAAAAAAAAGAGAGCAAATTGAGGGCAGTGGTGGGCAGAAGCAATACACTGGTTACAAGGGAAAGGGTAAAAGGAGAGAAAAAAATATAACTTGGGGGGCAGCTAGGTGGATAGTGGACCAGCCCTGAAGTCAGGAGGACCTGAGTTCAAATTTGGTCTCAGACTTAACATTCCCTAGCTGTGTGACCCTGGGCAAGTCACTTAACCTCAATTACCTCAGCAAAAAAGCAAAAAAACCCTATATATATATATATATATATATATATAAAACTTGGGAAAATAGATGGTAGAAAATACAGAGTCAGTCATTTTAACTGTAGATGTGAATGAGATTAACTTTCCCATAAAATGGAAGTGGATTAAAAAACAGACTCCTACAATATGTTGTTTACAAGAAACACATTTGAAGCAGAGAGATATACAGAGTAAAAGTAAAAGGCTGGAGCAGAATCTATTATGCTTCAAGTGAAGTAAAAAAAAAAGCTGGGGTAGTGATCCTCATCTCAGACCAAGCAAAAGCAAAAATAGAGCCAATTAAAAGAGATAAGGAAGGAAACTACATCTTGCTAAAGGATACCATAGGCAATGAAGTAATATCAATATTAAACATATATGCATCAAGTTGCATAGCATCCAAATTCTTAGAGAAGTTGAGTTGCAAGAAATAAATAGCAAAGCTTTTTAATGGGGCATCAGAACTCCAACAGAACTAGATAAATCTAACCACAAAATAAACAAAAAGTTAAGGAGGTGAGTAGAATTCTTAAAAAATTAGGTATGATAGACCTTTGGAGAAAACTGAATGGGGATAAAAAGAAATATGCCCTTTCTCAGCAATACATGGCATCTACACAAAAATCAACTATGTATTAGAGCATAAAAACCTCACAATCAATTGCAGAGAGGCAGAAATAGTAAGTGCATCCTTTTCAGATCATGTTGCAATAAAAATTACATGGAACAAAGAGTCATAGAAAAAATATATCAAAAATTAACTGGAAACTAAACAATCTATTTCAATCTAAAGAATGAGTAGGTCAAACAAATCATAGAAACAATTGATAACTTCATCCAAAAGAATGACGATAATGACACAACATACCAAAACTTATGGGATGTAACCAAAGCAGTTCCTAGGGGGAATTCTATGTTATTAGATGCTTACATGAATGAAATAGAAAAAGAGAAGATCAATGAATTGGGTGTGCAACTAAAAAAGTCAGGAAAAGGACAAATTAAACCCCCCCCCAATTAAATAGCAAATTTCAAATTTGAAATTTCAATTTTGAATTTTCAATTTTAAAAATTCAACTTTGAAAAATCAAAGGAGTGATTAATAAATTTGAAAGAAAACTTGTGAACTAACTAATAAACAGGATTAAGAGTTGGTTTTATGAAAAAAAGCAAAACAGATAAACCTTTGGTTAATTTTGATTAGAAAAAGGAAAGATGAAAAACAAACTACCAGTATCAAAAATGAAAAGGGTGAACTTACCGCCAATGAAGAGGAACTTAAAGCAATAATTAAGAGCTATTTTGCCCAACTGAGTGCTGATTAAAATTATCCCACACACAATAAGATAGACTGAGGTAGAGATCTCTTTTAATAAAATGGTCGGTGGTACCCTATTATGAAGTGGACCTCAGATTTTCCTCACAATCTGAGGTGTCACCTTCTTCCAAAAGCTATATAAAATACAGTATAATTTTATTGAATAAGCAAAATAATATGTCAGCATGATCAGAAGTTGGATGAAACAAGAAATATCTCCACAAAAGATGAATAGGCTTCTCCTTAATTTGGGCAAGAGGAAATGGCACAAACTCTCACTGTCAGTAACCTAAGTGGTCATAAGATGGTTATTTGCTTTTATTGGACAAGCAATTGAACCAGAGGTGCAAAAATATCTTGGGGGACTTTCCATGTAGTTGTGATCTTTGTCACACAGGGCTTGGTCACAATGAGAAAGCAAAACAAGGGTAGAGGGCTTTTAGCTAACTTCTTATAGTTAAGCTAGTAAACTTAGAATCTGTAGCTCATAGCTCTGGGGCCTTAATCAGAGAACTTTGGTGTGATTCTATCAAATAGATTAACACTGATTGTAATAGAATGAATTGGAATAGAAAATGAATTATTTCTCTCAATTGTATGCCAGTAAATCTCATCATCTAAGTGAAATGGATGAATATTTACAAAAATATAAATTGCCCAGATTAACAGAGGAGGAAATAAATTGCTTACATAATCCATTTTAGAAAAAGAAATTGAACAGGCCATTAATGAATTCCCTAAGAAAAAATCTCTAGGGTCAGATGAATTTATAAGTGAATTCTACCAAACATTTAAAGAACAATTAATTCCAATACTCTATGAATTATTTGGGAAAATAGGGAGGAAAGTTCTACTAAATTTCCTTTATGACACAGATATGATGCTGATACCTAAACCAGGAAGGACCAAAACAGAGAAAGAAAATTTTAGACCAATTTCCTTAATGCATATTGATGTAAAAATCTTACATGAAATATGAGCAAAGGGATTACAGCAATTTATCACCAAGATAATACACTATGACCAAGCAGGATTTATACCAGGAATGCAGGGCTGGTTCAATATCAGGGAAACTATATAATTGATCATATCAATAGTTAAACTAATAAAAATCATAAAATTATATCAATAGATGCAGGAAAAAGCATTTAACAAAATACAACATCCATTCCTATTAAAAAAAAAAACAACTAGAGAACATAGGAATAAATGGAGTTTTCCTCAATATGATAAGTATCATCTATCTAAAACCGTCAACAAACAGTATGTGTAATGGGGATAAACTAAAAGCATTCCCAGTAAGATCAGAGGTGAAACAGGGCTGACTATTATCACCACTCATATTTAATATTGCAATAGAAATATTACCTTTAGCAATAATATTAGAAAAAGAAAATTAAGGAATTAGAGTAGGTAATGAGGAAATAAAATTATCACTCTTTGAAGATGATATAATGGTATATTTTGAGAATCAAAACTACTAGAAAAATAAAACAATTAGGAACAATTAACATCTTTAGCAAAATTGCAGGATATAAAATAAACCCACATAAATCATTAGCATTTCTATGTTTCCAACAAAGTCTAGCAACAGAGAAAGACTTGGAAGTCTACCTGCCAAGACAAAGCTAGGAACTATATGAACACAATTACCAAACACTTTTCACACAAAGTTAGATTT
Source organism: Myrmecobius fasciatus (assembly GCA_023553655.1). Classification (NCBI taxonomy): domain Eukaryota; kingdom Metazoa; phylum Chordata; class Mammalia; order Dasyuromorphia; family Myrmecobiidae; genus Myrmecobius; species Myrmecobius fasciatus. The sequence continues at coordinate 136,244 of JAJPUD010000075.1, read as the reverse complement.
AAATAATTGTAAAAATATCAAGTGCTCATGGGTAGGCTGAGCTAAATAACAAAAACGATGATTCTACCTAAATTAATCTACTTATTCAGTGCTGTACCAACTAAACTGCCAAGAAATTACTTATAGATCTAGAAAAATAATAACAAAATCTATCTGGAGGAACAAAAGGCCAAGGATTTCAAGGGAATTAATGAAAAAAAAATGCAAAGAACAGTGGTCTAGCAGTACCAGACTTAAACTTATATTATAAAGCAGCAGTCATCAAAACTCTTTGGTACTGGCTAAGGAATGGAGTAGTGGATCAGTGAAATAAGTTGTGTTCATAAAACACAATAGCCAATAATTATAGTAATCTAGTGTTTGATAAGCCCAAAGATCTAGCTTCTGGGATAAGAACTCTCTATTTGAAGAAAATAGCTGGGAAAATGAAAAATAATATGGCAGAAACTAGGCATTGATTAACAGCTAACAAGAAAATATCAAAATTAATTCATAATTTAGACATAAAGAGTAATACTATAAGCAAATGCAGAGAATAAGGGATAGTCTACTTCTCAGATCTGTGAAGAGGGGAAGAATTATGGCAAAAGAAGAATTAGAGAACATTATAAAATGCAAAAAATGGATAATTTTGATTATATTAAATTTTAAAGCTTTTGTACAAACAAAATCAATGAAGCCAAGAGTAGAAGCAGAAAACTGAAAAAAGAATTTTTACATCCAGAGTTATCAAACTGTGCATACCCTTTGACCCAGCAGTGTTTCTACTGGACCTATATCCCAAAGAGATCTTAAAGGAGGGAAGGGGACCCACATGGGCAAAAATGTTTGTGGCAGCCCTTTTTGTAGTGGCAAGAAACTGGAAACTGAATGGATGCCCATCAATTGGAGAATGGCTGAATAAATTATGGTATATGAATGTTATGGAATATTATTGTTCTATAAGAAATGACCAACAAGATGATTTCAGAGAGGTCTGGAGAGACCTACATGAACTGATGCTAAGTGAAATGAGCAGAACCAGGAGTTCATTATACACAGCAACAAGACTATACGATGATCAGTTCTAATGGACATGGTTCTCTTCAACAATGAGGTGATTCAAACCAATTCCTATTGTTCAGCAATGAAGAAAGTCATATACATCCAGAGAGAGGCCTGTGGGAATTGAGTGTAGGCCACAACATTTTAACGCTTTCTGTGAATATTTGCTTACATTTTGTTTTCCTTCTTAGGTTGTTTTTTTTTCTCTTTCTAGATCTGATTTTTCTTGTGCAGTAAGATAGTAACTGTATAAATATGTATACATGTATTGGATTTGTTATATAATTTAACATATTTAACATGTATTAGACTACCTGTCATCTAGGGATAGGAGTGGGGGGAAAGAGGGGAAAAATTGGGAACAAAAAAATTTTTTTTTTTGCAAAGATCAATGTAGAAAAATCATTCATATGTTCTGTAAATAAAAAGCTTTAATTAAAAAAGAAAAAAGAAAACAACCTTTGCATATATTTGGGAAAAAATTAAAAAACTATTATTAAAAAAAGAAAGAAAATCTACATGATGACTCAAATGTATATATATATAGCCTGTTTAGCAATATATGACTGTTGATGTCTGTGAGGGTAATATGTATAGTTCTAGATTTCTTGATCCCTGATAGGGCCAATGCCCTTGGAAGCAGTTTGCTTTGAAAGTCTCTGCCTTGGTCAGAGTGAATCCTGGCCAAGAAGCCATATACAAAGAAATATTTTTCATATAACGTCTTAGCAACTGTAAAAGTCTTTTGATTCCTGGTTGAGTAGGCTTGTGCATACCAGATTAAATAGTCACCCCCAGAGTTGCTTATATCTTTCCTAATTCTTTCATGACAGAAAGAAAATTGTACATACTTGTGTGTGCCTTACTTGTGCTTATAGTTTCAAAGTGAGCAGTACAAATTGGCAATATTTTTCTTTGAACATACCAAGCATAAATCTTACACTTCTTATAGATCTCTGCTGCTCTTCTGAGCCAGTAAAATGTATTTCTTACTACTACAAATGTTCCCTCTTGATTCAAATCCCTAAAGTCATAAAATAATAAGTCCAACATGCTATGGGTAGCACCTCCCATTCTCTAGTATTCTGAGTGCCTGGTGCCATTACAATCAAATATAGTTCTTCACTGAATAGCTCCAACTTTTGCTATTGATTCAAGAATTAATCATGTGTTCAAAATTTTCTTTTTGGATCTATTTGTATCCCGAGTGCTTGCCACATAGTAGTTGCTTTAAAATTTTTTAGTGACTGCCTGGCTGACTGAAAATAATTAGTGCCACTAAGAATTTGAGGAACATACACTCAAACTGCTAGAATTCTACTAAAAAGATTGACATCTATCTTTTTGCCTTTTTAGTATCTATAATATGGGTCCAGGATTACTTAAAACTACTAACTGCCTATCAAAAAGTCCAGGGCATCTTGGACTTATTAAATGGTGTCCTGGTCCACCTTAGTTCTCCTGTTCAGTGTTCAATAGTCTATATAAGATTGGATCTTTCCAGTACTTTTTTCATGTCATTTGTATGGACAATGCATATAAACTCTTTTTATTCCACAATTTTATTGACTAATTGTTGTGGATATCTTATGTCGTCTTCATCTTCTCAGATTACAAAGCACTAGTCAGGAGGCAAATGTGGCATCTTTTATATTATCTATAAAGTTCTCAACTTCAAAGTTTTGAGAATATTCTCCAAATGGTTGGAAATTAAGGAAGCTCCTCACCACTCAAATCAAACTGTTCTCTATAAAATTACCAATAATTTCTGGATTGTATTTTCTCAATCTTTGTCTTCTTTGACTTCTTTGAAGCACTGTTCACTATTGACCATCCTTTTATCCTAGAAAGAAAAACTAGAAAACATTATCTTTTCCTTCTAACCATCTCTCCCCTTCAAAATTTCCCTATTACTATCCAGAGAACTACCATCCTACCATCCTTCCAGTCTGCCAAATTTCCAGTCCTTTGTCATCCTCAATCTCTTGCTCTCATATATCTGATCAGTTGCCAAATCTCTTGTTTCTAATGCTACAATGTCTCTCACATCCGTCTCCTTCTCACTCCACACACAGTCACTACCCAAGTCCAATTCCTTCATCAGTTCCATTCTCATTGCTCCCATAGAGAACTTCTCTAGGTCTCCTGCTTCATCTCTTCCCACTACATCATATTCTCCCCACAATTGTCACAGGGATTTTCCCAAAATGTAACTCTGACACGTCACACACTTCCTAGCAACGTGAGCCTGGGCAAGTCACTTCACCTCTATTTATCTCAATTTCCTCATTTGTAACAGGAGAATAACAACAACCTCTCAGGGTTGCTGTGAGGACCAAATAATTGTAAACAGTGCTTAACAGAGTGCTGGCGAATAGTAAGTACTATATAAATGACAGCCATTATTATCTTAACTCAAGATATTTTAGTGGCTCCCTAGGACCTCTAGCAGTCAATATAAATGCCATTATTTAGAACTTAAAGCCCTTCATAATCTGATCTCAACTTATCTTTACAGCCTTAGTGCATAACATCTCCCTTCATGTATACTATGATCCAGCCAAACTGTCCATGTAACTATTCCTCATACATCTCCATGCACTGGTTTTCCCTGATGTCTCCCCTCATCTTAGCCTCTTAAAACCCCTAGTTTCCTTCAAGGTACAATTCAAGCAAAACCTTCAAAATTAAGCCTTTATTGATCCCATCAATTATTAGTGCCTTCCTTGCAAAATTACTTTGTACTTTATTTTTTTCTAGATTTCACACTCTATAAACCTTAAAATAGCAATTTAATTTTTATCTGTTATGATGATGATGATAAAAATCTAAATATTGCTTCCCCAGTTAAATAGCAACATCCTTAAGGACAGAGAATGCTTCATTTTGTCTTTCTGTCCCCAGTGCCTGGCATACATTAAAAATTCAATAAATGCTTATTAATTGATTTCCCTATAAGTATATACCACATACTATTCATAAAACAGGAAACACTAGCCCTAAAGCTGAATTTTTTTCCTGAAGTGATCCTTCTATTCTTCAGCCATTGGAGGTCACCAAAGTCCAACTTGTTTAGAATCATTCTTAGAGTAGTTAATCAATAAGCAAGCATTTACAAATCAATAAATCAAAAAAGTATATATTATATACCAACTATGCACCAGACAGTGTTCTAGGCATTGGAGATAACAAATAGAACAAAATCATCTCTACTTTCAAAAAGTCTAATCTATCAAGAAAAACAATAAGTAAGAATGTATATTAAAAAGAATAAAAGCAAACTAAATATGTAGTAATTAAATACAAAATAATTAGTTAAGACACCAGCAACAGTGAGGGATCAGAAAAGTATTCCTGTAGGAGATAAAGCTAGGTTTGAAGTGAAGAAGACCTAAATTTTAAAAAACACCTCTCATACTTATTAATTCAGTAGTCTTTTATGAACTTCAGGCAATTTGCTAGGATTTATTTACTAAGCTTGAATATGGAAAATTCTATGCTCTGTGGATACAAAGAAAAAAAAATTAAAATCATCCCTGCCTTCAATAAGCTTACATTGTATAGTCTTAAGTATCCCCATAGTGTTCTAAGGTAGATAGGAAAATTTAAAAACTGAACTCTGAGTTTATCAATTTGAATTTATCAAATTTATCAAATGAATTTATCAAAATGAATAATTTTTTCTTCATTTGATATTTGAATCCATCAAAGTGATTTTACCTTTGGTAAAGAGAACACTTTAATGCGTTTTTGTTAAACCAAAAATTCACATGTAGGGATTTTATCTTATTCATTACAATCCATTAGATTGTAAAAGGCTGTCTTTTGCCTTTATTTTTTTTTTATTCCCAATGCTTAGCATGGTTCCTTGAACATGGCAGGTGCTTACTAAATATTTATATTTATTATTGATATTATTAATATGTAACATGCGTATTTATATATTATATAATGTATAAATATTGAATTAAAGTATTATATACACACAGAGAGAGAAAGAGAAGATAATGCTTGAGCTATATTTTGAAGGGAAAAAAAAGACATTATATGAAGCAGTGATCAGGAGGAAGCAAATCCAAGAATTGCAGATGGTCAATGCAAAGTCATACAGTTGAGAAGTGAAGTGCTATTTATGAGGCATTTGTTATATCTATCTCTGCAACATATTTCTCAACTGACCCCTTCCTCTAATCACACAAGCACTATGGAGATCACCAAGCAAAACAGTAAAAAGATGGGAAGAGGGCTTAGGGCAGGGGAGAGATGGTTAACAGCCAACATGGATGAAGACCCAGTAGAGCAGGCTGAGAAAGAGCAGTCAGTGAAGGTGAGACTAGGAGAGGGTCACCAAAACCTACAGAAAAAAACAGGATCAAGTTAAAAATGGGTGATCAATAACATCAAAAGTTATCAAAAGCCCAAGATGCATGAAGACTGAGAAAAGGTCATAGATGTGGCCATTAAAAAGTCACTGATACCATTGGAGAGAATAGTTTCAGTTGAATGATATTGGAAACCAGATTTTTTTTTCTTGCACATGCATTTACTGCTTAGCCCTAAACCATGCCCAAAAGGCAAAGAATTAAAATCTTATTCTAGAAAAGAAGGGGGGAGGGAGGAAAGAAAAAAACAAAAAGAAAAACTAGAATGATCACTATCTTGTCTTTTTCTGTCTTTTCTTCTTGAATAGCCCTGAGTGCTGACTCACTTCCCACATCATTTTCTAGACTTCCTCACAAACTGATATAAACTCTATCCATACTCTTTCACTCTTTTTTGTCATGATCTTGGCTCAAAAGTCTTATGAGTGAGACCAATAGATGCTCTCCCCACCCAGAGCATGCTTGTTAGAGATGTAACGAGCAGTAATTTTGTTCAAAGAGCTCTGATTATCAATTTCAATTGAAGAATTAAATAGGAATATTTGTGCTTATCAAATGTGGGAGGGTGCCAATATAGAATGCAAATCAAAGAGGCATTTCCTATAGATAATATGATCATATTATCTTCATACTGATATACTTCATACTGATAATACTTCAATACATACTGATAATTTCATACTGATATACAGTTGGATGAATATTTCATACATCCATTCATTTCTCTAACCTGGACAAATATTGCAAATAGACAGTGAAAACTAATACAGAGGGAAAAAATAGGCTGTATTAGCTTTAGAAAACTATATAGTTCTTGTATTCCCTCCTGAAGGGGAAAAGTTTACCTTGACTTATCAATATGCTTCTAGTAATGTAAGACTGTGAGCCATACAAACCACAATCTTTAAAGAAGTAAAATCTAAAATTGCCTAAAAGAGGCTTTTAAGAATGACAGGCTTCTAGTAAGGGAAAGAATGCACTTAATGAGCAAGTGAAAATAGATTTGTCTGAGTTCTTAAAAATCTAATCAAAAAGAGTTAAAGAGAAAAGGAAGAGACATATCCACAAAAACTAGGTACTATATAGAGTAGCTACAATTAAAGATTAGTAGTCTAGATGATCAGAAATTCATAACAGATAGCAATAAAACAAATAAAGTCAGATAGCTACACATAAGTATACAAATTATGAATATATATATAGAAGAATGAACTAGAGATCCTAATCCAAGGAATAAAATTAGATTCTAATTGAGACTTGGTGTTTTGAGACCCATAATGAAATTATTCTGGAATGGTATACATTTTTTTTTTAACAAGGAATGGGATGCATAAAGATGTGTGGGTAAAGAAAGGGAGGATACTATGAGTGTCCCTGTAGATTAAAGAAAATATACTCAGGTGAGGATACCCAGGACCCAGACAGGGGAAACATGATGGAGAACATATGGCTGAAGATCAAGAGGAGCAGGAAAAAAAAACAACAATATTATCATTGGAGTATACTACAGACCAGCTGGACTGGAAAAAAAGAGATAGATGAGGAGTTCAGGAAACATCACAGAACTGTCATGAGATAAGATATAGTAGCAATAGAGGATTTCAATTATCTTGTTATCTGTTTTAACGATCTCTCTCTTCTCTCTCAATCTGTGTGTGTGTGTTTGTTTTCTCTCTCTCTCTCCCCAAAGTGGAGTAGTTAATCATTTCTTAATTTGCCTTAATTTTATTCTTCATTGGAGGAACCAAATGAAGGGAATTTCTGAATTCCAATACTGTTCAACAAGAAAAAACTATTACTCAGATAAAAAGAAATGAAACTGTGGAAGGGGTATAAGTGGGGGAAATTTTGCTATTCTACTTTAAAATATGTGATAGAAGTGAGGGAAGCTAAGCATTGGTCTGACATGCCTAAATATTGAAACAACAGGTTTCCAAACATTCAGAAAAAGAATAAGTTGAATTCATGGACCAAAATTCCACAGAAATCATCGCAAGAGAGATAGGAAATTCTCAAGAAATTCTGAAAACACGAAGAGAGGCCATTCAGGTGAGGAGGTAAAGAAAGAATTGTTAAAAGAGATAAGAGAGACAGAGACAGAAACAGAAATAGACAGAGACAGAGACAGAGAGGGAAAGAGAAAAAGAGAGACAGAGAGAAACAGAAATAGAGAGAGACAGAGAGGGAGAGAGAGGAAAGAAAAGACAGAGACACAGAGAGAGAGAGAGAGAGAGAGAGAGAGAGAGAGAGAGAGAGAGAGAATGTTGATCCAACTAGTTTAAATTTAAATATATATTCATATGCTATGTAATGTAATGTATAAATACTATGGTTTTGTCAGAATAGCATCCAAAGTCCTAAAGCTCAGAATAAGCAACAGTTAGTTAAAATAAAAATCTAAAGACAACAAAAAAAAGCACTTGCTGGTTTTTGTAGGATTTTTAAGTGGAAAGGGGGAGGCTGGAACATCTTAATGTGGTTGGAATTGGTGTTGTTTTTAGGTCTGTTCATATTATTTCATTGATATAGAGACTCAACCTATCCCTTCTCCCCACTTCAACCAAAAACTTTTTTCAACAACCCTGATCAGTAACTAATCTACAATTTTCATTTTTAGAGTTGGGGGGAAGGGGTGTCTGAGAATTTAACTAACTTGTTTAGAGTCACTTAGTTTATGGAAAAGTCAGGATCAAATGCAGGTAATCCTTACCCCATGGACAACATACCATCAATTTCATTTTTCTGCCTTTCATCTAGACTTATACCAAAATCCATAAACCATAAAAAAGGTAAATCAGACCATTAGCCATAATATAAAATAATTATGACTTCATTTTTACTTTAAATTTTGATTCTACAGCTTAGGATAATAGAAGGAGACCTGGCAAAGATTTTACCATTTCTGATGTTTTCAGGGGCACACAGAGTGTTTGGCCTGGAGTTGGGAAGACCTGAGGGGTTCAAATTCTGCATCAGATACTATCTCTGTGACTCTGGACAAATCAATTAACCGTGTTTACCTCAGGTTCCTCATCTGTGAAATGAGCTGGAGAAAAAAAATAGCAAACCACTCCAGTAGCTTTACCCCAAATGGAGACACAGAGTCATTTACAATTGAAAACAACTAAAACAAAATATTTTCACTTTAATGATGAGGAAAATCGGAGCTGTAATTTGTCTAAAATCATCCATATAATATCAGAATTACGTGATTTTAAACCTAGGTCTCTGGAAAGTTCAGTGTCATTTATGCTTAGTTTCTGACTGGTTTGTGTTATTTCCTTCTGTCCTCTCCATTCTTTTCAACTCTACCTACCCAGCCCTCAATATCTATTACTTTTTCTTTTTTGTGAGTAGTATGGAACTGGTGGTAGCCATTCAAAATGGTAGTCTAACAAGGTTTTGTAAAGGTGAAAAAAAAAATACTATCATTAAAGAAAAAAAAAATTGGTAATCTAGGTTTTCAGGTGCCAGTTGCTACTACTTCTCTCCCAGAAATCTTCCAGACCTTTATGAGATAGGAGGTAATCTTTTCTTTTTTCTATAGCTCATGAATTCCCCATGCTTCCTTCATTATCAGTTGATATCAATTATTCATACTCAGCCATGTCAAATTTGAGGCCTGCTGTGGCCTGCAAAATTCATTCATACCACAGGAAACTGATTAAAATGTAATTGGTAAATATTTAATAAAATAAATAAAAATATAATACAGCATGTTTAATAGTAATTCATGGTTTTCTAAGTCGATATGCAGTCCACATGGATCCATTTCTATTTGAGTTTGACATCACTAAGCAAATTAGTTTTTAGAAAGGCATTTTTTTACTAAGAGAGTAAGAATAGTTGGTACAAAACATCTTCCCCCAAGACTTTTCTCTCAGAAACATCTCTTTTCAGAACATCTCAAGTTTAGAGCATATGTTGTAAAGGGCTAACTCACAGCTCCTGAAAATCATTTTCTCCCCTTTGGTAGGGGCTCCACTGGGTTTCTTTTAGAGGACTATAATATATATTTCTAATTTTCCTCAGCTTCCATTGTAGAAATTAGCTTCCTTATGAACACTGATAAGACATAATGAAATGTTCGTATATTTTTTTGTAAATTTATTTTTAACTTAAATACACATTTTTTAAAAAAAGAACAAAAACAAGAACAAAAACATTGCCTTGTACACACAGACCATAAGAGAAGATTCAATATAAAACAATAAATTTCCATTTCAAGAAAATCTTTAATGCCTAAATCATGTATCCATTTAGAGCTTGTCTTGTTATACTTCAGTTTTCTCAGCTATTTGTTTTAATCAGTCTTTACTCTAATATCTGGAATCCTCAGAATTATTGATCACTATGCTACTTTGTTCATTGTTCTCTAAGAGAATGTCTATGAACGTTTTCCCCCTAATTCTTGGTACATAAGTTTAGTGATACAACAAAATTTTAATTTAAAATAATAAAAATTATTCTTTTTACACTTCAACAATTCTCTCAACTCAAAATAGTTTTAGGTCTAATACTACTGAATCGATTTCCTTTACATCTTTTTTTCCTGGTTTCTTTGAAGTTCCTGACATTTTGTCCTTCTGAATGAACTTTGTTATATTTTCTAACTTAGTAAAAAAAATTAACTAATTTAATTGGAATGACATTGGATAAATAGATTAGTTGGGTAAAATTTTCCTTTTTAAAAATTATATCCACTTTATTTACCCATGAAGAATAAACAGTATGGGGCAGCTAGATGGCACAGTGGATAGAGCACTAGCCCTGAAGTCAGGAAGACCTGAGTTCAGATTTGATCTCAGACATTTAACACTTCTAGCTATGTGACCCTGGGCAAGTCACTTAACCCCAATTGCCTCAACAACAACAACAAAAAAAGAATAAATATTACTTCAAAAATTACTTCAATAGGGGCAGCTAGGTGGTGCAGTGGATAGAGCACCAGCCTTGAAGTCAGGAGGTTCAAATATGATCTGAGACATTTAACATTTCCTAGCTGTGTGACCTTGGACAAGTCACTTAACCTCAATTGCCTCAGGGGAAAAAAATTTACTTCAATTACTTTTTTTTGATCTAAGTTTATTTGTATAAAACGGTGTTTTATATTTATATTCATATCATTCTTATCCCTGTTTTGGCAGGTATAGCTCATATATTTTATCCTGCCTAGGTATTTTAAATGACCTAAAACAATATTTAATAATAATGCTGACAAACAACATAGTTTCTCTATTTTTCATTTCTGATTAAATCTATTTTAAATTTAACTTTGTCTGAAATCATGATTATTATCCTTGCTTTTTTTTTTCACATACTAAATTCTATTTCTAACCTTTATCTTTGTGTATGTCTCTCATTTTTATAATGTTTCTTGAAAGCAACATAGTGTTAAATTCACATTTTTAATCTATTGTCTGTTTCCAATTTAAGGGTAAATTTGTCCATATTCATATTTTAAGCTACAATTACTTATTGTGTATTTTCCTCCTTCCTATCTTTTCTCACTATCCTTCTCATCTTATTTACCCTACGTTTCCTTACTCTTCTGCTTTACTTGTACCTACTATCTTGACCAATTGCTTAACCTACCTACCTTTGTAAGAATCACTTTCTTATCCTCTCTCCTCCTCCTATCCATTTGCCCTCTTATTTCTTTCTGAATTTAGTAGATCTTTATACCCTTCTAGATATAGATACAGACAGATTCCTGATGAGAGTAAGGTTCCAGCACTATCCACCCTTCCCGCACTAGCTTCTTCTGTATCATTTTTTCTTTTATACCTCATTTGTATGAGATAATTACTTCTTTTTCTTTCTCCCTACACAGTTTTATTTTTTTTTAGAATCACCCCATCGAACTCAGCTCAGCCCATGCCTTTCTTTCTTACTACCCAAATAATGATGACAATCATAAGAGTTTTCACATATAGGAAGTAAACAATTTGAGACACTTGGAAGGGTTTCAAAAGAATGCAAAAAGATGATTAAAGAGGTAAAATGTAGAACCTTTGAGTAAAGGTTAAAGGAATTGAGATTGTTTAGCCTACAGGGAAAAAAAATGAGAAAAGACTCAGTAATGGTATTCATGTATATGAAAGCTTATTATGCAGAAGATAGTATCCAGCTGTTTCCCAACTCAACAAGAGAAAGAACACTAAAGAAATGAATTTGAGTTAGCTATTAAGAGGGACTTCCTGAAAGTAAAACTTGTTAAACATTGTAATAGGCATCAAGGAAAGTAATTAATTTTTTTTTCTGTTAATTCCTCATAAGAAACTAATTCCCAAGCTCAGTTTCAACAGAGTATATTGATTTATTCTCTTAATTATAAATGATCTGCTTCCCTGACTTTTAAAATTACTATGTATTTATTTTCTCCCATTTGTTTTGTATTGACTTATCTCTATATGTGTTATTTCTCACCTCTTCTCTCCTCTCTTAAATTTTAAGGTCCTTGAGGGCAAGAATTGGAACCCTAGCATGTTGCCCGGAAAGTAGTAGCCACTTAATAAATACTTATTGGACCGAAATGATCTGAAATGATCCAATCTGATGAATCCTCAGAACAATTATTTTTAAATAAGTTAAAATGTTAAATTCCTTAAAATTCAGCCCATACACTAAAACCATATTACACAATCTAAACAATAGTAAAAGAGTTGCTGGAGCTCTACTAAAGAGAGCTTTGAGAAGTTTTACTATTTATTAGTTAGTAAACTATTATAATATAATATTAAAGTTTTTACTAACAGTATTACTATTAGCTACTGGAGACAGCGATCAGGGTGGGGAGGGAAGTCACACCATTTTAGTCTCCTTAATTGTAAAATAAGAATAATAACCTTTTCACCATTTCATAGACTTGTTTAGACAATTAAAGGAAATTATCTTTCTATCTACTTATACATATACATGCATATAATGCTTCATAACTATATATATGTGAATGTGCACACACACAAACATATATATGTATGTGTGTATATATATACATATATATACTCACATATACATGTATAAAATATTATTATTATCCCCAGCATGGTGTAGTAGCTAAACTCCCATCTTCATATCACCTCAGTTACACACAAGAATAGATCAGAATCTAATCCCAAAGCTGTGATCCAGAACTCTAAAAATTCCCCTCTCTGACTAGGACCTCTAATCCTTCCATCTCTCCTGTCTTCCCAGTTCTAAACTTCCTCCTCACACTGTCCTCACTGTGACCTCTAATTCCTCAAACTTTCCCCGTTTTCCGAGTCTCTCCTATTTGCTTTGGCTGCCCTCCCCGCCTTCACAGTATCGCACCTGGTTTGCACTCCCCCCCATCCCAATAAATATTCCTCCAGACAAACTACTCCAGATTCAAGATTCTCTGTGGATCTGTATCCACTCAAAACCATAGCTCATGGACCTCCTGATAGGTTGACTTTGATGAGTCAGCCAGAGGACACAATCAGTTCAAAATAAAGGCAGTTGATAACATAGCAGAGTTAGAAAAGAAGCCTTAGATTCCTCCACAAACCTGAGGCACATTCTCCCATAAGCACACACTCATCTATAATCCCGTTCTGCTGGCTTACTTGCAGTTCCTTCAACAGGACCCAGCATCTCCAGTCACAATGCTTTTACGTTGTCTGTCACCTATTCCTAGAAACTTCTTTCTCCTCACTTTTTTTGCTTTTCTTTTTTTAAGTTTATGTAATAAAATAAAAAGATGATTGCACATGAAATTGCAAATCTATTATGTATACTTTGTTTTTCTTTTAAATATATAATAAAGTTAATGTGTAAATTTTTTTCCTTCCCTCCTGTCTTATAAATGACTACCATTAGACACAAATCTGTGAGTATACACATCTATGTATAAATATGTCTGTGTTTACACACATATGTAAACTCATTCTATACATATTTCTACTTATCAGTTCTCTCTCTGGATACAGACAGCATCTTCCTCCGTATATCCTTTATTTTCCTGGCTTCTTTCAAGACTCAGCTCAAAGTCCTCCTTCTATAGGAAGGTTGTAATTCTTTCCTCCCTCAGACTACCTCTCATCTACTCTGCACATATTTTAAATGTATCTAGTTATCTAATCCTTCTTTCAAAAGAAAGTATTCATCTTAAGGCCAGGGACTTTAGTCTTTCTTGGTATCTCCATTACTTAGCACAGTAACTGGCACATAATAAGAGCATAATAAATGCTTGTTTGAGTCATTGATTATACTCTCAGAACATAGCACAATGTCTTGCACTAGACAGTACTTTTTATTTGTTGAATTGACTTTGAGTCAGAAAAACATTTTTAAATCCTGCTTTTGTTTCTACTAAGTGTTACCTTTATGTGACTCAAGCAATTCCTTAAAAGTATCTGCTATAATTTGAAACTATGCCCAAAGGACTATGAACTCTGCATACCATTTGATCCAGGATCCTGTATCCCAAAGAGATCATAATAAAGGGAAAAGGACCTATATGTGCAAAAAAATGTTTGTGGCAACCTTTTTTGTAGCAGCAAGGAACAGGAAATTGAGTGGATACCCATCAGCTGGAGAATGGCTGAATAAATTATGGTATATGAATGTTATGGAATATTATTGTTCTGTAAGAAACAACCAGCAGGATGATTTCAGAGAGGCCTGGAGAGAGACTTACATGAACTAATGCTAAGTGAAATGAGCAGAACCAGAAGATCATCATACACGGCAACAACAAGATTATCCAATGATCAATTTTGACATGCATGGCTGTTTTCAACAGCAAAGTGATTCAGGCCAGTTTCAATAGTCTTGTTATGGAGAAAGCCACCTGTACCCAGAGAGAGGACTATGGGAACTGAGTATGGATCACAACATTGTATCATCACCCTTTTTATTATTATTTGCTTGCTTTTTGTTTTCTTTCTCATTTTTTCTCTTTTTGATCTGATTTTTTCTTGTGCATTATGATAATTGTGGAAATATATATAGAAGAATTGCACATGTTTAACATATATTAAATTACTTACCATCTAGGGGAGGGGATGGGGGAAAGAGAGGGAGAAAAAAATTGAAACACAAGGTTTTGCAAAAGTGAATGTTGAAAATTATCTATTGCATATGTTTTGAAAATAAACAGCTTTAATTTTTAAAAAAGTACCTGCTATTCATAGATGGATTATTATTTGTGTTGTCATAGGGAATTTCCACACTAGAAGTTAACCACACTGATAAAATTGTATATTTTTGTGTATTCTTTTTACTATCATTGTCAGTAATAATTTAGTATGAGTATTTCCATCCCCCAAAAATCACTTTTCAAGGTTCTTTTCAAAATGATTTTTATCATTATTGTGAATTTAATATATATCTATTTTTAATTGGCCACTATATGTGTATATATATACATATATATACACACATGTATATCTATTTGAGTGTAATGTTATTTTTTAAAATCCTTATCCAATTGTATGATAGAAACAAAAAAAATCTATTTCTATAAAATTTGTATATGTTTCATAGGTACAAAGACTGAACTTGTAATTTCATTGTTATAGGGAACTCCCAGGGAAGGAAACACCCTCTACAAAGATCAGCACCTTCTTTGCAACTTAATGGTTCTAGAGATTTTTCTAGACTACTATATTCTCCCTGTCCCACCTCCTTTGCTTTCCTCCCTGTATCTAGATGGAGCTTCATCTGTCAAGATTCTACCCCATTCTTCAAAGACAAGCTAAAATGTATCATCCTCTATGAATCTTCCCTGATAACTTGAGCTGAAAACGATCTATCATATATCCTAACACTTTTTTTGTAGAATCTCTAAATTTGCCATCTGAATATGAAGCTTTCTGAAACATACTCTACAGAATTCATGAGAATTAGAAAGAGAAATCTTTTACTGACTATGAATTGATCATTCATTACACAGTGCCGTGATACGTGCCTAAACCTTTGGCAATTTAGCAGTAAGTATAGCCAAGCACACAAATCTTCCAGGGAGTAAGAGTAATATATACTAAAAGATGCAAAAGAAGAGCCCCATGAAATATCTCTCCTTTCCAGCTATGCTATTTCTGTCTCTCTCTCTCTCTTTAAATATTACATAGCCCTGAGAATTTTGCATTATAAGAGATAGTTTCCAAAAATTACTCCTGGAAATCCAATACCTCTCTACTGAAATGGTGGGCTAGCTGAAAATAGTTACAGTTTAGGTGAGAGGCCAGTACTCTCCCCAGAGCCATGGGCCATCCATAGTTATTTCCTTTCTACATCAGTAGCCCTGCTATGGCAACTTCCAACCTTGTGCCACAAATTTACATCTTCATTTGTATTGCTTTTATTTGCATAATAGATTGTCAACTTCTTGGTGGTCAGGACTGGGTCTTTTGTAGCATGTAGTAGATGCTTAATAAATCTTTGATGATTGATTTTTAAATTTAGACTTGAAAGGAATTTTACAGGTCATCTAGTCCCTAGCTTTTTAAATTATGGTTCATAATTTTTGTAAATGAATATGGAGGGTTGCAAAATTCTAATTTATCATCAGTAAATGTTTGATTTGTATAGATAGCTATTTTACATACTTATATGCCAGCATCACATAAAAATTTCTTGGGTGAAAAGGGCTCAGGAATAGAAAAAGTTTAAAAAGTCTTGATCTAGTTCACTCTTTCACTTGTCTCAACAATGAGGAAACCAGGACCCTGAGAGATTGTGACCTTTTTTGTTGTTGTTTTTGAGGCAGTTGGGGTTAAGTGACTTGCAACAGGTCACACAACTAGAAAGAGGTAAGTGTCGGCCTGATTTTTAACTCATCTCCTCCTGACTTCGGGGCCAGTGTTCTATCCACTGCACCATCTAGTTCCCTGAGATTAAGTGATTTAGGCAAGGTCACATAGGCAGTAATTGGCAGAGCTGGAACATGAACTGAGATCTTACTTCAAATGTAGCATTTTCTTTCATTGTACATTACTACCTCCTATGAATAAATCAATAAAAATTCATTCATTTGTGATCTCCACATTGGGAATAAACACAATTTCATTAGTTCATAGGTTGAATTCTTCTTAAGGAACATTTGAATTTTGAAAAAGTACATTATTAATGAAAATGAACCTCCTACTGATCAAATCTACTAGGGAAGATATAGCATAAGGAATTTTTCAATAATACTGATATTAGGTTACCAGAAAAATAAATGAATGAATAATTTGATCCCCCATTTTTGGAAAGCTCCAAAATTCTCGCCTGTTATTAGAACTTTTAAAAATTCCAGAATTTTGGAGTTAGAAGGTATGAACTAGGACTGGAAAATCAGTTCAAAGTGAGATTTTTATGGTTGTGTTATTCTAAGCTTAATAGTAAACAAGAGTGAAATACCAGAACTTAATTTTGTTTCAACCATGGTGAAACAGAAGATGAAAATGAGAATGTAGTTAGCTGTGACTAAAAAAAATCATCCTCTGATAAGGCATTGGCATTTGCTGACCCTTTAATGGAATATTGGATAGCCTTTTTCAGGGATGTATTGGGAAATCTTTGAAAACTAGGCTCAATGCGGGGGAAAGTGTATGCATACATACTTTTAAAATCTGTGTTATTAACTCTTTTTAAAAGTCTAAACTATCAACAAAATAATAAATCAAACCCTGATTTGTAGATTACAGATATCCAAGGTGCAAAAGTTCACACTGAAACTTTAATAGTCTGCTCTAAAAACCTTTTAAATTTGGCTCCAATCATTATACACAGCAACAACAATACTATATGATGATCAATTCTGATGGACATGGCTCTCTTCAACAATGAAATGCTTCAAACCAGTTCCAATTGTTCAGTAAAGAAAGCCATATACATCCAGAGAGAGGGATGTGAAATGTGGACCACAAGATAACATTTTCATGCTCTCTATTGATGTTTGCTTGCATTGGGTTTCCTTTATCAGATCTTTTTTGTTCATGTAGATACGATTGTTCTAGCACAACAAGATAAGTATGGAAACATGTATACATATATTCGACTTGTCAAATATTTTAATATAATTAACATGTAGTAGGCTTCCTGCCATATAGGGGAGGGATGGGGACTGGGGGGGGGGATTTGTAACAGAAAGCTTTGTAAGGGTCAGTGTTGAAGAACTACCCACACATATGTTATGCAATTCAAAAGCTTTAATAAAAAAAAAAAAATTTGGCTCCAGAATACTCTCGTCCATACTGTGTCTGGTGTCTTAAGATACTTTAAGCTTTGTCTAGGTCCTGAGGATATTATACTGGTAAACTGTTCCCACCCAGTTCTGTGGCTACTCTAGACTATACATATATATATATATAGACTAAAGTCTATGAACCTCAGTTAACCAATCAACATACTAGATTAGATTTTAAAATGTATAAACAATATTATCTACCTCTTTGTTCTGTGGAATTCCTGTTTAATTGGGTCAAGGAAGGAAAAGCTGATTGGTTAACCAAATAAAGTACTATCCCCCTCCTCCTTTAATTTTTTTTTTAATTTGCAAAACATATGTATGGGTAATTCTTCAACACTGACCCTTACAAAGCTTTCTGTTACAAATTTTCCCCCCTAGTCCCCACCCCTCCCCTAGATGGCAGGATATCCACTACATGTTACTTATGATAAAATACTTGACAAATTGAATATATGTATACATATTTCCACACTTATCATTGTTGAGCAAGAAAAATATCTACAAGAAAGAAATATCAGATAAAGGAAACACAATGTAAGCAAACATCAATAGAGAGTATGACAATGTTATGTTGTGGTCCACATTTCACATCCCTCTCTCTGGGTGTATATGGCTTTCTTCAGTGAACAGTTGGAAGTAGTTTGAAACATTTCGTTGTTGAAGAGAGTCATGTCCATCAGAATTGATCATCACATAGTATTGTTGTTGCCGTGTATAATGATCTCCTGGTTCTGCTAATTTCACTCAGCATCAGTTCATGCAAATCTCTCCAGGCCTCTCTGAAATCATCCTGCTCCTTCTTTAATTTGTAGGACAACTTTTAACAATTGTTCAGTAAAGTGGCAGACCAAATCAAGTCAATAAGTCATGGAGTTTTTAGCAAATAGTATGTGACAGGCACAGTGCTAAATAAACCCTAGAGATTAAAAGAAAAAAAAAAGTTAAAAACCAGTCCCTGCTCTCAAAAGGCTTACAATCTAATGGGAAAGATAACAGTACAACAATTATTAGCAAACAAGAAATAGATGCACAGACACACCCATGTATACATACATATATATACACATAGATGATAGGATAGGTAGATGACAGGTAAATGTTAGGTAGATAGATACATAGGTAGGTAAATAGATGATAGATAGATGATTGATGGATAGGTAGTTGATAGGTAAATGCTAGATAGATAGATAAATTAATAGATAGATGATAGGTAGATAGGTAGGTAGGTGATAGGTAGATAGATAAATAAGTAGGTAGGTAGGTAGATGGATAGGTAGATGGTAGGTAGATAGGTAGATAGAAGAAAAATGGATAGATAGATAATAGGTGATAGACAGCTGGATAGATGATAGGTAGATTATGATAGAGAAAGAGAAAGATAGAAGATAAATGGATAGATAGATGATAAATTTGAGATATTTACAAAGAAAAGGCATGAAGATTAAGAGGATTAGGAAAAGCTTCTTGCAGAAGATGGAACTTTAGGTTGGACTTGAAGGAAGCCAGGAGCTCTAGGAGGCAGAAATGAAGAGGGAGAGAAATCCAAGCACTGGAAACAACTGAAAAATAGCAGTAGCTGGGGGTAGCTAGGTAGCACAATGTATAGAGCACCAGCCCTAAAGTCAGAAAGGCCTGAGTTCAAATCTGGCCTCAGACACTTAACCCTTCCTGGCTGTGTGACCCTAGGCAAGTCATTTAACCCCAATTTCCCCAGCAAAAAAAAAAAAAAAAAAGAGCATCCCAACTCTTGAGTCATGTGACCAATAAAGATAGTGGTCTAGACATTTTCTGTAATCCCTGTGACCTCTGGCTCATCTTATAAAACAGAAATTATGCACCAAAGATAAAGCAATTTCAGCTGTGTCCAGGATCTAGAACATTTGGAGTACAAAAGAAGATTTTAAAGAAAAACAAGAACTATGACTACTTACCTAGAACTCACTCAATATCTTCTCTCCCATCCACTCCACTACCAGCTCTGAGGCTGATTTAGCTGACTCATGCGTCTGAAACATGGGCTCTCAACAAGACCCAACCCCCAAACTTGGCCACCCTCCTCCCTGCACTACTGCAGATCAGGGCTCCAAGTTGTGAAAGTCTGCTGCATCCTCCGTGACCCATTTCCAGGAGAATGGGAGGTGCAAGACATGTCTGGGCCTGATATAATAATAATAATAAATAATAACATTTTGTAGCACTTACTATGTGCTAGCCACTGTCTTAAGTGCTTCACCCCACAACTCCAACTCCACCCTCCTCCCAGAACCTGGGAGACTTGAATTCCAAAGAACCTAAATCATCCCAGCTCCAGCGGGACCAGTGTTTCAGCTGTTTGAACTGCCAGACTAGAGACCTAAGAAACAGAGAGAATGAGAAGATACTCCATATAGGAAAGCTGTGAACCACACCACTGAGCCCGATGGCAAACACCCTGCCTCCAGCTGGGGGCAGTTCCCTCAAAGTTCCCCTCAACAGTCCCCCATCAATCCTAGGCAAAAGATCTAGGAAGATGAACTATGTATGAATCTCCTATTGTGGGAGGAGGATGAGATGCTTTGAAATCCAGTCTCTAGGAAAAATCAACACCAAAGGGGAAGGAGTCAGAAAATGAGCAAGTGTGAAGAAGGGGGTTAGAGAGGAAGACTGATATTAAAGATAACAGGAAGAAAAAACCTTGAACTGAAGCAGATGAAGGAATAGGGAAAACATTAACATTAGAAGGAAATATGACTTCCAAATCTAGTAGACAAATTCAGGCATTTTCTACAAAACAAAGGAAAATGATCCAATGCTTGGTGGAATATGCAAAGAACGTTTTTCTAAGAGTTTTAAAAGAAAAACGAGATTAGGAGAGCAGAATTTATGGCTTGCACAGTAAAAACAATTAGCAGAATAGGAAACTTGAATCTGCTATGGCAAATCTCACCAGAGACAAAAGAATAATATTTTAAAAATTATATCCTCTCTAACCAAGCAAAATATACTGATCATGAAGACAAAATATATAGAGATAACTTAAAAGATTATAGATCTCCCAGAAGAATGGGATAGATTAAAAAAAACCTGAACACTATAATGCAAGAAAGCTTCTAAGAACTTCTGAACACAGAAAATGAAATACCAACTGAAAAAATTCAAAGATTGACTTAAAGGGGGAAAAAAGTGCAACTTCAAGACACATAATGGTTAAATCTAAACATTAAATTCAGAAACAAGTTCTGCAAGTAATCAGGAGGAAGATCTTCAAATACAAAGGAAAGAGAATCTCAATAATGCAAGACTATTCTTCATCTACTAGAAAACTCTGAAAGGAATGGAATAATGTATTATTAAGTGCAGTGGAGCTCAAGATGCAAACTAGGGTAACTAAGGTGACCTACCCAGCAAATCTAAGTTTAACCATAAATTTAAAAAAAAAAAAATGTTCAATAATGAAAAGGCATTTAAACATTCTTAGACCCGATGAGATGATTTGCTTTTCAGATACTCCAGACAAACATCAAAAATGTAGACGGGGTGAATGAATGTAGAAACCTAGGACAAATACTTACCAGAGTAACAGCTAAGAGACAAGAAAAAGATTTCTTTCTAATGTACACAGGGAAATAAGGGTAAAGGCAGCTGTCAAGTGGAAGTAATCATGAAAAGAAATAATCCCATTTCTCTTTTAAACCTCTTAGAAACATGTTCTTTGCATATTCCACCAAGTGTTGGATCATTTTCCTTTGTTTTGTAGAAAATGCCTGAATTTGTTTACAAGATTTGGAAGTCATATTTCCCTTCTACTGCTTATGCTTTCCCTATTCATTTATCTGCTTAAGTTTGTTTTTTAGGGATTTTTTTCTTCCTGTTATCTTTAATAATTTCAGTCTTCCTCACTTAACCCCCTTCCCCACAGTTGTTCATTTTCTGACTCCTTCCTCTTTGGTATTGGTTTTTCCTGGAGACTGGATCTCAAAGCATTTCATCCTCTAAATTTCTAAAAATTCATCAGTGAAACCCCCTTTCACCATCAAACCATTTCTTTCTATGAAAGAAGAGAGATGTTCTATGAAGAGAGATGAGGACCTGATGCTAGGTGCTCTTTGGAGGATTTGGTGCTTGAAAAGACCATTCATCCCAGTTTGAGTAGGGTACAGAAGCAGCTTTGGAACTCCTGGGGACAAGTGGTACCAGGAAGAGTGGGAGGGTGTGCATCTAGGTTTTGAGAGAAATGAGCCAAGAAGCTGACCAGAGGGGACTGCTTAATTAAGGAATGGAGAGGGCTTTACCATGAGGCTATGTCTTTTGGGTTACCTTTAAGAATTGGCATTGTTCTGCTAGTAAAACAATGGAAAAGAAAAGGCTCTTTAAGGCAGGGATAGAATGTGCCTAAAAGGGACAACACAAAATAGATACATTCACTTTGATTCCATAAGAGATAGATATACTAGAGGGAAGTAGGTAATTATAAGGAGCAAAAACCAGAATATTAGAGTCCAGTAGACAGAGATGGGTGAATAATAGAATTCTCTCTAGAAAGGGTGGCAAAAAAAAAAAGAAAGAAAGAAAGAAAGAAAAAGAAATTTGAAGTCCTGATGAATGGGACTAATTAAAAGGGTAAGAGAGGAAAGGGGAATCTATTTGAGAGTCAGGGAAAGTAAAGAATTATATAATCAGATAAAAGCAGAAAAGAAAAAGAAACAAGCCAAACTCCAAAAGGAAAGGGGTAATGAATAAAAGGCTGAAAAGTGAGGAAAAGGGTGCCAGTGGGAACAGGATCACAAATATTAAAGGAATTGATGAAATATAATACTGCTTATAATAGAAGAGGGGAAATCATAACTTGAAAAAATATTAGAGACAGATGGAGGAAAATGTAAACCTAACTTTCATGACCTTAAATGTGAATGGATTGAACAATATAATAAAAGGAGTTTATTTTAAATTAAATAGTTTCTTTTTTTTAAATGACAGATTGGATAAGAAAACAAAATCTTAAAATTCTTGTTTATAAAAATACATGAAAAAAACAACACAGAAATTAAAACTAAGAGAACAGAAAAAATTAACTATGCATCAAGTGAATTTTAAAAAATAACAGGAATTGTAATCATACTATTTGATAAAGCAAAAATAAAAATTCTAAAAGCAAACAAAAAAGAATAAACAAGGAAACTACTTTGTGTGAAAAGAAACCATAAGCAATCAATCAATATCAGTAATTAACCTTATGTTCCAAATGCCTTAGCAAAAAAATTCATAAAAGAAACATTAACTATATTATAAGAGATAGATAGTACACTAATTCCTAGAGACTTCAATATCCCTCACTGTTTTAGATAACTAAGAAAAATAAAAATAAAAGGGAACACATGGAACTGAACAAATTGATGGAGAAATTAGACATGTCATCTTCTGAATGAGGCTACAAAGGAATATGTATATTTCCTAGCACCACATAGAACTTAAAAAAAAATGACAATGAGGCATTGCAAATAAATGTAAAAGAGCAAAAATTTAAAATGTGTTCTTTACCTATCAGAAAAATAGTCATTGATTCAAACACCACACACACACACACACACACACACACACACATACACAAAGACATATACTTAAATGAAGAATTAACAGTGAAATATTAACATGATGAATGGGTCAAAGAACAAAACCATGGAAGCAATAATTATGTGAAAAAAAATTAAAATGATGAAAAAAACAATACACCAAAATTTCTGAGATACAGTTAGAGCAGTTCTCAGAGAGAAAAGGCATGTCTTACAAACATACATAAATAAAATAGAAAAAGAGAGAACTAACGGAATGAGACATTTAGGTGGCTTAGTAGATAGGGCACTAGGCCTGAAATAAGGAAGACCTCAGAAACTCACAAACTGTATAACTCTGGGAAAGTCACTTAATCTCTGTATACCTTAATCCACTTGCTAAAGAAATGGCAAACCTTTTCCGTATCTTTGCCAAGAAAAGTTGTTAAGGTATCACAAAGGGTCAGAGGCAGATTAATGACTATTGAATAGTTTTGAATTTGAATAAATTGGAAAGGTGACAAATAAGCAAGAGAGAAGTTATTAAAAATTAGAGGAGAAATAAATTGGAAGCAAAAAAAATTTTTAATGAAAGTTTATTCTTTTAAAAGTCTAATAAAAAATTTTTAAAACTTTAGCTAATCTGATTTTTTTAAAAGAAAGAAAATTAAAACAGTAAAATAGCAACAAAGTGAAATCACAAAATCAGAAGAAATAAAAATAATGAAAACATATTATGCAGTTATATGATAATAAAACTGAGAACACAAATGAAATAAAGGAATACTTTCAAAAATATAAAATACCCAAACTATCTGAAGGCCAGTTTGGATGTTAAGTAACACAGAAAAAGAAGTGTATGTAGATGTAAAGAAACTACCAAAAGGGGGGGAAAAACAGAATTCTTATCCTGATGGATTCACAGAATTCTGTCAGATTTTTAGAGATCAGCCACTACCTACCTTTCATAAATTATTCTCTAAATTGAGAAGGAAAGTACTATATCAAAATCCTCTTATAAAACAAATATAATCCCAATATTTAAACCAAGGAAAGATAAGATATAGAGGAAAAACTATTGGCCAAATCTTAATAATAGTGATTTAAAATTTTTAAGCAAAAATTCTTAAAGAGACTGCAGTGATTTGTCTTAAAAATCATTGGTTATAACCAAGAATATTATGCCAGAAATGCAAGGATGGTTCAGCATTATAAAAACAATCAACATAATTAATCATATTCAAAATCAGAACTTCTAAAAACAGGATGATTGTCTTAGTAGATACAGAAAAAGCCTTTGACAAACTACTGCTCTCTTTTTTGCTAAAAACTTCACAAAATGTAGAGCGCCAGCCCTGAAGTCAGGAGGACCTGAGTTCAAATCTGGTCTCAGACACTTAACATTCCCTAGCTGTGTGACCCTAAGCAAGTCACTTGACCTCAATTGCCTCTTCAAAAAGCAAAAAAAAAAAAAAAAAAATACTTACTTAAAAATTTCACAAAATATATTCAGAAAAGAACCTTTATTTAACTTCAAAAGCATCTATCTAAAACCATCATGTCTAATGGAAATACACAGGAATTTTTCCAGTAAAAACCAGCATGAAGTAAGGATTCCCACTGTCCTTAGTATTACTTGATATAATTCTGGAAATGCTAGTATCAGCAATAAGGCAAGAAAAAGAAATTTACAATAAAGTAAAAATGAGATAAAAACTATCTGTATTTGCTGCTATGATATTTATTATTATCTGCAAAATTCTAGGGAATCAATAAAGATATTGAAACAATAGTTTCAGTAAAGTCTCAGGTTAAAAAATAAACCTTTGAAAATTAACATTTTAATGTATTAATTTTTAAAACCCAAGAAGCAAAAACAGAAAAAAAAATCCCATTCCAAAGACCAACAAAATACATTAAATATTTGGAGACTGACCTACCAAAACATGAAAAAGATTCAATTATAAAGTGCTCCTTAAATAAAGAAAGATTTAAATATTTGGAGGGATATTCAGTGCTTATGGACTTGCTGTGTGGATATAATAAAAATGACAATAGTACCAAAATTAATTTACAATTTTAATGCCATATCAATCAAATTACCAAGGGGATACTTTATAAAACTTTTTAAAATAAAACAAAATTTGTTTGGGAAAAAAAAGATGTAGAATATTAAAGGAAATGATTAAAAGAAATGACAAAGTGGCAGTAGCACTGACAGACTTCAGACTATATATAAAGAAGTAATCCTCAAAACTATCTGGTATTAGGTTAAAAAAAAATAGAAATCTAGGTCAATAGAACAGACTAGAAAAGGGAGAATCAGAGTGAAGGAGAATCAGAATGAATGGATCTCAATAAACTAGTGCTTAATAAAATAGAAATATAAATTACTTAGAAGAAAAAAACTCGTTTGATTAAAAAAAATTGTTGGGGAAATGGGAGAACAGTCTGACAAAAATTATAGACTTAAATCAACACCTTCATCATGTTTCATAATACATTCCAAATGGATATGCAACCTTAATATTAAAGATCAGGCTTTTTCAGTGTATCAATTGGTTATACTGATTTCTTTTACTCTTTGAAAAATATTATTTGTTACCTGGAATGGCTCTCTCAGAGAGAGAGGAAGAAGGATCCTGAGGATGACTATGATGATGAAGAAAACAGAAATGATCAATAAGAACTTATTTTTTAAAAAAACAAAATACCCATCTGAGAAGTGAAGGATTCCAGGTTCAGGAGGGATTTCTTGAGGAAAGGTCAGAAGAAAGATAGCTTCTTCCTCTTTGCTCACCTCCTTATTTCTCATTTTTCTCTCTTTTTCATCAACTCATTAACCCTGTCCCCGGAGAAAGGGGACTAGTAGGAGACAATAATCAGTAAATAATCATTTGTTAACCACTTACAATGTATCAAGTATTGCACTAAGTGCTAGGGATACAAAGAAAGACCAAAAAAAAAAAGACAAAAATCTCACATTCTAAATGGAATGACAACATTTAAATAACTAGGTACATAGAAGATATATAGAGTGCATGAAAAGCCATCTGGGGAGAAACAATAAGGACAAAGATGGACAGGGGCAGATGCAGAAAAATCGCCCTTCAAGGTAGGATACTATTTTAAGAAGTGCATTTCCTTGCACCAGGCAATGTCAGTTGTAGATTCAAAAAAAGTTTTCCATTTCTAACACAAACTGACTGTATAATCTCTAGCAAGTAATTTAATTTCTCAGTGTCTCCACATAGCTTTTTAAGCATATATTAGATGTGGGTATGTTTTAACAGGAATTTTCTTACACTGTAAGTTGCTATTAACAATAAAATAACAGGTCCACTCTGGGGTGCCACTACACACCTGTCAGATTGGCTAGAATGACAGGAGGAGATGGCAGTGAATGTTGGGGGGGATATGGGAAGACTGGGACATTGATGCATTGTTGGTGGAGCTGTGAACGGATCCAGCTATTCTGGAGAGCAATTTGGAGCTATGCTCAAGAGGTTGTTAAGCTGTGCATGCCCTTTGACCCAGCAGCATCCCAGGGAAATCGTGGGGGGGGGGACCCACATGTGCAGGAATGTTTGTGGCAGCTCTTTTTGTAGTGGCTAGAAACTGGAAACTGAGTGGATGCCCATCAATTGGAGAGTGGCTGAATAAATTATGGTATATGAATGTTGTGGAATATTATTGTTCTGTAAGAAGCGTTTCTGTAAGAAAATTGTTTCTGTAAGAAAGGGCGATTTCAGGGAGGCTTGGAGAGACTTGGATGAACTGGTGCTGAGTGGGATGAGCAGAACCAGGAGATCATCATACACAGCAACGGCGGTACTGTGTGGGGATCAGTTCTGATGGACATGACTCTCTTCAACAATGAAATGTTTCAAACCAGTTCCAATTGTTCAGTGAAGAAAGCCATATACACCCAGAGAGAGGGATGTGAAATGTGGACCACAACATAACATTTTCATCTTCTCTATTGATGTTTGCTTGCATTGTATTTCCTTTATCGGATTGTTCTTTCTTGTGGATGCGATTTCTCCTAAACAAGGAAGTGATGTGTGGCAGTGACTATACATATGTTCGATTTAAGTGTTCTAGCATGGTTGTCGTGTGGTGGATGTCCTGCTATCTGGGGGAGGGGTGGGGAGTAGGGGGGAGAGATTTGTGGCAGGGAGCTTTGTAGGGGTTAGTGTTTGGGAATTGCCCATGCATATGTTTTGCAAATAAAAATTATTAATAAAATAAAATAAAATAAAATAACAGGTCCAAACAAATGTGGCCCATCCCATTATGCCTACCCCCATATACAAAAAGAGAAAAATAAGACTGACAACTCAGAGAAATGCTATAAAAATTGCATCTGAATTTAAATGAGATAAGTGTTAGGGACTTGACTTATTAGTCACCTGACATACTGATAGCAACCTCTCTGTATAGTAGTTGCATATAAATATTTTCCAGATAACAGTCATTAAGTACTTGTGTTATTATGAATCATTCAAGATGTTACTGATCATTAGTATAGTAAAAGCATACTCATTTGGATTAATTGGCAGGAAGAATGACATAAATTAGGGAAAAGTTTTAATTATACAATATTTTAAAGGAAATACAGTTTTATTGCTTTTATGTACCTAATTATTCCCAATATAAGTCACCATATGTTTACCAAATCTGGCTTGTATATAACCTAAATGCAACTTATTCATTCTCTTAATAAAAGCATTAAAATTAATGATGACAAAATAATAATTTGGTGAACATGTGGGATCTATATTGTGACTAATTCCATTCAATCAACATTTATTAAGCACTTACTATATACAAAACACATAGGATACTTTCAAATTGAAATGTGATATCAAAAGTGTAGGCATTCCCTCTAATGATATAGATTATAAATTATTCATGAATTTCCTTTGTATTATTTCACATATGTGTTATATATCCCTCCTGTCTTGTGCACCTCCTTTCAATATTCTCCTATAAGTTCAAAACAGATTGAAAACTCATCATACCAGTAAATTTGTTTGCATTTTCCTGAAATTCTGAAAATACCAATGTAGCACATGAGGTCAATGCTGATTATCTCTTTCTTTTGACATATTACAGACCTATATTTTTCATGCATACATTTCATGACATCATTTAGACCATTTTTCTTAAATCCTAGTTTGTCACATTCAGTATTCTGATAAGGCATCAGGATATAAAGACAAAAAAAAGTCACTGACATCAAAGATCTTCAATATCTTAATGAATCTATGATTTCATTGATGTAGGAATTCCTTTGAAAGTGCAGATTGCAGCCCAAGCACATTTTTTTTCCCTGAGTACAACCCTTGATCATAAAACTTCCCTAGAAAGTTCTCCCAATATGCCTAGAGACTTTTTCCAAGATAACCTTAATATGGTGTTATAGATACCTGTGGAGCATATGGACTGTTATTCTTCCCTCTTGTTATATAACTGACTGGTTCCTTTTCTGGTTACACATTTAAAAAATATATATATATATATTTTTAAATACACACACACACACACACACACACACACACACACACACACACAGATACCTATTTCTGCAACCCCTTCCCCACCACTGGAAATCTTACTTTTTATTTCATTTGAAAAAAAAATACCTTGTTTTGATAACTGTATAAATGTGTATATATATGTACATATATACATATATATATATTCAATTTGTCATGTATTTTAACATAATTAACATGTATTATACTTCCTGCCATCTAGGGAAGGGGGTGGGGGGATGGAGGGAAAAATTTGTAACAGAAAGCTTTGCAAGGGTCAATGTTGAAAAATTAACCATGCATATGTTATGCAAAAAAAAACTTTTAATAAAAAAAAATTTTAAACCTTGTTTTAAGCAGTCAAAATCCACCTTTTCACCTTTCTTTACCCCTGTTTTCTATATGTTTGAAAAATTAATTTGCTGTTAAAATTTTTTTACAAGTAATGAATACCAACTCTCTATTCTCTCTATCCTATTTTCCCTCTGTTTATCCTACTCTCTCTCTTCTTTTATTCAGTCCATTCTCAAAAGTGTTTTTCTTCTAACTTGTGTTTTCCCCAAACTACCCTCCTTTCTATTTATCCCCTTCTCTTCCTACTTTCCTATACGGCAAGTTAGATTTCTACACTTAGTGTGTATATGATTCTCTTCAATGAATTCCAATTAAAGTAAGGTTCATGTATTCTCCTCCTCACTTACCCTATTTTCCCCTCCACTGTTAAATCTCAGGTCTCTTTTATGTCAGATAATTGATTTCATTCCACCTCTCCCTTTCCCCTTCTCCCAATGCATTCTTCTTTTTTCATACCATAATTTTACTTTTTCTGATAATCATATCATCATATTCAATTCACACTCTGCTTTCTGCCTATGTTTAGTCATAATTATCCTAATAATGCATTTTGTATTTGAAAGACAAATTTTCTTTTCAAGTCTATTCATCAGGAATGCTTGAAGATCCTCTATTTCGCAGAATATCTATTTATTCCTCTAAAGGATTATACTCCATGTTGTTGGGTAGGTGATTCTTGGTTGTAATCCTAGCTCTTTTGCTCTCTGGAATATCATTTTCCAAGCTCTCCAATCCTTTAATATAGAAGCTGCTATATCTTGTGTTATCCTGACTGTACCTCCACAATAATTGATTTTTGTTGTTGTTGTTGTTGTTGCTTCCAATATTTTCTCCTTGATCTGGGAGGTATAGAATTTGGCTATGATATTCCTGGGAGTTTTCATTTTGGGATTTCTTTCAGGAAGTAATTAGTAGATTCTTTCAATTTTTATTTTACTCTATGGTTTTATAACATCAGGGAAGTTTTCCTTGAGAATTTCCTGAAAGATGATGAGCTCTTTTTTTTTTTTCATTGTGGCTTTCACGAAGTCCAATAATTCCTAAATTATCGCTCCTGGATCTATTTTTCCCAGTCATTTGTTTTTCCAATAAGAATATCACATTTCCTATTTGTTTCATTTTTTTTTATTTTGATTGATTGTTTCATGATATTTCATAAAACCATTAGCTTCCACTTGCTCAATTCTAACTTTTAAGAAATTATTTTCTTCAATGAATTTTTGTATCTTCTTTTCCATTTGTCCAATTGTACTTTTTAAGGAATTGTTCTCTTCATTGTATTTTTGTGTTTCTTTTATGTTTGTTTTTCCATTATTCCATTCTATCCCTCCCTTTTCAATTTATGCCTATTCTTTTTGTTACACTGTTATTTTCTTCAGCATTTTTGTGCCTTCTTTATCAAGGTATTGACTTTGTGCCATGATTTTCTCTTATTATTCTCATTTTTCTTCCCAATTTTTCCTCTGTCTTTCTTACTTAATTTTTTAGAATTATTTTTGAGCACTTCCACAGCCTGAGAACAATTCCTATTTTTCTTGGAGGCTTTGGATGCAAGAATTTTGATTTTTATTTTCATCTGAATGAATGTTTTGATCTTTCTTGTCATTCATAGTGACTTTCTATGGTCAGAATCTTTTTTCTGTTGTTTGCTCATTTTCCCAACTATTTCTTAGACTTTTAACTCTGTGCTAAAATTGGACTCTGCTTTCCAAGTGGAGAGGACACTGTCCCAGGCTCCAAGTTTATTGTGCAATTGTTTTCAGAAATAATTCTAGGAACCTGTAAATCTTTGGCTTTTCCAAAGTAGCATGATCTAGTGAGAGGTGTGTTTTCTACTTTCCTAAACTATACACTGGTTTGTGAGCAACCGCAAGCACTCCTTTCAACCCTGAAATTTTAACCAGAATTCTTGTTCCTCTTTGGCAGCAAACTTTGTTATGCTAGTGTTCCTGCTCACACTGGGACTAAGATCTAGTATTGCAACCCAGATACAAATATAGGCAATGCAGGGACCTTCTGTAAATGTCCTGCTGACCTGTTTGTTCCATCCCCTTACCATCTATGGAATGAGAGATCTGGAAACTATCACTACTGCCACCAATTCAGTCAGCCAAAGCTTGCTTCTGGTTTGCTACGACCCAATCTCTGATGGTGTGGCTTGGATTGTACTCTCTTGCTCTGGTGCAACAGACCTTTCCTGTTCTAAATTGTCCTGGGCTGAAAAATTGTTTCATAGTTGTTTGTGCATTCTACTGCTCTAAAATTTATTTAGAGTCATTATTTAAATGTATTTGGAGGAATTTGGAGGAGAGCTAAAGCAAGTCCCTGCCTTTATTCTGTCATTTTGGCTTTCTCTCTTATTCTTCCTTCTTTTGACCAGTTCAGATAAGAGTGAGATTCAAATGTCAAATGTTTCCTATCCCCTTCCTCCTTGTTTGTATAGATGTCTACTTACTGCATCTTGATTTTGTAAGATAATTTCCCATAACCTTCCTTTCCCTTTCCTCTCCTCCCTGTGTATTCCTCTTCCTTTCTCTTTTATTTCTTTTCTTTTACTTTTTTTTTCTTTTTTTTGCTGAGGCAATTGGGGTTAAGTGACTTGCCCAAGGTCACACAGCTAGGAAGTGTTAAGTGTCTGAGGCCAGATTTGAACTCAGGTCTTCCTGACTTCGGGCTGGTGCTCTATCCACTGTGCCACCTAGCTGCCCCCTAGCTGCCCCCTATTTCTTTTCTTAATATCATCAATACAGGGCTTGTCTAACTGGATTCCCTTTATGAATTCTGATAATGATGGGATTGAAGGGGGATGCATGTATCATCTCCCTAGATTTGAATATAAACAGTTTATTTTTGTTTAGTCCTTTATCATTTTTCATTCATGTTTACCCCTTTATGTTTCTTTTACTCCTGTTTGGACTTCAAAGTTTTTTCAGCTCTAGTCTTTTCATCAGGAATGCTTGGAAATCTTTTATTTCATTAAAGACCCATTTTCCCCCTATGATATACTCAGTTTTTCTATTCTTGGCTGTAAGCCTGTATCCTTTGCATTCTGGTTATTTCAAGTTCCCCACTCCTTTAGAATGGTGGCTGCTAAATCCCATGTGATCCTCACTATGGCTCCTCTGTACTTGAATTCTTGTGCTCCAATCATTTGGAGTATTTTCCTCTGACAAAGAAGCTCTAATTTTTGCCTCTGATATTCCTGAGAATTTTAATTTTTGACATTTCTTTTAGAAAGTGACCAGATGATTCTTTCTATTTTTACTTTGACCTCTGGTTCTAAGAGATCTGGTTAATTCCCTTTTAAGATTTCTTGAAATATGATTTATAGACTCTTTTTTTTTATTCTTGTTCTAGTCACAGAATTCAAATGGTTCAGTATTCTTAAATATTTTCTCTTTGATCTCTTTTCCTCATTATTTGGGTTTTGCTATGATATCTTAGCTGTTCTCCTATTTGTTCAGTCTTTTGAGTTTGTTTTGACATTTCTTGTTGCCTCAAGAAGTTACTTGATCCAAATTCTTGTTTGCTGTTTGATTAAGGTTTTATATTTCTTGTGCAAAGCTATTTATTTCCTTTCCAATTGTTTCTTCTATGCCTCTCATTTTTCTTTTTGTTTTTTGCAAAATTTTTATTCATTTTATATCCAAATATAAAATAGGAAAAGGAAAAAAAGAAAATATTTCCATGTACACAGAAGAACATGAGAAGATTCAGTATAAAACAATAAATTTCCATTTCAGGAAAAACTACATAATAAATACTATACATTGTTTGAAAGCTACTCAGATTTTCTTTGCACACACACACACGGTAAAGTATCCACACTATGCATTTTTCCACTTGTCATCTCTGTCTCTGGAGATCTTTCTTCATAGGTCCAAATCATTTCTTATTTTTCTAAATCAACCAGCTCATTATTTACTATTCCACATCAGTATTTCAACACAATCACATCTTATCTAAGGACTTGTCTGTGAAAGTTTTTCTCCAAAATTTCCTCCTTTTTTTTTTATTCTTGGTCACAAGAAATTTTTAACTTAAAATAATCAAAATTATCTATTTTATACTTCAACAATGTTCTCATAATATAGTTTAAGGTCTGATACTGCTGAATCTCTCTCCTTTACATTCCTTCCTTCCCATTTCTTTGAAATTCCTGACCTTTTGTTCTTCCAAATGAACTTTGTTATTATTAGTTTTTCTTACTTGGTAAAATAAATTTTTAGTAATTTAACTGGGATGGCATTGAATAAATAGCCTAGTTAGATAAAATTGTCATTTTTTTTGTTATATTGACTTTATGAATACTCATGAATAATAAATTGTATCCATTTATTTAAATCTGACATTAACCCATTTCTTTTTAAATGTTTTCTTCAAGAGCTTTATTTCCATTCATAGAAATGTTTTTAACTTTTTTTTTAAGCTTTAGCTTCATCTCTTCTAGGAATTCTAGTTGAGTTTGTGCCTAAGCTGTAATTTTCCCTGAAACTTTGCTTGTAGATGGTTTGAGGTCATTCTTTTACATTTGTGCCTTGAGCATTTCTGTCACCCTAATATTTCCATATGGTAGGGTTTGTTTTTAATTTTGCCCATTCTTTCAGCCTACTTTCTTTTTTTTTTAAATTAAACCTTTTTATTTGCAAAACATATGTATGGGTAATTTTTCAACATTGACCCTTGCAAAGCTTTCTGTTACAAATTTTTCCTCCTATCCCCCACCCCTCCCCTAGATGGCAGGAATTCTACTACATGTTAATTATGTTAAAATACTTGACAAACATATAATTTATCCTATCTAGCATGTATTAGATTACCTGTCATCTAGGGGTGGGGGGTGGGGGGAAGGAAAGGAAAAGCTTGGGAAAAAAAAAGTTTTTTTGCAAAGGTCAATGTTAAAAGGTCACTCATATGTTTTGCAAATAAAAAGCTTTATAAAAAAAAAGTAAAATACTTGACAAATCAAATATGTGTATACATATTTTACAGTTATCTTTCAGCCTACTTTCTAACTTCAAATTTAATTGTGTCTGAATTCTAACACATTTCTGGAAAGTCTGGGCTGGGCTAGTTACTGCTTTCTTGGTGTATTGTTAGTTGGTGTACATGTGTGTATTTGTGTGTCTATGCATTTTTCCACTTGTCATCTCTAGCTTCATAGGTCTAAATCCTTTCATGTTCTAAATCAACCAGCTCATCATTTACTGTACTACATCAATATCCCAATATAATTGCATCCTATATAAAGAATTGTCTATGAAAATTTCCCCCCAAAACTTTCTCCTTTCTTTCTATTCTTGGCTACCTTCAAATTTTCAGCACTCCCCAAGTTGTCTTATTTAGGACAAAGTTTGGTAGCTCTCTCCTCCCAACTCCAGTTTGATTCTTCAGGTTCTTGACCAAGGTTTGGGTCTGAGTAAGCAAGAGTAGATGACTGCTGCTGGACTCAGCTCAACCAACTGAAAAATTTTGTTGATTCAGAGTGAGAGAACTGAAGGCTCTCCTTTAGGTATTTTAGTTCCTTTCTTGATTATCCTTCTAGGATAGATGCTAGATGCTCAAAGTGAAACCATTCTTGGAGTCTTGAGTCACACAGCTGCTGCTATTGTTGGTTTCTGGGTACAGGTCCTTCTCACTCCACCTTGGATCTATGATCTAGAATTGAGTAGTGGTCAACAAAGCTGTCAGTTTGCTCCTGTCTCCATTATTCTGCCCTGATATGGGTCTGGTGGAGCCTTAGTATAGTCTGGCACCCCTTCTTACCTTGATGCACAGCTTCTTTTTGAGCAACTAGAGTGTGCTCCACAGTATGCTCCTGCCTCACTGCCCATAGACTTCCCTATCAGTCTCTCTATGCCAAATTGAACTGGATAAATGACTCATTGTGACTTTTTCTGGAGATTTCCTCTTCAGGATTCAGTCTTGTGCATTTTCTAGGTTTGTTTGGAAGAGTCTGTGTCACACTGAAATGCTTCCTATCACATTTGAATCATGACTTTGCTATTCTAAGATGGCAATTTGATGAAATCTACTTATGCACATCATAAAACTCTCCGTTACCCTTTGTGTGATCTGTAATTTTAATTCTTCAGAGACTAGTATTCCATGACTCACAAACATATAAAATAACCAGAAGAATATTGATGTTTAAAGAAAAAAGCAAACCGTTGTTTAAGAGAGACATTTGACAGAATTATATGTGCTGTGCAACTTTATAAATGCAATCCAGTTCACTTCTATTCTTTCCATTCAATCATAAGTTTCATTATTGTTTATCCATAGTGTCTGACAAAAATTTGGATTTTCAACCTGCTGAATTTCGGAGTCTGAATCTTCATCTTTTTGACTTCTTCTGCATAAACAAGTTGATCATTTTTGAATGATTATGAACCTCATTTAGGAATCTGCAATATTCTGTGGCTTGCTATTAGTAAGCACAATGTCATCCACAAACAGAATTATCTGGAGAATTTTGTTGTCTAAAGAAAATCTCTCTTTGTTTTGGACTTTGTTGGAATTCTATGTCGGAGTCAAAAAAAAAAAAAACAAACCCTTCAGTAAACACATATCTCTCTATTTTATCCTTCATGTGAGATTAAGAATCATAGGGTTGTTAAAGTTCTCTCTCCTTAAATCTTTCCGGAAATCATCAATAATTTTAATGTATACATAGGAGAATTAGTTGGAAAAGAAGCAAATTTGTCCTACTGAGTTGAATACTTTAAAAATTTTTTACTATCAACTTTGGTAGGATTTTATATTTTCTATACCTTTCAATCATTGCCCAAGATTGAATTCCTCTCTATTATAGCCCAGCAACCTTTTCATCCTGAAAGATCATTTCAACCCTGAAACTCTCACCTTGGAAATGCCCTCTACCCCTGGGGCTCTTCCTTATTTCACATCTGCTAGATAGATGCTTTCTGTTACAATCTCCTTCATTTCCTTCTAAAAAGAAGTGTCCCTCTTCCTTGACAAGGCTAATCCTACTATGTGCCCAAGTGATCTCATTCCATGCTGCCTTCTCTAGGAGACTAACCTCCTCTTCTACCATTCTGTCAACTTTCTCACTTCAGTTTTTTTCTCTGTTAACTACCTACAACCAAAGGACATCTCTGAATTTCAGAATATATGTTTCCTCTCTTTGTCTGTCTGTCTGTCTCTCTCTCTCCTTAATCTTCTACAGTATGGCTTCCAACAACATCATTTAGTTGAAAATGCTCTTCAAAAAGTTACAAATAATGCCTTAATTGAAAAATTTAATGGCCTTTTTTTTTCCTAGTACATATGTTCCTGGATACCTCTTTAGCCTTTGACATTGCTGATTACCTTCTTTCTCTTTATATTCTCTTCTGTCTAGGTTGCCATGACACTGCTCTATTGTGAATCTTCTCCTACTCTGAGTTTATTTTGTTTGAGACAGGTTTATCTGTGGGTGTCCCCCAGGTTGGTATCCTGGGCTCTCTTGTCTTCTTCATCTATACTATTTTACTTGCTGATCTCATCAGCTTCCATAAATTTAGTTATCATCTCTATGACAATTATCTCTACTCTCAGATCTATTTATCCAGCCTTAAACCCTCTGTTAACCTCTAGACATATCTCCAACTGCTCACTGGGCTTCTCAAACTAGATGTCTTAGAGATATCTTAAATTCAACATACCCAAAACCAAATTTGTCTTCCTCACCATCCCCCCTTCTAAACTTTCCAATTAGTGTCAAGGGTATTACCAGCATCTTAGTCACCCAGGTACACAATCTATGTGTCATCCCCAATTCTTCACTCTTTCTCACTCCTCACAGCCAGTCTGTTGCCAAAGGTTGTGAATTCTACCTTTGTATCATAGTTTGTATACACTCTCTTACATTCTCTTTTCTCCCTGAACATTACCATCAGTCCCATGGTGCAGACCTTCATTATCTTAAATCTGTATTGTTGCAATAATCTGCTCACTAGTCTTCTCAGTTAGGAAGAATCCACAGGTTATACTAGCTGGTGTCCATTTGCTTTCTTCTCTTTTAAATTCACATGTTATGTCCTGTCTATCATTCAAAGCTCAGTGAATCTCTGGATTGAAATCAGGCAGATAAAGTTATGATAGAATATTAATGTGCTTCAGAAACCACAGTGCCTATTATATAAATATCTGATTCTTAAGTGCTTCCAGTTTGTTCTCTCTACTAGGTTAAGAATGCCTCTGTTAGACTGGATTTTTCATTGCTTGCTTAACATTTATTCTAGATAGGTCAAGATAAGTTTTAACCTGATAACACCAATCACAAATTTCAAAGTAGCATATTCTTTATGAAATTTCCCAAAAAATATTAAACTTTAAATCTTATGCCCTGGTCTTTAAGCACATGTCCTCAGGAAAAAAACAAAACAAAACAAAACAAAAAAACAACAAAAACCTATTTTTAACTCTTTTCCTACTGTCAAAATAAGATGAGTCACTCTGTGTGTGTGTGTGTGTGTGTTTTAAGTATATATTTTATGAAGAAGTAGGTTGAGGGGAGGACAATAGAGAACACATAATTGTAATTTTAAAACGAAGCTTAATCCCATGAATCCCAATTAACTACAATAAGCTTAAAGAAACAAATATGAATACTGATGGAGAAGGTATGTGATCACTGTTATTGAAATCAGTACTCTAGAACAGCAATCACAGTTGTTTTTAGTTTATTGTTAGGGGATCACTTGGAAGCTGCCCTACCTATTATATATATATAAAGTCTAATATGAACACAGCCAACATCCTACAAAGAATATGTAAGTTAACAGTTCCAATTGGAAATTTCAAATTATGAATTGGTAAAAATGCCCAGAGTTAGAGGATAGAGTATCTTTCGTGTGTGTGTGTGTGTGTGTGTGTGTGTGTGTGTGGAATTGTAGAATTGGTTTTATTTTTTTTCTTTCTTTCTTTTTTTATTAAAGCTTTTTATTTGCAAAACATATGTATAGGTAATTCTTCAACATTGACCTTTACGAAGCTTTCTGTTACAAATTCCCCCCCCCCAGTCCCCACCTCTATCCTGGATGGCAGGAAGTCCACTACATGTTAATTATGTTAAAATACTTGACAAATCAAATATATGTATACATATTTCCACACTTATCTTGCTGTGCAAGAAAAATCATATCTACAAGGAAAAAAAATCTGAGAAAGAAAACCCAATGCAAGCAAACATCAATAGAGAGCATGGAAATGTTATGTTGTGGTCCACATTTCATATCTCTCTCTCTGGGTGTATATGGCTTTCTTCATCACTAAACAATTGGAACTGGTTTGAAACATTTCATTGTTGAAGAGAGTCATGTCCATCAGAATTGATCATCATATAGTCTTGTTGTTGCCGTGTGTAATGATCTTCTGGTTCTGCTCTTTTCACTCAGCATCAGTTCATGCAAGTCTCTCCAAGCCTCTCTGAAATCGTCCTGCTGGTCGTTTCTTACAGAACAATAATATTCCATAACATTCATATACCATAATTTATTCAGCCATTCTCCAATTGATGGGCATCCATTCAATTTCCAGTTTCTAGCCACTACAAAAAGGACTGCCACATTCTTGCACATGGGGGTCCTTTTCCTTCCTTTAAGATCTCTTTGGGATATAAGCCCAATAGAAACACTGCTGGGTCAAAGGGAATGCACAGTTTGATAACTTTTTGAGCATAGTTCCAAATTGCTCTCCAGAATGGCTGGATCCATTCACAGTTCCACTAACAATGTATCAGTGTCCCAGTCTTCCCACATCCCCTCCAACATTCATCATTATCTTTTCCTGTCAATTTAGCCAATCTGACAGATATGTAGTGGTACCTCAGAGTTGTCTTAATTTGCATTTCTCTGATCAATAGTGATTTGGAGCAACTTTTCATATGACAAGAAATAGTTTTAATTTCATCATCTGAAAATTGTCTGTTCATATCCTTTGACCATTTATCGATTGGAGAATGGCTTGAATTCTTATAAATATGAGACAATTCTCTATATATTTTAGAAATTAGGCCTTTATCAGAACCCTTAAATGTAAAGATGATTTCCCAATTTATTGCTTCCCTCCTAATCTTGACTGCATTGGTTTTGTTTGTACAAAAACTTTTTAACTTAATATAGTCAAAATTATCTATCTGGTATTCAATTAAGAGTTCCAGTTCTTTTTTGGACATAAATTTATTCCATCTCCACAGGTCTGAGAGGTAAACTATCCTATGTTCCCCTAGTTTGTTTATAATATCATTCTTTATATCTAAATCGTGAACTCATTTAGATCTTATCTTGGTATATGGTGCTAGGGGTGG
This sequence comes from Myrmecobius fasciatus, assembly GCA_023553655.1. Classification (NCBI taxonomy): domain Eukaryota; kingdom Metazoa; phylum Chordata; class Mammalia; order Dasyuromorphia; family Myrmecobiidae; genus Myrmecobius; species Myrmecobius fasciatus. The sequence continues at coordinate 96,882 of JAJPUD010000075.1, read as the reverse complement.
GTCAAGCCCTAATTTCTTCCACACTAGTTTCCAATTTTCCCAGTAGTTTTTGTCAAATAGTGAGTACTTATGCCAGAAGCTGTGGTCTTTAGGTTTATCAAATGCTAAATTGCTATAGTTATTGCCTAGTTTGTCCTGTGATCCTATCCTATGCCACTGATCAACTACTCTATCTCTTAGCCAGTACCAAATGGTTTTGATCACCGCTGCTTTATAATATAGTTTTAGATCTGGTACAGCAAGGTCACCTTCATCAGCCTTTTTTTTTTTTTTTCATTAATTCCCTTTAAAT